>CM061064.1:246885327-246957073 GCA_030762895.1 Sophora flavescens
TTGACATTTCAGAGGATGCCCGAAAGGTATGTAAATTGCAGCGGTCAATCTATGGATTGAAGCAAGCTTCCAGAAGTTGGAACCTTCGTTTTGATGATGTTTGTAAGACAAAGACGGATTCATCAAAAATGAAGATGAACCTTGTGTCTACAAGAAGGTTAGTGGGAGCATTGTTATTTTTCTGGTGTTATATGTAGATGACATATTACTCATTGGAAATGACATCCCTACACTACAAAATGTAAAGACATGGTTAGGGAATTGCTTCTCTATGAAAGATTTGGGTGAGGCTACCTATGTATTGGGAATCGTGGATCTATAAGGATAGATCGCTGAAATTGCTTGGACGAAGTCAGAGTACATACATAGACAAAGTGTTGAGACGCTTTAACATGCATGAATCCAAGAAAGGACTCTTGCCTATGTCACATGGTATATGCCTATCAAAGGCACAATCCCCTTCCACTCAAGAAGAAAGGGATCGCATGAGTAAGATTCCATATGCATCCGCAATTGGATCTATCATGTATGCCATGTTATGTACCTGACCAGATGTATCGTATGCTTTAAGCATAACGAGGTGTACTCGGCCGATCCCGGTGAAAGTCACTGGTCTGCTGTCAAGAGCATCCTTAAGTACTTGAGAAGAACTAAGGATTCGTTCTTGGTATATGGAGGTGAGGAAGAGCTTGATGTAATAGGTTACACCGATGCTAGTTTCCAGACCGATAAGGATGATTCCAGATCGCAATCTGGTTATGTGTTCTGCCTGAATGGCGGGGCTGTGAGCTGGAAAAGTTCGAAGCAGGAGACAGTTGCCGATTCTACTACAGAGGCTGAGTATATTGCTGCCTCCAATGCAGCAAAGGAGGCTATTTGGATCAGGAAGTTCATTACTGAGCTTGGTACGGTTCCTGGTATTGTGGACCCCATTGATCTCTATTGTGATAACAATGGGGCCATTGCACAAGCTAAGGAACCTAGATCTCATCAGCGATCCAAACATATACTTAGGCGCTTCCATCTCATCCGGGAGATTATCGATAGAGGAGATGTGAAGATATGCAGAGTACCAACACTTGATAACGTTGCTGACCCACTTACGAAACCTCTTGCTCAACAGAAGCATGAAGGTCACACTAGATCGATGGGCATTAGATTGATGCCTGATTGGCTCTAGTGCTAGTGGGAGATTGTTGGTGTAAGCCCTAGAGGCCAATGGATTTCTTTAGACTTACATTTGTATCTTGCTATTTCATATATATATATGATATGAGGCATTCCAGTTTATTGTGTTACTTGTTTAAACATAATAAAGTCCTTAGAATAGAAATTTATGTTCAATAGAATATCAAGTATATGACTTGATCGTGAGACACTATTGAACAATGAAATCCTATTCTTAAATATCCGTAGTCAAGTATTTTATTAATAAGGACAATAATAATACAATTGAGACTATTATGTGTGCAGACTGATGACCACATCTCACGGGTCATAGATATGAGATATCGAGTTGCCACATAGGTACGCATTAAGGTAATGATGTACTGGATTGACCCACCATGAGAACACTACATGGAGCGTTATGTGAGTGTCATAAGTAGTTCTCATAGTGACAATGGTGTATGTAATCCTTCGACCTGAAATCACTACGATCCCTACATGAGGAGTCGTGTGCTTTAATATCGTCAAACGTCATCTGTAATAGGATGATTATAAAGACGATCATTGGGCATACCACGAGCCATGCAGAGGGATGTGAGTGACCTAGATGGAATTTGTCCCTCCTACATAACAGGAGTAATATCTGTGGGGCCCCTGATAGAGTGAGACCAGTAAAATGCATGGTCGTCTTTGAAATGAGTCAATATGAGATATTGACCTCATTTGTTGTTAAGTCTACTCGGGTATCAGGGAACATGATATTGAACCATACAAGGGTGACACATTCTATGCCTTGTGTTCAATATAGATATATGGACAAAAGGATAACAATGCACATGAATATTTGTCACAGAAAGGTTTCGTCAAATCACTGACTTTCTCACTACTTAGGTAGCAGTGATGTATTGCTAGATACCGCTCACTGTTTGTAATATTAAATGGGATTTAATATTACTGCTAACGTATTGGGAACCTATAGGGTCACACACAAAAAAGAACCATTAAAAGAAAGTTGGACTTTCCTATTGGGCCTAGCGCATAGTAGATGGGCTTAGGTCAAATGTTGCTCACTAACTCACTTAAGGAGGTGATACTATAAGTAGACCACTTAAGTTGTTGTGCCCACACGGTTGATAACCTAGCCGCACAAAAGAGAGTAAGTGTGAACAACAAAGTCTCGGTTTTGAAGCTAGCACTGTGAGATAGAGACGCTTCGGTTCGTGACGTTGGACGCTCACGGAATCCGCTCGTGTGGATACCTCTAGAGACACCGTTCGTGCGGTGTTCGTGATAGACGAATTTCAACAAACAGCCATCGCTTCAAGAGGTAAACTTTTGAATCATGAATCATGACCATTCGCAAGGATCCTTCGATGGGAATTTTTCCGCTGCGTTTCTTTTGTTTTATACGCAAATTCCCAACAGTGGTATCAGAGCCGCTTGCGAAACCATGATTCTATTACGTGGTTTATCTGTTATGTATGATAACATGTTTGTAATGTGAATTGTTTTCTGACAATTGTTTTTGAAAATCGTTTGCATCTGGTTTGCGAAACCTTGTTTCTGTGATTTTCGTATGTATATGATATATATGTCTATTGCATGTTTGTGTATATATGCGATATGTACATTGGTTCTGAATCCTTATTATGTTCTGCGATGGCATCAAATGTTGATGTTAAACATGATTGTTTTCAATTCTGTGTTGGCGGCGTTAAGGGGTTTCAGACATGAAAAGTTCATGTTGTTGCGGCTGAGGTTCCAAGTGTTGAAACCGTAGCCGCGTTCCTTGCAACGTGAAGTGTTCACGGGCCTTGCGGTTTTAGGGTTGAAAGGTTGACGCCCTAGCCACCAAGGAAGCGAGGCACACTTCGGAATTTCGGAATTTCCAGCGGGACCCCCGTGCTACCTCTGCGTAGTGTGTAATTTCGAAATTCAAATTTTGAAATTTTATGTCACCATTTAATAATTATATCAATCACAATAAATGTGATTTATAGTAACATCAATTATAATAAATGTGATTTATTATATATATGTTACGGTTTCAAAATTCAGATTTTGAAATGTGATTTATATCAATCACAATAAATGTGATTTATGTTAATTGAATAAATGTGATTTATGTCAATTACAATAAATGTGATTTGTGGTAACAACAATTGCAATAAATGTGATTTATGTCATTTACAATAAATATGATTTATAATAAATGTGATTTTTGTAACCATTTGCAATAAATATGATTTATAGTAACATCTATTATAATAAATGTGATTTATTATATATATATATATATATATATATATATATATATATATATATATATATATATATATATATATATATGTTATGTTTTCAAAATTCAGATTTTGAAATCTCTAATTTATGAAATTAATAATAATAATGATTATGTGTTATTATTGGTTGTTACTATTTATTCGGTGATGTATGGTGAATGGTTATGGCCTTAGTCCTTTTACCTTTTGGTTTATATTTTGAAATACGGCCTGCGTACCGTGCCTTTCTCTTATATTCCATATGGATCTTCTTTTCTCATCTCACTCCCCTCATATGTAAAATGAGGTTTCTGTTTATGTAATGTAATGATGGAGACAAGAAGACGCTATCACGTGGGAGATCTTGCTTGGAGAAGCTTGGACGCTCCTAGGTTTTAGTTTAGATTCTCTCATTGGCTTGGGAGAATCAATGCGTTAGGGGCCATAACCATATCACATTTATTTACCTTATATATGTATGAGATGCATGTATGTACGTAGTATGTTAAAAGATGTTTAACTAATATATGTATGAGATGCATGTATGAAAATAGTAAGTTAAAGAGTTTAACAAATGATGAGATCAAGTTTTAATCAAATCCCTCAAAAGGAAATATTAAGTCACATTTAAAGGCCTTCCGATGCATGGCACTCGTCAAGACTAATATCGATTAAGTGTGGGTCCGCCAAAGCGGGGTACCTTTATCTATAATAGTAAGGCGCGATGGGACAAATGTAATGTTCAACTGCTATCCATTGGGTCTGACTTAACTAAGCCAACTTCAATAGGATTGAAAGGCTTAGAGGCTTATAAGTTGGGCTTTAGTCCATGTGATGGATTAGAATAAGAGTTATTCACCCAACTATCCAAGAGTTGCATGAGATGCAATCGGAAAGTGTTTCCTACCTAAATAACCGAATTTTGGGTGATCAGCCAAAGCTGACTTAAAGCTAGGTGAAATATGGATCTTGGCCCACTAGAAAATCTTCCAACGGGATTTTCCGAATCAATGATGAGGGTCATTGTTTTGAGTAAAATAGTGGGAGGTGTATTTAATTAAAGACCTTATTAAATAACTTCATGGCATGATACTTATACTTTGCATATTTATCTCTCGTAGATTACCATGGCATCAAACACATCAAGTAACTTGTCATTGCGATCCGTCCTTAAGAAGGACAAACTATCCGAACGAATTTTCTGGACTGGTACAGAAACTTGAGGATTGTCCTCAAACATGAGAAAAAGCTGTATGTTCTTGAGGAGCCTATTCCCGAGAAGCCACCGGCTTCAAGTGCTCCTATGGTCGACAGGGGATGCTTATAAGAAGCATCGGGATGACGCCTTAGACGTGGGCTGTCTTATGCTTGCCTGCCATGACCTCCGAGCTGCAAAAGCAACATGAGACCATGGAGGCGTACGATATGATCGTGCACCTCAAGCTGCTCTACCAAGAGCAAGCAAGCAAGAGGAACTGCCCAAAATACCTGGAAGAAAGCAAGAAGAAGAAGGGAAGTGAGACTTCCACTTCAGGTATGTTTGTTATAGAAGTCAATTTATCTACTTCTGCATCATGGGTATTAGATACCGGATGTGGTTCTCACATTTGTACAAATGTGCAGGATCTAAATAGGAGTAGACCATTGGCAAAGGGCGAAGTCGACCTACGAGTTGGAAATGGAGCAAAGGTTGCTGCTTTAGCCGTAGGGACTTATGTATTGACTTTGCCCACTGGGCTTACTATTCAGTTAGAGAACTGTTATTTTGTGCCTGCAATTAGCAGGAATATCATTTCCATTTCTTGTTTGGACAAGATTGGTTTTTCTTTTATAATAAAGAACAAAAGTTGTTCTATTTATTTGGATGATATTTTCTATGCTAGTGCACACATGAGTAATGGACTTTATGTCCTTGATCTTGAAATGCCCATCTATAACTTAAATACTAAGAGGATCAAACCAAATGAGTTGAACCCGTCTTATCTTTGGCATTGTCGTTTAGGCCATATAAATGAGAAGCGCATTTTCAAGCTCCATAAAGATGGACTCTTGGACTCATTTGATTATGAATCATATGAGATATGTGAGTCTTGTTTATTGGGAAAGATGACTAAAGCTCCATTCACCTAAGCAAAGGTGAAAGAGCCAACGATCTTTTGGGTCTTATACATAGCGATGTATGCGGACCCCTAAACACATTAGCTAGAGGTGGTTTTCAGTACTTCATCACATTTACTGATGATTTCAGTAGATATGGATTTGTGTAACTTATGAAACATAAATCGGAATCCTTTGAAAAGTTCAAGGAATTCAAAAATGAGGTACAAAACCAACTTGGTAAAAATATTAAAGCTCTTCGATCAGATCGAGGTGGTGAATATTTGAGCCTAGAGTTTGATGATCATCTGAGAGAGTGTGGGATTTTATCTCAACTCACTCCACCTGGAACACCACAATGGAATGGTGTTTCTGAGAGGAGAAATCGAACCTTGTTGGACATGGTTCGGTCTATGATGAGTCATGCAAACCTTCCAAACTCCTTTTGGGGATATGCTCTATTGACAGAAGCTTTTACACTTAACTGTGTTCCATCCAAAACGGTAGAAAAGACACCATATGAGATATGGACTGGTAGACGACCCAGCATGTCTTTTATGAAGATTTGGGGTTGTGAAGCATATGTAAAACGTCAAGTTTCTAATAAGCTTGATCCCAAATCTGATAAATGCTTCTTTGTGGGGTATCCCAAAGAAACCAAGGGATACTATTTCTATAATCCTTCCGAAGGCAAAGTGTTTGTCACACGGACTGGTGTATTCCTAGAAAAGGAGTTTATCTCCATAGGAACCAGTGGGAGGAAGATAGAACTTGAAGAAATTCAAGAATCACAGAGTAGTGACCTACCATTGGTGGAACAGGAGCAACCTTCACAGAATGCTGTGGAGGAACAACCCGCTCCAAAGAGCACAAGACCAGCGTAGGTCTAACGAGGATACGTCACCCACCGAGAGATATGGATTTCTCATGACTCCACAAGGTGATGTATTGCTCATGGATAAAGATGAGCCTGTGACCTACCGGGAGGCCACATCGGCCCGAGAACCGAGAAGTGGCTTGAGGCCATGAAATCTGAGATGGATTCCATGTACACCAACCAGGTATGGACCTTGGTAGAGCCACCTGAAGGGGTAAAACCTATAGGGTGCAAGTGGGTTTTCAAAAAGAAAACTGACATAGATGGTAAGGTACACACCTTTAAGGCGCGATTGGTCGCTAAGGGTTTCAAGCAAATTCATGGTGTCGACTATGATGAGACCTTTTCACCTGTTGCGATGCTTAAATCCGTCCGGATCTTACTTGCTATCGCTGCATACCATGATTATGAGATATGGCAGATGGATGTCAAAACTGCCTTCCTTAATGGAAAGCTTCTTGAGGATGTGTACATGACACAACCTGAAGGCTTTGACATTTTAGAGGATGCCCGAAAGGTATGTAAATTGCAGCGGTCAATCTATGGATTGAAGCAAGCTTCCAGAAGTTGTAACCTTCGTTTTGATGATACTGTAAGACAGTACGGATTCATCAAAAATGAAGATGAACCTTGTGTCTACAAGAAGGTTAGTGGGAGCATTGTTGTTTTTCTGGTGTTATATGTAGATGACATATTACTCATTGGAAATGACATCCCTACACTACAAAATGTAAAGACATGGTTAGGGAATTGCTTCTCTATGAAAGATTTGGGTGAGGCTACCTATGTATTGGGAATCAAGATCTATAAGGATAGATCGCTGAAATTGCTTGGCCGAAGTCAGAGTACATACATAGACAAAGTGTTGAGACGCTTTAACATGCATGAATCCAAGAAAGGACTCTTGCCTATGTCACATGGTATATGCCTATCAAAGGCACAATCCCCTTCCACTCAAGAAGAAAGGGATCGCATGAGTAAGATTCCATATGCATCCGCAATTGGATCTATCATGTATGCCATGTTATGTACTCGACCAGATGTATCGTATGCTTTAAGCATAACGAGCAGGTGTACGATCGATCCCAGTGAAAGTCACTGGTCTGCTGTCAAGAGCATCCTTAAGTACTTGAGAAGAACTAAGGATTCGTTCTTGGTATATGGAGGTGAGGAAGAGCTTGATGTAATAGGATACACCGATGCTAGCTTCCAGACCGATAAGGATGATTCCAGATCGCAATCTGGTTATGTGTTCTGCCTGAATGGCGGGGCTGTGAGCTGGAAAAGTTCGAAGCAGGAGACAGTTGCCGATTCTACTACAGAGGCTGAGTATATTGCTGCCTCCAATGCAGCAAAGGAGGCTATTTGGATCAGGAAGTTCATTACTGAGCTTGGTACGGTTCCTGGTATTGTGGACCCCATTGATCTCTATTGTGATAACAATGGGGCCATTGCACAAGCTAAGGAACCTAGATCTCATCAGCGATCCAAACATATACTTAGGCGCTTCCATGTCATTCGAGAGATTATCGATAGAGGAGATGTGAAGATATGCAGAGTACCAACCCTTGATAACGTTGCTGACCCACTTACAAAACCTCTTGCTCAACAGAAGCATGAAGGTCACACTAGATCGATGGGCATTAGATTGATGCCTGATTGGCTCTAGTGCTAGTGGGAGATTGTTGGTGTAAGCCCTAGAGGCCAATGGATTTCTTTAGACTTACATTTGTATCTTGCTATTTCATATATATATATGATATGAGGCATTCCAGTTTATTGTGTTACTTGTTTAAACATAATAAAGTCCTTAGAATAGAAATTTATGTTCAATAGAATATCAAGTATATGACTTGATCGTGAGACACTATTGAACAATGAAATCCTATTCTTAAATATCCGTAGTCAAGTATTTTATTAATAAGGACAATAATAATACAATTGAGACTATTATGTGTGCAGACTGATGACCACATCTCACGGGTCATAGATATGAGATATCGAGTTGCCACATAGGTACGCATTAAGGTAATGATGTACTGGATTGACCCACCATGAGAACACTACATGGAGCGTTATGTGAGTGTCATAAGTAGTTCTCATAGTGACAATGGTGTATGTAATCCTTCGACCTGAAATCACTACGATCCCTACATGAGGAGTCGTGTGCTTTAATATCGTCAAACGTCATCTGTAATAGGATGATTATAAAGACGATCATTGGGCATACCACGAGACATGCAGAGGGATGTGAGTGACCTAGATGGAATTTGTCCCTCATACATAACAGGAGTAATATCTGTGGACCCCTGATAGAGAGTGAGACTGTAAAATGCATGGTCAGTCTTTGAAATGAGTCAATATGAGATATTGACCTCATTTGTTGTTAAGTCTACTCGGGTATCAGGGAACATGATATTGAACCATACAAGGGTGACACATTATATGCCTTGTGTTCAATATAGATATATGGACAAAGGGATAACAATGCACATGAATATTTGTCACAGAAAGGTTTCGTCAAATCACTGACTTTCTCACTACTTAGGTAGCAGTGATGTATTGCTAGATACCGCTCACTGTTTGTAATATTAAATGGGATTTAATATTACTGCTAACGTATTGGGAACCTATAGGGTCACACACAAAAAAGAACCATTAAAAGAAAGTTGGACTTTCCTATTGGGCCTAGCGCAGAGTAGATGGGCTTAGGTCAAATGTTGCTCACTAACTCACTTAAGGAGGTGATACTATAAGTAGACCACTTAAGTTGTTGTGCCCACACGGTTGATAACCTAGCCGCACAAAAGAGAGTAAGTGTGAACAACAAAGTCTCGGTTTTGAAGCTAGCACTGTGAGACAGAGACGCTTCGGTTCGTGATGTTGGACACTCACGGAATCCGCTCGTGTGGATACCTCTAGAGACACCGTTCGTGCGGTGTTCGTGATAGACGAATTTCAACAAACAGCCATCGCTTCAAGAGGTAAACTTTCGAATCATGAATCATGACCATTTGCAAGGATCCTTCGATGGGAATTTTTCCGCTGCGTTTCTTTTGTTTTATACGCAAATTCCCAACACATATTGCATTTTGGGCATTCCTTGGCCGCTGTATCACATACAGTGGGATCCCGGTGGAACCCCTTCCATGACTTTTCTCTAAACCTTTTCTCCTTTTTAATTATCTTTTCCTTGCTTTGTTTTTGTTTTGTTTTCTTTTAGCTCCTGAATAATTTGAGAAGATCAAGAGCTTGTGTGTTGAGTCTTGTGTCGGCTAGCTTGCTGGGTTTTGTTGAATTTGCATAGATTGATTGCATGTCATGTGTTGACCGTTGACTGATTTCCCCCTAGGTTTTGAAATTGAAAATTTGATCCCCATTTGAAAAATTGAAAATTGAACTTTGAGATATTTTGTTATGATTGCATGATTTATGATAAGTTTGGGGTGAAGGGAAGCACACACTAGGGATAGAATCTCGGTCAAATAATTTGCGAAAAATGTCCAGGTGAGGATTTGAGCCTCCAACATGTTTTTAAATGTGTGAATCACTTTTGAGTTGCACTTTCCCGAATTTGCTTGAATCTCTTCATGGTTTGCATGTTTATGTGCTTGCATCAAATGATTTAGGCAATTTTCTTTGAATTAGCTACTTGGCCTAAATTGAACCGTTCCCTAATGCATGTTCCCTAGTTAGCCCCGTTGAGCCTAATTAGCCTGTTGTTTCTTGATAAACTCATGTTATAAGCCAAAAATCTGAAAAACCATGTTAACTCAATCTTAGGATTAGGAGAGCATGGATGCTTAGCAAGACAAGGGTTGCAAGAAACTAAGTTTGGGGTGGCTACAAGGATATGATGTGCTATTTGGGATTGAGAAAAAGAACAGAAAAATAAAGGTTGGAGCCAAAGGCAAAAAGAAAGAAAAAAAAAATGTCAAAAAAAAGGGGAAATAAAAAAAACAAAAATGTCAAAAAAAAGGGAAATAAAAAAAACAAAAATATCAAAAAAAGGGGTATTAAAGAAAAAGGCTGTAGTCCCCCAAAAGCATAAAGAAAAATGAAAAAAGGAACTTAAGTGGAAATTCAATGTATCAAAATGCTCATGCACTCTTAGTTCCTAGGGACTTAAGCCTAGTACCTTTGAATATCCTACCCTTAGCCAGGCCCCATTATAACCTTCAAAAGACCTTTTGATGTTGCATGCATGTTTCCGTGGGAACCTTGTTTGAGATGAAAATAAAATTCATGGGAAGTGCTCTTAAAAGTGAAATTGAGTGAAATGTTGATAACCTAGACAAATTGAGCGTATGAGTGAAACACTAAATTCCCTTGGGAGGAAGGCGATTGTTTGAATTTGGTGATCTCCCTTTTGTGTGTAACTTGGATCCCTTGCTTAGATTACTGATTGCATGAATGGTAGAATTCTCAATGTTTAAAGTAAATGAATGTGGGGATTATATTGTTGAAAAGGGGGGAAACATTGAAGGGAAATTGTTTTGTTGAAATTGTATGAAATTTGTGCGAATTTGATTGAATCTTTTAAGCTTGCAAGTTTGAGTCCTTTTTGAGTTTTAGTTTGCTTGGGGACAAGCAAAGTTTAAGTTTGGGGTATTTTGATCAGCCTCTGGCTCATCTAGTTTTATGACTAGTATGATCGTGGTTTTGTGCCAATTATATCCCGTTTTCGCCCAAATTAGACTCGATTGTCCTCAGGCAACATTTTGAGTCTGTAAAGTATTTTTAGGTTAATTTAGTTGATTTAGAGTCAAATAAAGCACTTACTGCTACCTCTTGTTTTCAGGTTAATAAAGAGAAGCAATTCTGGAGTTATTCACCCTGCGAGAGGCTACTCGCCTCGCGAGCCTGAATCCTTGCTTTGCCATAAATGCCATCCTCTCTGTCTCGCCCCGTGATAAATCCAACCCTGAACGACAGAGACCATCACGGCCTACCCGTGATGAAGGCCACGGGCGTGACAGATTGGAATTTGAAGCCTCGCCTCGCGAATAATCAGCTCGCCTTGCGAGAAAGCCAAACAATGAAGATATGATTCATAAGATTCGCCTCGCGAAAGGCTGCTCACCTCGTGAGCGCGCGGAACCCAGAATCTGTATTTATATCTTTTATTGCAGAACTGAAAAGCTTCTATCATCTTCTTTTCTTTTAGATTAGGACGACTGCGAATTTAGGTTTAGAGTTCTGTGTTCCCTTTGTAATGGAGAACTAGTCTCCTTTGATCAATCTGCTGTAATCGGTTCGCATTGCCACTTGAGGTTTTGTAATTCCTAAACTTATTGCTATTCTCTTTCAATATTTGTTCTGTATGTTCTGTTTGTTTAATTCAGGATTATATAGAATACATATTGATTTGTTTCGATGATTATGTGTTCCTAAACTTAATCGCGTTTACTTAATTCGCGCGTGTTCATTCGTGTTTGCTTAACTCACGAGCGCTTCATCCGTTTACTTAATTCGGAATTAGGAACATATGTCTCGTAGCGTCGGTTTCTCTTGTTAATTGATGTTACAGTCGAAAAGAGATTAGAATCCGCTTAGGGCATGGATTTATATCAACTGATGATAGTGGGAAACCGAGAACAGTAGGTTGATCGTTTTTAGCTATTTGAAGGTTATTTAGTTTGCATATTTTCTGCTTTGTTTTCTTTATTTAATTTCAAATCCAAAACCCCCCAAATCTGACTTTTCTGTTAATAACAACCCAAGAGTCCTTGTGAGACGATACTCGAGTTGTCGCTCCCTAACTACATATTTTTACAAACCGCTCTTCTTTTATACGCGTGCGCGACAACATGTCAGCCACCCCTTCTAAGGTCACTTCAGGACGGTCACCCATCTCTTGGGGCTTCGGCTCTGCCCCGGAAGGCATCAACTAACACCACGTCCATCCCCAACCAAGGTCGAGGAGCCGCGCACCCACAGCCTCACCACACCATCGAGTACCCTACGAGAATCCTTTCCGATGCGTCTTCAGTCAATATGGTGTTTGCCACACCTTCCAAGGCCATTTCAGGACGATCACCCATCTCTTGGTGCTTCGGCTGCGCTACGGAAGGCACCACCTAACACCACGTCCATCCACAGAAAAGGTCGAGGAGCTGTGCACCCACAGCCTCACAACACCATCGAGTACCCCATGAAATTGATAAATATCGAAAGCCAACATTTTTAAAAACCAACAACAACGGAAGGATCCTTTCCGATGCACCTTCGGCCGATCTGGTATTTGCCACCCCTTCCAAGGCAACTTCAGGATGATCACCCGTCTCTTGGTGCTTCGTCTCCGCCCCGAAAGGCATCACCTAACCCCACGTCCATCCACAACCAAGGTCGACAAGCCGCGCACCCACAGCCTCGCGACGCCATCGAGTACCCCACGAAATTGATAAATATCGAAAGCCAATATTTTTAAAAACCAACTACATCACGAGGATCCTTTCTGATGCTCCTTTAGTCGATCTGGTGTTTGTTCCCCTTCCAAGGCCACTTCAAGACGATCACCCGTCTCTTGGTGCTACGCCCAAGAAGGCATCACCTAACACCAGGTCCATCCACAACCAAGGTCGAGGATCCGAGCACCCACAGCCACACCACACCATTGAGTACTGGTCGCACTGTCACGCACGCGCCAAAAAGGACGAGCGGGTTTTTAAAACTGTAGTGTAGGGCGACAACTCGGATGTCGTTCTCAAGGACTCTTAAAGTGTTATTTTCCACAAAAATCAGTTTTGGGGGGGGGGGGGGGGGTTTGGATTGGGAAGCAAATAAAAAAAACAGAGCAGTTAAAAACAAGGCAGTTTAAAAAGATTGTCAAATAGCTAAAAACAGATTAATCTATTGTTCTCGATTTCCCAACTATCATAGGTTCATGCAATTTCCAAGCCCTAAGCAGATTCTAATCCCCTCCCGGTTGTAGCAACAATTTACAAGCGAAACCACTACTACAGATACATGTCCCTATTCCCGAATTAAGCAAACGGGGTTAAGCCCTTCGTGAACTAAGCGAACACGAAACGTACACACGCAAATTAAGCAGATGCGATTAATTATAGGAACATGATATCACCGGAAATAAATCAACACAATACAATATACACCTGAATTTAGCAAACAGAAATATAAAGCATGGCATTGAAGAGGGAAAAGCATACAAAACAGTTTAGTACAAGAACCTCAAGTATATGGAAATCAATTACAATAGATCAATCCTAGAAACTTAGTTCTCCATAACAAAAACGAAAACACACAGAGAAAAATGTAAAACAGAACAATGGTGAAGCAAAAGTCTTTACAATCTGTTCAGAACATCAATTTATACTAGTCAGAAATTAAGCATATTCGCGAGGCGAAGCCTCTCTCGCGACGCGATTCTTGTGAACAGTCTGCAACCTTTGGTATTCTCGCGAGGCGAACAATCCTTCGCGAGGCGAGGAACTGAAGAGTCTTCTTGTTACGCCCGTTATGAACATCAGGGGCCAACCGTGATGCTTTCTGACTTCCAGTCTCGCGAGGCGAATGGATGCTCGCGAGGCGAGACTCTTCAACTTCAAAACTACCACAGCCGTGACCTTCAACACGGGCAAGCCGTGATCGTCTCTGACTTTTCAGGGTTGCAAGACTCGCGGGGCGAGAACTACTTCGCGGGGCGAACCAGAGACCTTGCATTTTCTTGGAAGAGTCAGGCTTCGGGGTCGCGTGGCGAGTATAGATTTCGTGGGGCGAATTCCCTGTTTCTTTATTCTCTTGCCTTCCAACTTATCCTGAAAACAAAGACACAACTATAAGTGTATTATTTGACTCAAAACTAGCAAAATTAACCTAAAACTACTCTAGAGACTCAAAACCTTGCTTGAGGACAATCTAATCTAATTCGGGTGAAAATAGGATATAATTTGCACAAAACCCTGGTCATACTAGCCATAAAACTAGATGAGCCAGAGGCTTATCAAAATACCCCAAACTTAAACTTTACTTGTCCCCAAGCAAACTAAGACGCAAAAAAAAAAAAAACAAAAAGACTCAAGACCTGGCAAGCTTAAAAGATTCAATCAACCTTGCACAAATTCAAGCAACACATCAAAACAGTTTTCTTCAATGTCCCCCCTTTCAAACAAAGCAATCCCCACATTCATTTATTCTAAACAATTGAGAATTTCATCAATCAAACAATCATTAATCTAAGAAGGGGATCTAAGTTACACACAAGAGGGAGATCACCAACTTCAAACAACTGCCTTCCTCACAAGGGCATTTAGTACATCACTCAATCACTCAGTTTGTGTCAGGCTATCAATATTGCACTCAGTTTCACTTTTCCAGAACACTTCCCAAAAATTTGATTTTCATCTCCAAATGGTCCCCACAGAAAACATGCATGCAACATCAAAAGGTCTTTTATGGGTTGTAATGGGGCCTGGCTAAGGGTAGGATATACAAAAGGAACTAGGCTGAAGACACTAGGAACTAAGAGAGCATGAACATTATTTACACTTTGAAATTCCACTCAAGTTCCTTTTCCCATTCATCTTTCCAATTGCCTTGGGTGACTACAGCTTTTTTTATTTTTATCATTTTTACACTTTTCTTCTTTCTTTTTTTTTTTACATTCATCATTTTTTTCTACAAGCCTTTGGCTACAACTTTTTTATTGTATTTTTTTTTCAATCCCAACAACATATTACACCTTGCAGCCACCCCAAACTTAGTCTCTTGCACCCATTCTAAGATTACATGCTCTCCTAATCCTAAGATCGGGTTAACATGGTTTTCCAGATTTTTTTGCTTATAACATTAGGTTATCAAGAATTAACAGGCTAATAGGCTCAAAGGGGCTAACTAGGGAACATGCATTAGGGATGGTTATTTTTAGGCTAAGTAGTTATTTACAAAGAAACTGCCTAAATCATCTGAAGCAAACACATAATCATGCAAACCAAAAAGAGATTCAGTCAAATTTAGGAAAGTGCAACTTGAAAGTGATTTTCACACAGTCAAAAACATGTTGGAGGCTCAAAACCTCACCTGGACATTCATGCAAATTGTTTGAAAGAGATTCTATCCCTAGTGTGTGCTTCCTATCACCCCAAACTTATCATAAATCATGCTATCACAACAAAATCTCAAAGTTCAGTTTTCAATCATATGGGAATCACTTTTCAAAAACAAAAATTTTTTCAGCCTAGGGGGAATCATCACATATCAATCAAGCAAGCAATCTGTGCAAAATCAATCAAAATCCAATAAACTTGCCAACAAAAGACTCAACATACAAATACTCCTGAGCTTCTCAAATTATTCAGGAGCTTTATTCAAAGAAAAAGAAAAACTACAACTAGTTCCCTCCCCCACACTTAAAACATGCATTGTCCCCAATGAACAACAGAATTATACAATCAGAGTGAGGGAAAGGAAAAGAAACTCCCTGATTAAGTGTCAGTATAGGTTGGAGCTTCCAAGGAGAGCTCCTCAACATTAATTTCCACAGGAATACCAGCATCCACACCATGGAATGGCTTCAGCCTCTGCCCGTTAACCTTGAAGGTCTTGTTGGTACTTGTACTTTGAATCTCTACTGCACCATAAGGAAACACATTAGTCACAACAAAGGGGCCATCCCATTTGGACCTAAGTTTCCCAGCCATCAATCTCAGGCGGGAGTTAAACAATAAGACCTTCTAACCCACAAAAAACTCTTTCCTAAGAATCATCCTATCATGAAAAAGTTTTGTTTTCTCTTTATAAATCCTGGAGCTTTCATAGGCTTCTAGCCTAAGCTCCTCAAGTTGCTGCAACTGCAGTTTTCTTTCAACACCAGATTTCTTCATGTCCATGTTACAACACTTTACTTCCCAATATGCCCTATGCTCAACTTCCACCGGGAGGTGACATGCCTTACCAAATACAAGCCGGAAGGGGGACATTCCTATAGGTGTCTTAAAAGCAGTCCTATGGGCCCACAGTGCGTCTTCCAGACGGCGGCTCCATTCCCTTCTGTTCGGCTGCACCATCTTCTCTAGAATTTGCTTGATCTCCCTGTTTGATATTTCAGCCTGGCCATTGGTTTGGGGATGGTAAGCAGTGGACACTCTATGTACAACCCCATATTTCCTGAGTAAGGCCTCCATGGTTCTGTTGCAAAAGTGTGTGCCCTGGTCACTGATGATGGCCTTGGGTATGCCAAACCTGCAAAAAATGTTGGACCTAACAAATTTGGAAACAATCTGAGCATCGTTAGTCCTAGTGGGGATTGCTTCCACCCACTTTGAAACATAATCTACAGCCAAAAGAATATACAAAGAACCAAAAGAAGGAGGGAAAGGACCCATGAAGTCCATCCCCCACACATCAAAGACCTCACAATAAAGCATGGGCTGCTGAGGCATCTCACTCCTACGAGTAATTGCATGGCCTGCAGTTTGACATTCTTTACAATTCCTGTATACCTCATATGAATCTCTAAAAATTGTGGGCCAGTAGAACCCAGAATCCAGGACTTTTCTTGCTGTCCTCTGAGGTCCAAAGTGTCCTCCAACTTGAGAGGCATGTGAGAAGTGTAGAATGGACTGTCTCATGATCGGGGACACACCTCCTAATCACCTGGTCACTGCAAAACTTCCACAGGTAGGGATCATCCCACACATAATACTTTGCATCGCTTTTGAGCTTGTGGAGCTTATGTCTACTTGTACCTGCAGGAACAACACCAGCAACAAGAAAATTTACAATGTCAGCAAACCAGGGGGTTACCTCATACAGATGTAACAGTCTCTCATCAGGAAAATCATCTTGGATGGGAAAAGTATCCTCATCCCTTGCTATCCGGCTCAAGTGATCTGCTACCAAATTTTCAGCTCCACTTTTATCCTTTATCTCCACATTGAATTCTTGGAGCAAAAGCATCCACCGGATCAGTCTTGGCTTAGCTTCTGGCTTCTTCAACAGATATTTCAAAGCTGCATGGTCAGTGAAAACAGTCACCCTAGAACCTAGCAAATAAGACCTAAACTTATCAAGTGCAAATACAACAACAGCTAGCAGTTCTTTCTCAGTGGTGGTGTAATTTGCCTGTGCAGCATCTAAGGTCCTAGAAGCATAATGAATTACATGGGCAACCTTGCCCACCCTTTGTGCCAGAACTGCTCCCACAGCAAAATTGGAAGCATCACACATTAGTTCAAAAGGGAGTGTCCAGTCTGGGGGCTGGATGACAGGGGTAGAAGTCAACGCTTTTTTCAGATAGTCAAATGACTCCTTGCACTTTTCATCAAACTGGAACAGGGCATCATTCTTCAGCAGGTTTGACAATGGCAGTGCTATCTTGCTGAAGTCCTTTATAAAGCGCCTGTAGAAACCTGCATGTCCAAGAAAAGAACGGATCTCGCGTACGCAAGATGGGTAAGGCAATGAAGAAATCACATTAATTTTTGCAGGATCTACAGAAATACCCTCTTTAGAAATTACATGACCCAAAACTATCCCCTGTTCTACCATAAAGTGACATTTCTCATAATTCAAAATCAGATCAGTATCAATGCATCTTTGTAGAACTAGACTTAGACTATGCAGACAAGCATCAAATGAGGAGCCATACACAGTAAAATCATCCATGAACACCTCTATGCAATTTTCAATAAAGTTAGAGAAAATGCTAAGCATGCATCTTTGAAAGGTGCCAGGAGCATTACAAAGGCCAAATGGCATCCTCCTATAAGCAAACGTACCGAAGGGGCACGTGAAGGTGGTCTTTTCCTGATCCTCAGGGGCAATATGAATCTGGAAATACCCGGAAAAGCCATCTAGAAAACAATAATGGGATTGACCAGCCAGCCGATCCAGCATCTGATCTATGAACGTCAAAGGAAAATGATCCTTTCTGGTGGCCTGGTTCAACTTCCTATAGTCTATACAAACTCGCCAGCTATTCTGGACTCTAGTAGGCACAAGCTCATTATTTTTATTCCTAACTACTGTTAGACCAGACTTCTTTGGTACAACTTGCACCGGACTTACCCAAGTACTATCAGAGATGGGGTATATAATACCTGCCTGTAGAAGCTTAGTCACCTCTTTCTTCACCACATCCAGAATCAGTGGGTTAAGTCGCCTTTGGGCCTGTCTTACTGGCTTAGCCCCATCCTGCAATAGAATTCTGTGCATGCATCTGGAGGGGCTAATTCCTGGAATATCAGCCAATGTCCATCCAATAGCCTTCTTGTGTTTCTTCAGAACCTCTAAAAGCTTGGCTTCCTGGTCAGAGTTAAGGCTGGAGGAAATGATGACTGGCAATGTTGCATTCCTCCCCAAGTAGGCATACTTCGGGTTCTCAGGAAGTGGTTTGAGTTCTAAAGAAGGTGGCTGCTCAACAGATGGTGCATTGGGAGCAGCCATGGGGTCAAGGACTTCTGCTGAATAGACAGCTTCACTCTCATTATCACTATCATCCTGCAAAGTTGAATCCAGAAACTCAGCACAAACAGAACACGGGTTAGTGTTAGTGCAGTTAGTACAAGTATATGCATCATCAAAACCAGAAAGAAAAGGAAAATCAGAAATAAAGTCCTCATGAGTATCCTCAATAAGCTCTGAAAGCAACTCTAAGTGGAAAACAGAGTGCTCCTCCAATGGGTGTTTCATAGCATCAAAGATCTTGAATTTGGCCACAATACCACCAAACTCCATAGACATAGTCCCATCATACACATCAATCTTAGTCTTGGATGTCATCATGAATGGTCTGCCCAAGATTATAGGTGATCTACTGGAAGGTGTTTCTCCTGCCATGTCTAGGATGTAGAAGTCCGCAGGAAAGATCAAAGCATCAACTTGCACTAGCACATCCTCCACCATTCCCATGGGTCGGGCACTGGTCCTGTTGGCCAACTGGATGGTAAGACCTGTATACTGCAAAGGCCCAAGATCAAGGTTGTTAAAGATGGAGGTAGGCATGACATTTATGGATGCTCCCAAGTCCAGCATGCAGTTTTCAAACTTCCTATCCCCAATAGTGCACGGGATAGTGAATGTGCCTGGGTCCTTGCACTTTTGTGGCAGTGCCTGAGTAGGGGTTAAAGCAACAACTCTTTCTGGCTTAGACTGGATAAGCGCTGAGACATTCATTCCCAAGTCAACCCTCTCATTAGTTTTCATCTTCCTCTTGTTGGTGCTTAGATCCTTCAAGAATTTGGCATATCTGGGCACTTGCTTGATCACATCCAACAGCGGAATATTAACAGCTACCCTCCTGAAAACATCTAAGATCTCCCTTTCCTTGTCTTCACCACCAATCTTCTTATTTTTCTGAATTCTGTGTGGGAATGGGATTGGTGTTCTGTACACTTTCTCAACTTCAACTTCAACAATAGGATCAGGAGTTACCTCAACATTCTCTTCATTTTTCTCAGAGGTTGCCTCAACAACTTTTCCAGATCTCAGAGACATGGCACTCACATTGGGATTTGAGGCATTGGGATTTATTACCGTTTGTGCCGGCAGCTGAGTTGTACCTTGAACTTGCGGTATGTTGTTTATGGACGTGGCCAGTTGTCCGATCTGTGTATGCAATGCCTGAATACTCGCATCCGTTCTCTGCTGAAACTGTGCCTGTGAAGCTGAAACCTGTCCAACCTGCTGCTGAAATTGTGCCTGTGAAGCCTGAATCTGTCCAATTTGCTGCTGAAACTGGAGATTTTGTGCAGCCATTTGTGCAGCCATTTGTTTGAGCATGTCATCTACTGAAGGTCCGGAAGGTGCAGAAGTGGCCACTGGAGGAGGATTCTGAGGTGCCATCGGTCGTTGTTGGGATGAGTTCCCATACCGCAGATTAGGATGATTACTCCGGTTAGGATGGTACCTATTTGTTGAGAGGTCTGGAGTGTTGTACCTGTTCTGGTTATTGCCTTGATTATACGGATGGACTGCAAAGGCTTGAGGCGATTCAGTAACTGATCCTCCTTGCAAAATGGGGCATGCTTCATATGGGTGCTCAGGAGAACTGCACATGCCACACAACACCGCAGGCTGAACCCTATCCATTGCCAATTTCTCTACCAAATAAGTGAGCCTATCAATTCTATCATCACGGTCATGGCTGGAAGAAGAAGTGTGGACCTCATGTACACCTCTAGTCTCAACAGAATTTCTTCTGGTAGTAAACTGCTGGGAATTCAGTGACATGTTCTCAATGAGTTGCTTGGCAGCAGATGGAGTCTTGTCAACCAACGCTCCCCCACTAGCAGCATCCAAAATATTCCTATCCATCGGCAGTAGCCCTTCATAAAAGTACTGGATGAGGAGCTGTTCGTAAATCTGATCTTTCGGGGCAACTGGATGTCAACTGCTTGAATCTTTCCCAATATTCAGCCAACGACTCATTCCCTTGCCTAATGCCACAGATTTCTTTCCTGATTGAGGCGGCTCTGGAGGCAGGAAAATATTTCTCTAGGAAGAGCCTCTTCAAGTTGTTCCATGTGGTAATGGAGTTCGGCTCAAGGTATAATAGCCAATCTTTTGCAGCTCCCTGCAGTGAGAACGGAAAAGCCTTCAACTTGATATGATCCTCAGTTACTCCTTCTGGCCTCAAAGTTGTGGAGCAGACAACCTGGAATTCCTTGAGATGCTTGTGTGGATTTTCACCTGCAAGACCATTAAATCTTGGCAACAAATGGATTAGCCCAGATTTTAATTCAAAAGGAGTGTCAGCACCAGGATAAGCAACGCACAAACCATTGTAATTCACATCAGGGGCAGCAAGCTGCCTCAATGTCCTTTGGTCTCCCATGTTTTCAAAAACAGACTTGGAATTAGAATCACTACTAGAACTAGCCCGAAATTCTCTACGGAGTGTATGCAATGTTCTTTCTATCTCAGGATCAAATTCACACAGTTCAGGGCAGTTAGATCTAGTAGCCAGACTAATTCAAAACAAAAACAAAAATAAAAGAGAAAAACAGAAAATAAAATGCGAAAATAACAAAACAAGAGTCCCCGGCAACGGCGCCAATTTTTGGTCGCGTTGTCGCGCACGCGCCAAAAAGGACGAGCGGGTTTTTAAAACTGTAGTGTAGGGCGACAACTCGGATGTCGTTCTCAAGGACTCTTAAAGTGTTATTTTCCACAAAAATCAGTTTTGGGGGGGGGGGGGGGGTGGGTTGGATTGGGAAGCAAATAAACAAAACAGAGCAGTTAAAAACAAGGCAGTTTACAAAGATTGTCAAATAGCTAAAAACAGATTAATCTATTGTTCTCGATTTCCCAACTATCATAGGTTCATGTAATTTCCAAGCCCTAAGCAGATTCTAATCCCCTCCCGGTTGTAGCAACAATTTACAAGAGAAACCACTACTACAGATACATGTCCCTATTCCCGAATTAAGCAAACGGGGTTAAGCCCTTCGTGAACTAAGCGAACACGAAACGTACACACGCAAATTAAGCAGATGCGATTGATTATAGGAACATGATATCACCAGAAATAAATCAACACAATACAATATACTCCTGAATTAAGCAAACAGAAATATAAAGCATGGCATTGAAGAGGGAAAAGCATACAAAACAGGAAAGTACAAGAACCTCAAGTATATGGAAATCAATTACAATAGATCAATCCTAGAAACTTAGTTCTCCATAACAAAGACGAAAACACACAGAGAAAAATGTAAAACAGAACAATGGAGAAGCAAAAGTCTTTACAATCTGTTCAGAACATCAATTTATACTAGTAAGAAATTAAGCATATTCGCGAGGCGAAGCCTCTCTCGTGACGCGATTCTTGTGAACAGTCTGCAACCTTTGGTATTCTCGCGAGGCGAACAATCCTTCGCGAGGCGAGGAACTGAAGAGTCTTCTTGTTACGCCCGTTATGAACATCAGGGGCCAACCGTGATGCTTTCTGACTTCCAGTCTCGCGAGGCGAATGGATGCTCGCGAGGCGAGACTCTTCAACTTCAAAACTGCCACAGCCGTGACCTTCAACACGGGCATGCCGTGATCGTCTCTGACTTTTCAGGGTTGCAAGACTTGCGGGGCTAGAACTACTTCGCGGGGCGAACCAGAGACCTTGCATTTTCTTGGAACAGTCAGGCTTCGGGGTGAATCCCCTGTTTCTTTATTCTCTTGCCTTCCAACTTATCCTGAAAACAAAGACACCACTATAAGTGTATTATTTGACTCAAAACTAGCAAAATTAACCTAAAACTACTCTAGAGACTCAAAACCTTGCTTGAGGACAATCTAATCTAATTCGGGTGAAAATAGGATATAATTTGCACAAAACCCTGGTCATACTAGCCATAAAACTAGATGAGCCAGAGGCTTATCAAGTACCCCACGAAATTGATAAATATCGGAAGCCAAAATTTTTAAAAACAAACAACATCACTAGGATCCTTTCCGATGCGCCCACGGCGGATCTGGTGTTTGCCAGCCCTTCCAAGGCCAATTTAGGATGATCACCACTCTCTTGGTGCTTCGGCTCCACTCCTTAAGACATCACCTAACACCACGTCCATCCACAGAAAAGGTCGAGGAGCTGCGCACCCACAGCCTCACGACACCATCGAGTACCCCACGAAATTGATAAATATCAAAAAGCCAACATTTTTAAAAACCAACAACATCGCAAGGATTCTTTCTGATGCACCCTCGGACGATCTGGTGTTTGCCACCCCTTCCGAGGCCACTTCAGGACGATCACTCGTCTCTTGGTGCTTCGTTTCCGCTCCGGAAGGCATCACCTAACACGACATCCATCCACAACCAATGTCGACGAGCCTCACACCCACATCCTATCCACACCATCGAGTAGCCAAAGAAATCGATACATATCGAAAGCCAATATTTTAAAAAACCAATAACATCACGAGGATCCTTTCCGATGCACCATTCGTCGATCCGGTGTTTGCCACCCCTTCCAAGGCCACTTCAGGACGATCAACCGTCTCATGGTGCTTCTGCTACACCTCCGAAGGCGTCACCTAATACCAAGTCCATCCACAACCAAGGTCGAGAGCCATGCAGCTGCAGCCCCGCCACAACATCGAGTACCACGCAATATTGATAAATATCGAAAGCCAACATTTTTAAAAACCAACAACATCACCAGGATCTTTTCGGATGCACCTTTTGTTGATCCGGTGTTTGCCACCACTTCCAAGGCCACCTCAAGATGATCACCCGTCTCTTAGTGCTTCGGATACGCCCCGGAACGCATCACCTAACACCACGTCCTTCCATAACCAAGGTCGGGAAGTCGCGCACCCCAACCTCCCCACATCATCGAGTGCCACACAATATTGATAAATATCAAAAGCCAACACTTTTAAAAACCAACAACATCGCAAGGAACCTTTTCGATGCGCCTTCAACCGATCTGGTGTTTGCCACCGCTTTCCAAGGCCACTTCAGGACGATCATCCGTCTCTGGGGGCTTCGGCTCCGCCCCGGAACGCATCACATAACACCACGAAATTCCACAACCAAGGTGGAGGAGTCGGGCACCCCAACCTCCCCACACCATCGAGTACCCAACAAAATTGATAAATATTGAAATCCAACAATTTTAAAAAACAACAACATCGCAAGGAACCTTTCTGATGCGCCTTCGGCTGATCTGGTGTTTGCCACCCCTTCCAAGGCCACTTCAGGACGATCACTAGTCTCTTGGTGCTTCGGTTCCTCCCCGGAAGGCATCAAATAAAACCACGTCCATCCACAATCCAGGTCGAGGGGCCGCGCACCCACAACCTCCCCACACCATCGAGTACCGCACGAAATTGATAAATATCGAAAGCAAACATTTTTAAAAACCAACGACATCATAAGGATCATTGTCGATGCACATTCAACAGATCTGGTGTTTGCCACCCCTTCCAATGCCACTTCAGGACGATCACCCGTCTCTTGGTGCTTCGGCTGCGCCCCGGAAGGCATCACCTAACACCTAGTCCATCCAAACCATGGTCGAGGAGCTGCTTACCCACAGCCTCACCACACCATCGAGTACCCCACAATATTGATAAATATTGAGAGCCAACATTTTTAAAAACAAACAACATCACGAGCATCCTTTCCGATGCGCCTTCAGCAAATCTGGTGTTTGCCACCCCTTCCAAGGCCACTTCAGGACGATCGCCCATCTCATGGTGCTTTGGCTCCGCCTTCGAAGGCATCACCTAATACCAAGTCCATCGACAACCAAGGTCGAGAGTCGTGCACCCACAGCCTCGCCACAACATCGAGTACCCCTCCATATTGATAAATATCGAAAGCCAACATTTTTAAACACCAACAACATCACCCAGATCTTTTCGGATGCACCTTCTGTTGATCCAATGTTTGCCACCACTTCCAAGGCCACTTCAGGAAGATCACCCGTCTCTTGGTGCTTCGGCTACGCCCTGGAATGCATCACCTAACACCGCGTCCTTCCACAACCAAGGTCGGGGAGCCGCGCACCCCCACCTCCCCACACCATCGAGTATCCATCAAAATTGTTAAATATCAAAAGCCAACACTTTTAAAAACCAACAACATCGCAAGGAACCTTTCAGATGCGGCTTCAACCGATCTGGTGTTTGCCACCCCTTCCAAGGGCACTCTAGGATGATCACTTGTCTTTGGGGACTTCGGCTCCGCCCCAGAACGCATCACCTATCCCCACGAAATTCCACCACCAAGGTGGAGGAGCCGGGCACCACAACCTCCCCACACCATCGAGTACCCCACAAAACTGATAAAAATCGAAAGCCAACATTTTTAAAAACCAACAACATCGCAAGGAACCTTTCCAATGCGCCTTCAGTCGATCTGGTGTTTGCCACTCCTTCCAAGGCCACTTCGGGACTATCACTTGTCTCTTGGTGCTTTGGTTCCGACCCGGAAGGCATCACATAAAACCACGTCCATCCACAACCCAGGTCCAGGAGTCGCGCACCCATAGCCTCATCACACCATCGGGTACCCCAGGAAATTGATAAATATCGAATGCAAACATTTTTAAAAACCGACGACATCATGAGGATCATTCCCGATGCGCTTTCAGCAGATCTGGTGTTTGCCACCCCTTCCAATGCCACTTCAGGTCGATCACCCGTCTCTTGGTGCTTCGGCTCTGCCCCGGAAGGCATCACCTAACACCAAGTCCATCCACAACCAAGGTCGATGAGCCGCTTACCCACAGCCTCGCCACACCATCGAGTACCCCCCAACATTGATAAATATTGAAAGCTAACATTTTTAAAAACAAACAACATCACGAGCATCCTTTCCGATGCGCCTTCAGTCGATCTGGTGTTTGCCACCCCTTCCAAGGCCACTTCAGGACGATCACCCGTCTCATTGTGCTTCGGCTCCGCCTCCGAAGGCATCACCTAATACAAAGTCCATCGACAACCAAGGCCGAGAGTCGTGCACCCACAGCCTCGCCACAACATCGAGTACCCTGCAATATTGATATATATCGAAAGCCAACATTTTTCAACACCAATATATCACCAGGATCTTTTCGGATGCACCTTCTGTTGATCCAGTGTTTGCCACCACTTCCAAGGCTACTTCAGGATGATCACCCGTCTCTTGGTGCTTCGGCTACGCCCCAGAATGCATCACCTAACACCGCGTCCTTCAACAACCAAGGTCGGGGAGCTGCGCACCCCAACCTCCCCACACCATCGAGTATCCATTAAAATTGATAAATATCAAAACCAACACTTTTAAAAACATACAACATCGCAAGGAACCTTTCAGATGCGGCTTCAACCGATCTGGTGTTTGCCACCCCGTCCAAGGGCACTTCTGGATGATCACCCGTCTTTGGGGGCTTCGGCTCCGCCCCGGAACGCATCACCTATCCCCACGAAATTCCACAACCAAGATGGAGGAGCTGGGCACTCCAACCTCCCCACACCATCGAGTACCCCAAAAAATTGATAAATATCGAAAACCAACATTTTTAAAAACCAACAACATCGCAAGGAACCTTTCCAATGCGCCTTCGGTCGATCTGGTGTTTGCCACCCCTTCCAAGGTCACTTCAGGACTATCACTTGTCTCTTGGTACTTCGGTTCCGCCCCAGAAGGCATCACATAAAACCACGTCCATCCACAACCCAGGTCGAGGAGCCGCGCACACACAGCCTCTCCAACAATCGAGTACCCCACGAAATTGATAAATATCGAACGCAAACATTTTTAAAAACCAATGACATCATGAGGATCATTGCCGATGCGCATTCAGCAGATCTGGTGTTTGCCACCCCTTCCAATGCCACTTTAGGACGATCACCCGTCTCTTGGTGCTTCGGACCTGCCCCGGAAGGCATCAGCAAACACCAAGTCCATCCACAACCAAGGTCGAGGAGCCGCTTACCCACAGCCTCGCCACACCATCGAGTACCCCACAATATTGATAGATATCGAAAGCTAACATTTTTAAAAACAAACAACATCACGAGCATCCTTTCCGATGCGCCTTCAGCCGATATGGTGTTTGCCACCCCTTCTAAGGCCACTTCAGGACGATCACCCGTCTCATGGTGCTTCGGCTCCGCCTCCCAAGGCATCACCTAATACCAAGTCCATCGACAACAAAGGTCGAGAATCGTGCACCCACAGCCTCGCCACAACATCGAAAACCCTGTAATATTGATAAATATCGAAAGCCAACATTTTTAAACACCAACATATCGCCTGGATCTTTTCGGATGCACCTTCTGTTGATCCAGTGTTTTCCACCACTTCCAAGGCCACTTCAGGATGATCACCCGTCTCTTGGTGCTTCGGCTACGCCCCAGAATGCATCACCTAACACCGCATCCTTCCACAACCAAGATCGGGGAGCCGCGCACCCCAACCTCCCCACACCATCGAGTATCCCACAAAATTTAAAAATATCGAAAGCCAATACTTTTAAAAACCAACAACATCGAAAGGAACCTTTCCGATGCGGCTTCAACCGATCTAGTGTTTGCCACCCCTTACAAGGCCACATAAGGACGATCACCCGTCTCTTGAGGCTTCGTCTCCGCCCTGGAAGGCATCACCTAACACCACGTCCATCCACAACCAGGTTCGAGGAGCCACGCACCCACAGCCTCACCACATCATCGAGTACCCAACAAAATTATAACTATCGAAAGCCAACATTTTTAAAAACCAACAACATCGTAAGCATCCTTTCCGATGCGCCTTCAGTCGATCTGGTGTTTGGCACCCCGTCCAAGGCCACTTCAGGATGATCACCCTTCTCTTGGTGCTTCGGCTCCGCCTTGGAGGGCATAACCTAACACCACATCCTTCCACAACCAAGGTCGAGGAGCATGCACCCACAACCTCGCCACACATTCGAGTACGCCACAATATTGATAAATATCGAAAGTCAACACTTTTAAAATACCAACAACATCACGAGGATCCTTTCCGATGCGCCTTCAGCCGTTCTGGTGTTTGCCACACCTTCCAAGGTCACTTCAGGAAGATCACACGTCTCTTGGAGCTTCGCCTCCGCCCCAGAAGGCATCACCTAACACCATGTTCATCCACAACCAAGGTTGAGGAGCCAAGCACCCATAGCTCCCCACACCATCGAGTACCCCACGAAATTGATAAATATCGAAAGCCAATATTATTAAAAACCAACTACATCACGAGGATCCTTTCCGATGCACCTTCAGTCGATCTAGTGTTTGCTACCCCTTCCAAGGCCACTTCAGGACGATCACCCATCTCTTGGTGCTTCGGCTCTGCCCCAGAAGGAATCACCTAACACCACGTACATCCACAACCAAGGTCGAGGAGCCTCACACCTACAACCTCGGTACACCATCGAGTACCCCACGAAATTGATAAATATCGAAAGCCAACATTTTTTAAAACCAACAACATAACGAGGATCCTTTCCGATGCGCCTTCAGTCAATCTGGTGTTTTCCACCACTTCCAAGGCCACTTAAGGACGATCACCTGTCTCTTGGTGCTTCGGCTCTACCCCGGAAGGCATCACCTAACACCACGTCCATCCACAACCAAGGTCGAGGAGCTGCCCACCTATAGCCTCACTACACCATCGAGTACCCCACGGAATTGATAAATATTAAAATCCAATATTTTTAAAAACCATTAACATCACGAGGATCCTTTCCGATGCACCTTCAGTCGATTCGGTGTTTGCCACCACTTTCAAGGCCACTTCAGGTTGATCACCCGTCTCTTGATGCTTCGGCTGAGTCCCGAAAAGCATCACCTAACACCACATCCATCCAAAAAAAAAAAGGTCGAGGAGCCGCGTACCCACATCCTCACCACACCATCGAGTACCCCATGAAATTTATAAATATCGAAAGCCAACATTTTAAAAAACCAACAATATCATGATGATCCTTTCTGATGCGCCTTTAGCCGATCTGGTGTTTGGCACCCCTTCCAAGGCCACTTAAGGATGAGCACCCGTCTCTTGGTGCTTCAGCACGACCCCGAAAGGCATCACCAAACACCACGTCCATCCAAAACCAGGGTCGAGGAGCTGTGCGCTAACACCCTTGCAACAGCATCGAGTACCCCACAATATTGATAAATATCAAAATCCAACATTTTTAAAAACCAACAACATCGCAAGG
This sequence comes from Sophora flavescens, assembly GCA_030762895.1. NCBI lineage: Eukaryota > Viridiplantae > Streptophyta > Magnoliopsida > Fabales > Fabaceae > Sophora > Sophora flavescens. Next base: position 246,914,375 of record CM061064.1, read on the forward strand.
ATCCATTTCGATGCACCTTTGGCCGATCTGGTGTTTGCCACTGATCAGCCTCTGGCTCATCTAGTTTTATGACTAGTATGACCATGGTTTTGTGCTAATTATATCCTGTTTTCGCCCAAATTAGACTCGATTGTCCTCAAACAACATTTTGAGTCTATAAAGTATTTTTAGGTTAATTTAGTTGATTTAGAGTCAAATAAAGCACTTACTGCTACCTCTTGTTTTCAGGTTAATAAAGAGAAGCAATTCTTGAGTTAATCGCCCCACGAGAGGCTACTCGCCTCGCGAGCCTGAAGCCTTGTTGTGCCAGAAATGCCATCCTCTCTGTCTTGCCCCGCGAATCACTGTCTCGCCCCACGATAAATCTAACCCTGAAGGACAGAGACCATCACGGCCTACCCGTGATGAAGGCCACGGACATGACAGATTGGAATTTGAAGCCTCACCTCGCGAATAATCAGCTCGCCTCGCGAGAAAGCCAAACAATGAAGATATGTTCATAAGATTCGCCTCGCGAAAGGCTGCTTGCCTCGCGAGCCCGCGGAACCCAGAATCTGTATTTATATCTGTTTTATGGCAGAAATGAATAGCTTCTATCATCTTCTTTTCTTTTAGATTAGGACGGCTGCGAATTTAGGTTTAGAGTTCTGTGTTCCCTTTGTAATGGAGAACTAGTCTCCTTTGATCAATCTGCTATAATCGGTTCGCATCGCCACTTGAGGTTTTGTAATTCCTAAACTTATTGCTATTCTCTTTAAATATTTGTTCTATATGTTCTGTTTGCTTAATTCAGGATTATATAGAATACATATTGATTTGTTTCGATGATTATGTGTTCCTAAACTTAATCGCGTTTACTTAATTCGCGTGTGTTCATTCGTGTTTGCTTAACTCATGAGCGCTTCATCCGTTTGCTTAATTCGGAATTAGGAACATATGTCTCGTAGCGTCGGTTTCGCTTGTTAATTGATGTTACAATCGAAAAGAGATTAGAATCCGCTTAGGGCATGGATTTATATCAACCGATGATAGTGGGAAACCGAGAACAGTAGGTTGATCGTTTTTAGCTATTTGAAAGTTATTTAGTTTTCATATTTTCTGCTTTGTTTTCTTTATTTAATTTCAAATCCAAAACCCCCCAAATCTGACTTTTTTGTTAATAACAACCCAAGAGTCCTTGTGAGACGATACTCGAGTTGTCACTCCCTAACTACATATTTTTACAAACCGCTCTTCTTTTTGACGCGTGCACGACAATGTGTCAAAATTGGTGTCGTTGCCGGGGACTCTTGTTGTTATTAACAGAAAATAAAAAAAAAAGTTATTGAATTTATCTGGTTGTGGATCTTAGTACTTCCCATGGATAATTACATGCATGGTTATTTGCCTAATGTTGATTATAAGGCACCGCCATGCATATATTACCCTAACTTTGATGAAGGTTATGAGTTTAGTAGTGATTTTGGCATGATTGGAGTAAATGAAGTCCAACCCAGCCTGGATGAGTTATTTTCTTTGGTGCAACAACAGATGACAGAACACAATCTTCAATTCCAAGCAAGTCTTCAGTAAATGTCACAAGACATGTTTGAATACCAACGGAAGACAGAAGCAAATCTTCAGGATTTGGCCACTCAAATTGATCAAATTGCCTCCGCCTTGACCACACTGCAAACTCAACGTCTCCTTGAAGAACATACAGATTCACAAATAGTTGTTCTTGACAATACTTCTTTTGAACATGATTTTGATAATGATGTCAAGAACACTATTACTGATGAACTGTGTGTTGAATTTCCAGACATTCAAGCCTTTTCTGATTCAGTTTATTGTACCATATGTACTGATTGTACTAACACTAACCTTTGTCTGGTGTGTGCCGAGATTTCTGCATGTATAGCAGGTAATGGATTTGATAATGCAGTGAGTGAAGAACGTGCAGAAGTTGAAGCAGCATCGGAGACCCTCTTTACCTGTTTGCCACCTTCCACTGTGGAACAACGGGTGATGGAGTTCAAGCCTCTGCCTAAGAGACTGGATTTTTAATCCTTAAACATGAAGGCACCATGGCTAGTCCAAGAGGTTGAACCCCATTTTTATTGGGAGGACTTTGTAGATAAAGAGGTCAACTTTGACCCAAGAGGGAGCGAGAAGTCCGCCACACTTGGCGGAGTCACCATAACTGTCAGGTGTCCACTCCCATACTTATGCTTCAAGCCATGGGATCCGGGAGGATCATATTGCATTTTGGGCATTCCTTGGCCGCTGTATCACAGACAGTGGGATCCTGGTGGAACCGCTTCCATGACTTTTCTCTAAACCTTTTCTCCTTTTTAATTATCTTTTCCTTGCTTTGTTTTTTTTTTTTTTGTTTTCTTTTAGCTCCTGAATAATTTGAGAAGATCAAGAGCTTGTGTGTTGAGTCTTGTGTCGGCTAGCTTGCTGGGTTTTGTTGAATTTGCATAGATTGATTGCATGTCATGTGTTGACCGTTGACTGATTTCCCCCTAGGTTTTGAAATTGAAAATTTGATCCCCATTTGAAAAATTGAAAATTGAACTTTGAGATATTTTGTTTTGATTGCATGATTTATGATAAGTTTGGGGTGAAGGGAAGCACACACTAGGGATAGAATCTCGGTCAAACAATTTGCGAAAAATGTCCAGGTGAGGATTTCAGCCTCCAACATGTTTTTAAATGTGTGAATCACTTTTGAGTTGCACTTTCCCGAATTTGCTTGAATCTCTTCATGGTTTGCATGTTTATGTGCTTGCATCAAATGATTTAGGCAATTTTCTTTGAATTAGCTACTTGGCCTAAATTGAAACAGTCTCTAATGCTTGTTCCCTAGTTAGCCCCGTTGAGCCTAATTAGCCTGTTGTTTCTTGATAAACTCATGTTATAAGCCAAAAATCTGAAAAACCATGTTAACTCAATCTTAGGATTAGGAGAGCATGGATGCTTAGCAAGACAAGGGTTGCAAGAAACTAAGTTTGGGGTGGCTACAAGGATATGATGTGCTATTTGGGATTGAGAAAAAGAAAAGAAAAATAAAGGTTGGAGCCAAAGGTAAAAAGAAAGAAAAAAAAATGTCAAAAAAAAGGGGAAATAAAAAAAACAAAAATGTCAAAAAAAAGGGAAATAAAAAAAACACAAATATCAAAAAAAGGGGTATTAAAGAAAAAGGCTGTAGTAACGCAAAAGCATAAAGAAAAATGAAAAAATGAACTTGAGTGGAAATTCAATGTATCAAAATGCTCATGCACTCTTAGTTCCTAGGGACTTAAGCCTAGTATCTTTGAATATCCTACCCTTAGCCAGGCCCCATTATAACCTTCAAAAGACCTTTTGATGTTGCATGCATGTTTCCGTGGGAACCTTGTTTGAGATGAAAATAAAATTCATGGGAAGTGCCCTTAAAAGTGAAATTGAGTGAAATGTTGATAACCTAGACAAACTGAGCGGATGAGTGAAACTCTAAATTCCCTTGGGAGGAAGGCGATTGTTTGAATTTGGTGATCTCCCTTTTGTGTGTAACTTGGATCCCTTGCTTAGATTACTGATTGCATGAATGGTAGAATTCTCAATGTTTAAAGTAAATGAATGTGGGGATTATATTGTTGAAAAGGGGGGAAACATTGAAGGGAAATTGTTTTGTTGAAATTGTATGAAATTTGTGCGAATTTGATTGAATCTTTTAAGCTTGCGAAGTTTGAGTCCTTTTTGAGTTTTAGTTTGCTTGGGGACAAGCAAAGTTTAAGTTTGGGGTATTTTGATCAGCCTCTGGCTCATCTAGTTTTATGACTAGTATGATCGTGGTTTTGTGCCAATTATATCCCGTTTTCGCCCAAATTAGACTCGATTGTCCTCAAGCAACATTTTGAGTCTGTAAAGTATTTTTAGGTTAATTTAGTTGATTTAGAGTCAAATAAAGCACTTACTGCTACCTCTTGTTTTCAGGTTAATAAAGGGAAGCAATTCTGGAGTTATTCGCCCCGCGAGAGGCTACTCGCCTCGCGAGCCTGAAGCCTTGCTGTGCCAGAAATGCCATCCTCTCTGTCTCGCCCCGTGATAAATCCAACCCTGAAGGACAGAGACCATCACGGCCTACCCGTGATGAAGGCCATGGGCGTGACAGATTGGAATTTGAAGCCTCGCCTCACGAATAATCAGCTCGCCTCGCGAGAAAGCCAAACAATGAAGATATGATTCATAAGATTCGCCTCGCGAAAGGCTGCTCGCCTCGCGAGCGCGCGGAACCCAGAATCTGTATTTATATCTATTTTATGGCAGAACTGAATAGCTTCTATCATCTTCTTTTCTTTTATATTAGGACGGCTGTGAATTTAGGTTTAGAGTTCTGTGTTCCCTTTGTAATGGAGAACTAGTCTCCTTTGATCAATCTGCTGTAATCGGTTCGCATCGCCACTTGAGGTTTTGTAATTCCTAAACTTATTGCTATTCTCTTTCAATATTTGTTCTGTATGTTCTGTTTGTTTAATTCAGGATTATATAGAATACATATTGATTTGTTTCGATGATTATGTGTTCCTAAACTTAATCGTGTTTACTTAATTCGCGTGTGTTCATTCGTGTTTGCTTAACTCACGAGCGCTTCATCCGTTTGCTTAATTCAGATTTAGGAACATATGTCTCGTAGCGTCGGTTTCGCTTGTTAATTGATGTTACAATCGAAAAGAGATTAGAATCCGCTTAGGGCATGGATTTATATCAACCGATGATAGTGGGAAACCGAGAACAGTAGGTTGATCGTTTTTAGCTATTTGAAAGTCATTTAGTTTGCATATTTTCTGCTATGTTTTCTTTATTTAATTTCAAATCCAAAACCCCCCAAATCTGACTTTTCTGTTAATAACAACCCAAGAGTCCTTGTGAGACGATACTCGAGTTGTCGCTCCCTAACTACATATTTTTACAAACCGCTCTACTTTTTGACGCGTGCGCGACAACGTGTCAGCCACCCCTTCTAAGGTCACTTCAGGACGATCACCCGTCTCTTGGGGCTTCGGCTCTGCCCCAGAAGGCATCACCTAACACCACGTCCTTCCCCAACCAAGGTCGAGGAGCCGCGCACCCACAGCCTCACCACACCATCGAGTACCCTACGAGGATCCTTTTCGATGCGTCTTCAGTCAATCTGGTGTTTGCCATACCTTCCAAGGCCACTTCAGGACGATCACCCATCTCTTGGTTCTTCGGCTGCGCTACCGAAGGCACCACCTAACACCACGTCCATCCATAGAAAAGGTCGAGGAGCTGCGCACCCACAACCTCACAACACCATCGAGTACCCCATGAAATTGATAAATATCGAAAGCCAACATTTTTAAAAACCAACAACAACGGAAGGATCCTTTCCGATGCACCTTCGGCCGATCTGGTATTTGCCACCCCTTCCAAGGCAACTTCAGGATGATCACCCGTCTCTTGGTGCTTCGTCTCCGCCCCGAAAAGCATCACCTAACACCACGTCCATCCATAACCAAGGTCGAGAAGCCGCGCACCCACAGCCTCGCGACGCCATCGAGTACCCCACGAAATTGATAAATATCGAAAGCCAATATTTTTAAAAACCAACAACATCACGAGGATCCTTTCTGATGCTCCTTTAGTCAATCTGGTGTTTGTTCCCCTTCCAAGGCAACTTCAAGACGATCACCCGTCTCTTGGTGCTACGCCCAAGAAGGCATCACCCAACACCAGGTCCATCCACAACCAAGGTCGAGGATCCGAGCACCCACAGCCACACCACACCTTCGAGTACCCCACGAAATTGATAAATATAGAAAGCCAAAATTTTTAAAAACAAACAACATCACCATGATCCTTTCCGATGTGCCCACAGCGGATCTGGTGTTTGCCAGCCCTTCCAAGGCCAATTTAGGATGATCACCAGTCTATTGGTGCTTCGGCTCCACTCCGGAAGACATCACCTAACACCACGTCCATCCACAGAAAAGGTCGAGGAGCTGCGCACCCACAGCCTCACCACACCATCGAGTACCCCACGAAATTGATAAATATCGAAAGCCAACATTTTTAAAAACCAACAACATCGCAAGGATTCTTTCTGATGCACCCTCGGACGATCTGGTGTTTGCCACCCCTTCCGAGGCCACTTCAGGACGATCACCCATCTCTTGGTGCTTCATTTCCGCTCCGGAAGGCATCACCTAACACGACGTCCATCCACAACCAATCTCGAGGAGCCTCACACCCACAACCTATCCACACCATCGAGTTGCCAACGAAATCGATAAATATCGACAGCCAATATTTTAAAAAACCAATAACATCACGAGGATCCTTTCTGATGCACCTTCCGTCGATTCGGTGTTTGCCACCCCTTCCAAGGCCACTTTAGGATGATCAACCGTCTCATGGTGCTTCTGCTCCACCTCCGAAGGCGTCACCTAATACCAAGTCCATCCACAACCAAGGTCGAGAGCCATGCAGCTGCAGCCTCGCCACAACATCGAGTACCACGCAATATTGATAAATATCGAAAGCCAACATTTTTAAAAACCAACAACATCACCAGGATCTTTTCGGATGCACCTTCTGTTGATCCGGTGTTTGCCACAACTTCCAAGGCCACCTCAAGACGATCACCCGTCCCTTGGTGCTTCGGATACGCCCGGGAACGCATCACCTAACACCACGTCCTTCCACAACCAAGGTCGGGAAGTCGCGCACCCCAATCTCCCCACATCATCGAGTGCCGCACAATATTGGTAAATATCAAAAGCCAACACTTTTAAAAACCAACAACATCGCAAGGAACCTTTTCGATGCGCCTTCAACCGATCTGGTGTTTGCCACCCCTTTCCAAGGGCACTTCAGGATGATCACCCGTCCCTGGGGGCTTCGGCTCCGCCCCGGAACGCATCACCTAACACCACGAAATTCCACAACCAAGGTGGAGGAGTCAGGCACCCCAACCTCCCCACACCATCGAGTACCCGACAAAATTGATAAATATCGAAATCCAACAATTTTAAAATACAACAACATCGTAAGGAACCTTTCCGATGCGCCTTCGGCTGATCTGGTGTTTGCCACCCCTTCCAAGGCCACTTCAGGACGATCACTAGTCTCTTGGTGCTTCGGTTCCACCCCGGAAGGCATCAAATAAAACCACATCCATCCACAATCCAGGTCGAGGGGCCGCGCACCCACAGCCTCCCCACACCAGCGAGTACCGCACGAAATTGATAAATATCGAAAGCAAACATTTTTAAAAACCAACGACATCATAAGGATCATTGCCGATGCACATTCAGCAGATCTGGTGTTTGCCACCCCTTCCAATGCCACTTCAGGACGATCACCCGTCTCTTGGTGCTTCGGCTCCGTCCCGGAAGGCATCACCTAACACCTAGTCCATCGACAACCATGGTCGAGGAGCTGCTTACCCACAGCCTCGCCACACCATCGAGTACCCCACAATATTGATAAATATCGAGAGCCAACATTTTTAAAAACAAACAACATCACGAGCATCCTTTCCGATGCGCCTTCAGCCAATCTGGTGTTTGCCACCCCTTCCAAGGCCACTTCAGGACGATCGCCCGTCTCATGGTGCTTTGGCTCCACCTTCGAAGGCATCACCTAATACCAAGTCCATCGACAACCAAGGTCGAGAATCGTGCACCCACAGCCTCGCCACAACATCGAGTACCCCTCAATATTGATAAATATCGAAAGCCAACATTTTTAAACACCAACAACATCACCAGGATCTTTTCGGATGCACCTTCTGTTGATCCAATGTTTGCCACCACTTCCAAGGCCACTTCAGGAAGATCACCCGTCTCTTGGTGCTTCGGCTACGCCCCGGAATGCATTACCTAACACCGCGTCCGTCCACAACCAAGGTCGGGGAGCCGCGCACCCCCACCTCCCCACACCATTGAGTATCCATCAAAATTGATAAATATCGAAAGCCAACACTTTTAAAAACCAACAACATCGCAAGGAACCTTTCAGATGCGACTTCAACCGATCTGGTGTTTGCCACCCCTTCCAAGGGCACTTCAGGATGATCACTCGTCTTTGGGGGCTTCGGCTCCGCCCCGGAACGCATCACCTATCCCCACGAAATACCACCACCAAGGTGGAAGAGCCGGGCACCCCAACCTCTCCACACCATCGAGTACCCCAGAAAATTGATAAAAATCGAAAGCCAACATTTTTAAAAACCAACAACATCGCAAGGAACTTTCCAATGCGCCTTCGGTCGATCTGGTGTTTGCCACCCCTTCCAAGGCCACTTCAGGACTATCACTTGTCTCTTGGTGCTTTGGTTCCGACCCGGAAGGCATCACATAAACCACGTCCATCCACAATCCAGGTCCAGGAGCCGCGCACCCACAGCATCATCACACCATCGGGTACCCTAGGAAATTGATAAATATCGAATGCAAATATTTTTAAAAACCAACGACATCATGAGGATCATTCCCGATGCACTTTCAGCAGATCTGGTGTTTGCCACCCCTTCCAATGCCACTTCAGGTCGATCACCCGTCTCTTGGTGCTTCGGCTCTACCCCGGAAGGCATCACCTAACACCAAGTCCATCCACAACCAAGGTCGAGGAGCCGCTTACCCACAGCCTCGCCACACCATCGAGTACCCCACAATATTGATAAATATTGAAAGCTAACATTTTTAAAAACAAACAACATCACGAGCATCCTTTCCGACGCGCCTTCAGCCGATCTGGTGTTTGCCACCCCTTCCACGGCCACTTCAGGACGATCACCCGTCTCATTGTGCTTCGGCTCCGCCTCCGAAGGCATCACCTAATACCAAGTCCATCGACAACCAAGGTCGAGAGTCGTGCACCCACAGCCTCGCCACAACATCGAGTACCCCGCAATATTGATAAATATCGAAAGCCAACATTTTTCAACACCAACATATCACCAGGTTCTTTTCGGATGCACCTTCTGTTGATCCAGTGTTTGCCACCACTTCCAAGGCTACTTCAGGATGATCACCCGTCTCTTGGTGCTTCGGCTACGCCCCAGAATGCATCACCTAACACCGCGTCCTTCCACAACCAAGGTCGGGGAGCTGCGCACCCCAACCTCCCCACACCATCGAGTATCCATCAAAATTGATAAATATCAAAACCAACACTTTTAAAAACATACAACATCGCAAGGAACCTTTCAGATGCGGCTTCAACCGATCTGGTGTTTGCCACCCCATCCAAGGGCACTTCAGGATGATCACCCGTCTTTGGGGGCTTCGGCTCCGCCCCGCAACGCATCACCTATCCCCACGAAATTCCACAACCAAGGTGGAGGAGCTGGGCACCCCAACCTCCCCACACCATCGAGTACCCCACAAAATTGATAAATATCGAAAGCCAACATTTTTAGAAACCAACAACATCGGAAGGAACCTTTCCAATGCGCCTTCGGTCGATCTGGTGTTTGCCACCCGTTCCAAGGCCACTTCAGGACTATCAGTTGTCTCTTGGTACTTTGGTTCCGCCCCGGAAGGCATCACATAAAACCACGTCCATCCACAACCCAGTTCCAGGAGCAGCGCACACACAGCCTCTCTACACCATCGAGTACCCCACGAAATTGATAAATATCGAACGCAAACATTTTTAAAAACCAACGACATCATGAGGATCATTGCCGATCTGTATTCAGCAGATCTGGTGTTTGGCACCCCTTCCAATGCCAGTTCAGGACGATCACCCGTCTCTCGGTGCTTTGGCTCTGCCCCGGAAGGCATCAGCTAACACCAAGTCCATCCACAACCAAGGTCGAGGAGCCGCTTACCCACAGCCTCACCACACCATCGAGTACTCCACAATATTGATAAATATCGAAAGCTAACATTTTTAAAAACAAACAACATCACGAGCATCCTTTCCGATGCGCCTTCAGCTGATCTGGTGTTTGCCACCCCTTCCACGGCCACTTCAGGACGATCACCCGTCTCATTGTGCTTTGGCTCCGCCTCCGAAGGCATCACCTAATACCATGTCCATCGACAACCAAGGTCGAGAGTCGTGCACCCACAGCCTCGCCACAACATCGAGTACCCCGCAATATTGATAAATATCGAAAGCCAAAATTTTTCAACACCAACATATCACCAGGATCTTTTCGGATGCACCTTCTGTTGATCCAGTGTTTGCCACCACTTCCAAGGCTACTTCAGGATGATCACCCGTCTCTTGGTGCTTCGGCTACGCCCCAGAATGCATCACCTAACACCGCGTCCTTCCAAAACCAAGGTCGGGGAGCTGCGCACCCCAACCTCCCCACACCATCGAGTATCCATCAAAATTGAGAAATATCAAAACCAACACTTTTAAAAACATACAACATCGCAAGGAACCTTTCAGATTTGGCTTCAACCGATCTGGTGTTTGCCACCCCATCCAAGGGCACTTCAGGATGATCACCCGTCTTTGGGGGCTTCGGCTCCGCCCCGGAACGCATCACCTATCCCCACGAAATTCCACAACCAAGGTGGAGGAGCTGGGCACCCCAACCTCCCCATACCATCGAGTACCCCACAAAATTGATAAATATCGAAAGCCAACATTTTTAAAAACCAACAACATCACAAGGAACCTTTCCAATGCGCTTTCGGTCGATCTGGTGTTTGCCACCCGTTCCAAGGCCACTTCAGGACTATCACTTGTCTCTTGGTACTTTGGTTCCGCCCCGGAAGGCTTCACATAAAACCACGTCCATCCACAACCCAGGTCCAGGAGCCGCGCACACACAGCCTCTCTACACCATCGAGTACCCCACGAAATTGATAAATATCGAACGCAAACATTTTTAAAAACCAACGACATCATGAGGATCATTGCCGATCCGCATTCAGCAGATCTGGTGTTTGCCACCCCTTCCAATGCCACTTCAGGACGATCACCCGTCTCTTGGTGCTTGGGCTCTGCCCCGGAAGGCATCAGCTAACACCAAGTCCATCCACAACCAAGGTCGAGGAGCCGCTTACCCACAGCCTCGCCACACCATCGAGTACCCCACAATATTGATAAATATCTAAAGCTAACATTTTTAAAAACCAACGACATCATGAGGATTATTTCCGATGCGCATTCAGCAGATCTGGTGTTTGCCACCCCTTCCAATGCCACTTCAAGACGATCACCCGTCTCATGGTGCTTCGGCTCCGCCTCCGAAGGCATCACCTAATACCAAGTCCATCGACAACAAAGGTCGAGAGTCGTGCACCCACATCATCGCCACAACATCGAAAACCCTGCAATATTGATAAATATCGAAAGCCAACATTTTTAAACACCAACATATCACCAGGATCATTTCGGATGCACCTTCTGTTGATCCAGTGTTTGCCACCCCTTCCAAGGGCACTTCAGGATGATCACTCGTCTTTGGGGGCTTCGGCTCCGCCCCGGAACGCATCACCTATCCCCACAAAATTCCAACACCAAGGTGGAGGAGCCGGGTACCCCAACCTCCCCACACCATCGAGTACCCCACAAAATTGATAAAAATCGAAAGCCAACATTTTTAAAAACCAACAACATCGCAAGGAACCTTTCCAATGCGCCTTCGGTTGATATGGTGTTTGCCACCCCTTCCAAGGCCACTTCAGGACTATCACTTGTCTCTTGGTGCTTTGGTTCGACCCGGAAGGCATCACATAAAACCACGTCCATCTACAATCCAGGTCCCGGAGCCGCGCACCCACAGCCTCATCATACCATCGGGTACCCCAGGAAATTGATAAATATCGAATGCAAACATTTTTAAAAATCGACGACATCATGAGGATCATTCCCGATGCGCTTTCAGCAGATCTAGTGTTTGCCACCCCTTCCAATGCCACTTCAGGTCGATCACCCGTCTCTTGGTGCTTCGGCTCTGCCCCGGAAGGCATTAGCTAACACCAAGTCCATCCACAACCAAGGTCGAGGAGCCGCTTACCCACAGCCTCGCCACACCATCGAGTACCCCACAATATTGATAAATATTGAAAGCTAACATTTTTAAAAACAAACAACATCACGAGCATCCTTTCCGATGCGCCTTCAGCCGATCTGGTGTTTGCCACCCCATCCAAGGTCACTTCAGGACGATCACCCGTCTCATTGTGCTTCGGCTCCGCCTCCGAAGGCATCACCTAATACCAAGTCCATCGACAACCAAGGTCGAGAGTCGTGCACCCACAGCCACGCCACAACATTGAGTCCCCCGCAATATTGATAAATATCGAAAGCCAACATTTTTCAACACCAACATATCACCAGGATCTTTTCGGATGCACCTTCTGTTGATCCAGTGTTTGCCACCACTTCCAAGGCTACTTCAGGATGATCACCCGTCTCTTGGTGCTTTGGCTACGCCCCAGAATGCATCACCTAACACCGCGTCCTTCCACAACCAAGGTCGGGGAGCTGCGCACCCCAACCTCCCCACACCATCGAGTATCCTTCAAAATTGATAAATATCAAAACCAACACTTTTAAAAACATACAACATCGCAAGGAACCTTTCAGATGCGGCTTCAACCGATCTGGTGTTTGCCACCCCATCCAAGGGCACTTCAGGATGATCACCCGTCTTTGGGGGCTTCGGCTCCGCCCCGGAACGCATCACCTATCCCCACGAAATTCAACAACCAAGGTGGAGGAGCTGGGCACCCCAACCTCCCCACACCATCGAGTACCCCACAAAATTGATAAATATCGAAAGCCAACATTTTTAAAAACCAATAACATCGCAAGGAACCTTTCCAATGCACCTTCGGTCGATCTGGTGTTTGCCACCCGTTCCAAGGCCACTTCAGGACTATCACTTGTCTCTTGGTACTTTGGTTCCGCCCCAGAAGGCATCACATAAAACCACGTCCATCCACAACCCAGGTCCAGGAGCCGCGCACACACAGCCTTTCTACACCATCGAGTACCCCACGAAATTGATAAATATCGAACGCAAACATTTTTAAAAACCAACGACATCATGAGGATCATTGCCGATCCGCATTCAGCAGATCTGGTGTTTGCCACCCCTTCCAATGCCACTTCAAGACGATCACCCGTCTCATGGTGCTTCGGCTCCGCCTCCGAAGGCATCACCTAATACCAAGTCCATCGACAACAAAGGTCGAGAGTCGTGCACCCACATCATCGCCACAACATCGAAAACCCTGCAATATTGATAAATATCGAAAGCCAACATTTTTAAACACCAACATATCACCAGGATCTTTTCGGATGCACCTTCTGTTGATCCAGTGTTTGCCACCCCTTCCAAGGGCACTTCAGGATGATCACTCGTCTTTGGGGGCTTCGGCTCCGCCCCGGAACGCATCACCTATCCCCACAAAATTCCAACACCAAGGTGGAGGAGCCGGGTACCCCAACCTCCCCACACCATCGAGTACCCCACAAAATTGATAAAAATCGAAAGCCAACATTTTTAAAAACCAACAACATCGCAAGGAACCTTTCCAATGCGCCTTCGGTCGATCTGGTGCTTTGGTTCGACCCGGAAGGCATCACATAAAATCACGTCCATCTACAATCCAGGTCCCGGAGCCGCGCACCCACAGCCTCATCATACCATCGGGTACCCAGGAAATTGATAAATATCGAATGCAAACATTTTTAAAAATCGACGACATCATGAGGATCATTCCCGATGCGCTTTCAGCAGATCTAGTGTTTGTCACCCCTTCCAATGCCACTTCAGGTCGATCACCCGTCTCTTGGTGCTTCGGCTCTGCCCCGGAAGGCATTAGCTAACACCAAGTCCATCCACAACCAAGGTCGAGGAGCCGCTTACCCACAGCCTCGCCACACCATCGAGTACCCCACAAAATTGATAAATATTGAAAGCTAACATTTTTAAAAACAAACAACATCACGAGCATCCTTTCCGATGCGCCTTCAGCCGATCTGGTGTTTGCCACCCCTTCCAAGGTCACTTCAGGACGATCACCCGTCTCATGGTGCTTCGGCTCCGCCTCCGAAGGCATCACCTAATACCAAGTCCATCGACAACCAAGGTCGAGAGTCGTGCACCCACAGCCTCGCCACAACATCGAGTACCCCGCAATATTGATAAATATCGAAAGCCAACATTTTCCAACACCAACATATCACCAAGATCTTTTCGGATGCACCTTTTGTTGATCCAGTGTTTGCCACCACTTCCAAGGCCACTTCAGGATGATCACCCGGCTCTTGGTGCTTCGGCTATGCCCCGGAATGCATCTCCTAACCCCGCGTCCTTCCACAACCAAGGTCGGGGAGCCGCGCACCCCAACCTCCCCACACCATCGAGTATCCATCAAAATTGATAAATATCGAAAGCCAACACTTTTAAAAACCAACAACATCGCAAGGAAGCTTTCAGATGCGGCTTCAACCGATCTGGTGTTTGCCACCCCTTCCAAGGGCACTTCAGGATGATCACCCGTCTTTGGGGGCTTCGGCTCTGTCCCGGAACGAATCACCTATCACCACGAAATTCCACAACCAAGGTGGAGTTGCCGGGCACCCCAACCTCCCCACACCATCGAGTACCCCACAAAATTGATAAATATCGAAAGCCAACATTTTTAAAAACCAACAACATCGCAAGGAACCTTTCCAATGTGCCTTCTACCGATCTGTGTTTGCCACCCCTTCCAAGGCCACTTCAGGACTATCACTTGTCTCTTGGTACTTTGGTTCCGCCCCGGAAGGCATCACATTAAACCTCGTCCATCCACAACCTTGGTCCAGGAGCCGCGCACCCACAGCCTGCCTACACCATCGAGTACCCCACGAAATTGATAAATATCGAACGCAATCATTTTTAAAAACCAACGACATCATGAGGATCATTGCCGATGCACATTCAGCAGATCTGGTGTTTGCCACCCCTTCCAACTCCACTTCAGGACGATCACCCGTCTCTTGGTGCTTCGGCTCTACCCTGGAAGGCATCACCTAACACCAAGTCCATCCACAACCAAGGTCGAGGAGACGCTTACCCACAGCCTCGCCGCACCATCGAGTACCCCACAATATTGATAAATATCGAAAGCTAACATTTTTAAAAACAAACAACATCACGAGCATCCTTTCCGATGCGCCTTCAGCCGATCTGGTGTTTGCCACCCCTTCCCAGGCCACTTCAGGACGATCACCCGTCTCCGCCTTCGAAGCCATCACCTAATACCAAGTCCATCGACAACCAAGGTCGAGAGCCGTGCACCCACAGCCTCTCCACAACATCGAGTACCCCGCAATATTGATAAATATTGAAAGCCAACATTTTTAAAAACCAACAATATCACCAGGATCTTTTCGGATGCACCTTCTGTTGATCTGGTGTTTGCCACCACTTCCAAGGCCACTCCAGGACGATCACCCGTCTCTTGGGGCTTCGGCTACGCCCCGTAATGCATCACCTAACACCACGTCCTTCCACAACCAAGGTCGGGGAGTCGCGCACCACAACCTCCCCATACCATCGAGTATCCCAAAAAATTGCTAAATATCGAAAGCCAACACTTTTAAAAACCAACAACATCGCTAGGAACCTTTCCGATGCGCCTCAACCGACCTGGTGTATGCCACCCCTTCCAAGGGCACTTCAAGATTGTCACCCGTCTTTGGGGGCTCGGCTCCGCCCCGGAACGCATCACCTATCCCCACGAAATTCCACAACCAAGCTGGAGGAGCCGGGCACCACAACCTCCCCACACCATCGAGTACCCCACAAAATTGGTAAATATCGAAAGCCAACATTTTTAAAAACCATCAACATCGCAAGGAACCTTTCCAATGCGCCTTCGGTCGATTTGGGGTTTGCCACCCCTTGCAAGGCCAATTCAAGACTACCACTTGTCTCTTGGTGCTTTGGTTCCAACCCGGAAGGCATCACATAAAACCATGTCCATCCACAACCCAGGTCTAGGAGCCGAGCACCCACAACCTCATCACACCATCGAGTACCCCACGAAATTGATAAATGTCGAACACAAACATTATTAAAAACCAACGACATGATGAGGATCATTGCTGATGCGCATTCAGCAGATCTGGTGTTTGCCACCCCTTCCAATGCCACTTCGGGACGATCACCCTTCTCTTGGTGGTTCGTCTCTGCCCCGGAAGGCATCACCTAACACCAAGTCCATCCACAACCAAGGTCGAGGAGCCGATTACCCACAGCCTCACCACACCATCGAGTACCCCACAATATTGATAAAGATCGAAAGCTAACATTTTTAAAAACAAACAACATCACGAGCATCCTTTCTGATGCGCCTTCAGCCGATCTGGTGTTTGTCACCCCTTCCAAGGCCACTCCAGGACGATCACCCATCTCATGGAGCTTCGCCTCCGCCTCTGAAGGCATCACCTAATACCAAGTCCATCGACAACCAAGGTCGAGAGTCGTGCACCCACAACCTCGCCACAACATCGAGTACCCCGCAATATTGATAAATATCGAAAGCCAACATTTTTAAACACCAACATATCACCAGGATCATTTCGGATGCACCTTCTGTTGATCTAGTGTTTGCCACCACTTCCAAGGATACTTCAGGATGCTTACCCGTCTCTTGGTGCTTCGGCTACGCCCCGGAATGCATCACCTAACACCGCGTCCTTCCACGACCAAGGTTGGGGAGCCGTGCACCCCAACCTCCCCACACCATCGAGTATCCCAGAAAATTGATAAATATAGAAAGCCAACACTTTTAAAAACCAACAACATCGAAAGGAACCTTTCTGATGCGGCTTAAATCGATCTGGTGTTTGCCACCCCTTCCAAGGCCACTTCAGGATGATCACCCGTATCTTGGTGCTTCGGCTACGCCTCGGAATGCATCACCTAACACCGCGTCCTACCAAAACCAAGGTTGGGGAGCCGCGCACCACAACCTCCCCACACCATCGAGTATCCCACAAAATTGATAAATATCGAAAGCCAACACTTTTAAAAACCAAAAACATCAAAAGGAACCTTTCCGATGCGGCTTCAATCGATCTGGTGTTTGCCACCCCTTCCAAGGGCACTTCAGGATGATCACCCGTCTTTGGGGGCTTCGGCTCCGCCCCGGAACGCATCACCTATCACCACGAAATTCCACAACCAAGGTGGAGGAGCCGGGCACCCCAACCTCCCCACACCATCGAGTACCCCACAAATTTGATAAATATCGAAAGCCAACATTTTTAAAAACCAACAACATCGCAAGGAACCTTTCTGATGTGCCTTCGGCTGATCTGGTGTTTGCCACCACTTCCAAGGCCACTTCAGGATGATCACCCGTCTCTTGGTGCTTCGGCTACGCCTCGGAATGCATCACCTAACACCGCGTCCTTCCACAACCAAGGTTCCTTGCGATGTTGTTGGTTTTTAAAAGTGTTGGCTTTCTATATTTATCAATTTTGATGGATACTCGATGGTGTCGGGAGGTTGGGGTGCGCGGCTCCCCGACCTTGGTTGTGGAATTTCGTGGTGATAGGTGATGCGTTACGGGGCGGACCCGAAGCCCCCAAAGACGGGTGATCATCCAGAAGTGCCCTTGGAAGGGGTGGCAAACACCAGATCGATTGAAGCCGCATCGGAAAATCGATATTTATCAATTTTGATGGATACTTTTAAAAACCAAACAACATCGAAAGGAACCTTTCCGATGCGGCTTCAAATGATCTGGTGTTTGCCACCCCTTCCAAGGGCACTTCAGGATGATCACCTGTCTTTGTGGGCTTCGGCTCCGCCCCGGAACGCATCACCTATCACCACGAAATTCCACAACCAAGGTGGAGGTGCCGGGAACCCCAACCTCCCCACACCATCGTGTACCCCACAAAATTGATAAATATCGAAAGCCAACATTTTAAAAAACCAACAACATCGCAAGGAACCTTTCCGATGTGCCTTCGGCCGATCTGGTGTTTGCCACCATTTCCAAGGCCACTTCATGATGAACACCCGTCTCTTGGTGCTTCGGCTATGCCCGGGAATGCATCACCTAACACCGCGTCCTTCCACAACCAAGGTCGGGGAGCCACTCACCCCAACCTCCCCACCCCATCGAGTATCCCACAAAATTGATAAATATCGAAAGCCAACACTTTTAAAAACCAACAACATCGAAAGGAACCTTTCCGATGCGTCTTCAACCGATCTGGTGTTTGCCACCCCTTCCAAGGGCACTTCACGATGATCACCCGTCTTTGGGGGCTTCGGCTCCGCCCCGGAACGCATCACCTATCACCACGAAATTCCACAACCAAGGTAGAGGAGCCGGGCACCCCAACCTCCCCACACCATCGTGTACCCCACAAAATTGATAAATATCGAAAGCCAACATTTTTAAACACCAACATATCACCAGGATCTTTTCGGATGCACCTTCTGTTGATCCAGTGTTTGCCACCACTTCCAAGGCCACTTCAGGATGATCACCCGTCTCTTGGTGCTTCGGCTACGCCCAGGAATGCATCACCTAACACCGCGTCCTTCCACAACCAAGGTCGGCGAGCCGCGCACCCCAACCTCCCCACACCATCAAGTATCCCACAAAATTGATAAATATCGAAAGACAACAATTTTAAAAACCAACAACATCGAAAGGAACCTTTCCGATGCGGCTTCAACCGATCTGGTGTTTGCCACCCCTTCCAAGGGCACTTCAGGATGATCACCAGAGTTTGGGGGCTTCGGATCCGCCCCGGAACGCATCACCTATCATCACGAAATTCCACAACCAAGGTGGAGGAGCCGGGCACCCCAACCTCCCCACACCATCGAGTACCCCACAAAATTGATAAATATCGAAAGCTAACATTTTTAATAACAAACAACTTCACGAGCATCCTTTCCGATGCGCCTCAGTCGATCTGGTGTTTGCCACCCCTTCCAAGGCCACTTCAGGACGATCACCCGTCTCATGGTGCTTTGGCTCCGCCTCCGAAGGCATCACCTAATACCAAGTCCATCGACAACCAAGGTCGAGAGTCGTGCACCCACCGCCTCGCCACAACATCGAGTACCCCGCAATATTGATAAATATCGAAAGCCAACATTTTTAAAAACCAACAACATCACCAGGATCTTTTTGGATGCACCTTCTGTTGATCCGGTGTTTGCCACCACTTCCAAGGCCACTTCAGGACGATCACCCGTCTCTTGTTGCTTCGTCTACGCCTTGGAATGCATCAGCTAACACAACGTCCTTCCACAACCAAGGTCGGGGAGTCGTGCACCTCAACCTCCCCACACCATCGAGTATCCCACAAAATTGATAAATATCGAAAGGCAACACTTTTAAAAACCAACAACATCGAAAGGAACCTTTCCGATGCGCCTTCAACCGATCTGGTGTATGCCACCCCTTCCAAGGGCACTTCAGGACGATCACCCGTCTTTGGGGGCTTCGGCTCCGCCCCATAACGCATCACCTATCCCCACGAAATTCCACAACCAAGGTGGAGGAGCCGGGCACCCCAACCTTCCCACACCATCGAGTACCCCACAAAATTGATAAATATCGAAAGCCAACATTTTTAAAAACCATCAACATCGCAAGGAACCTTTCCGATGTGCCTTGGGCCGATCTGGTGTTTGCCGCCCCTTCCAAGGCCACTTCAGGTCTATCACTTGTCTCTTGGTGCTTCGGTTCCGCCCCGTAAGGCCTCACATAAAACCACATCCATCCACAACCCAGGTCTAGGAGCCGCACACCCACAGCCTCATCACACCATCGAGTACCCCACGAAATTGATAAATATCGAATGCAAACATTTTTAAAAACCAACGACATCAAGAGGATCATTGCCGATGCGCATTCAGCAGATCTGGTGTTTGCCACCCCTTCCAATGCCACTTCAGGACGATCACCCGTCTCTTGGTGCTTCGGCTCTGCCCCGGAAGGCATCACCTAACACTAAGTCCATCCACAACCAAGGTCGAGGAGCCGCTTACCCACAGCCTCACCACACCATCGAGTACCCCACAATATTGATAAATATCAAAAGCTACATTTTTAAAAACAAACAAAATCACGAGCATCCTTTCTGATGCGTCTTCAGTCGATCTGGTGTTTGCCACTCCTTCCAAGGCCACTTCAGGACGATCACCCGTCTCATGGTGCTTCGGCTCCGCCTCCGAAGGCATCACCTAATACCAAGTCCATCGGGAACCAAGGTCGAGAGTCGTGCACCCACAGCCTCGCCACAACATCGAGTACTCCGCAATATTGATAAATATTGAAAGCCAACATTTTTAAAAACCAACATATCACCAGGATCTTTTCGGATGCACCTTCTGTTGATCCGGTGTTTGCCACCACTTCCAAGGCCACTTCAGGACGATCACCCGTCTCTTGGTACTTCGGCTACGCCCCGGAATGCATCACCTAACACCGCGTCCTTCCACAACCAAGGTCAGGGAGCCGTGCACCCCCACCTCCCCACACCATCGAGTATCCCACAAAATTGATAAATATCGAAAGCCAACACTTTTAAAAACCAACAACATCGCAAGGAACCTTTCCGATGCGGCTTCAACCGATCTGGTGTTTGCCACCCCTTCCAAGGGCACTTCAGGATGATCACCCATCTTTGGGGGACTTCGGCTCTGTCCCGGAATGCATCACCTATCACCATGAAATTCCACAACCAAGGTGGAGGAGCCGGGCACCCCAACCTCCCCACACCATCGAGTACCCCACAAAATTGATAAATATTGAAAGGCAACATTTTTAAAAACCAACAACATCGCAAGGAACCTTTCCAATGTGCCTTCGACCGATCTGGTGTTTGCCACCCCATCCAAAGCCACTTCAGGACTATCACCTGTCTCTTGGTGCTTCGGTTCCGACCCGGAAGGCATCACATAAAACCACGTCCATTCACAACCCAGGTCCAAGAGCCGCGCACCCACAGCCTCATCACACCATCGGGTACCCCAGGAAATTGATAAATATCGAATGCAAACATTTTTAAAAACCTACTACATCATGAGGATCATTCTCGATGCGCATTCAGCAGATCGGGTGTTTGCCACCCCTTCCAATGCCACTTCAGGATTATAACCCGTCTCTTGGTGCTTCGGCTCTGCCCCAGAAGGCATCACCTAACACAAAGTCCATCCACAACCAAGGTCGAGGAGCCGCTTACCCACAGCCTGGCCACACCATCGAGTACCCCACAATATTGATAAATATCGAAAGCTAACATTTTTAAAAACAAACAACATCACGAGCATCCTTTCCGATGCGCCTTCAGCCGATCTGGTGTTTGCCACCCCTTCCAAGGCCACTTCAGGATGATCACCGGTCTCGTGGTGCTTCGGCTCCGCCTTCGAAGGCATCACCTAATACCAAGTCCATCGACAACCAAGGTCGAGAGTCGTGCACCCACAGCCTCGCCACAACATCGAGTACCCCGCAATATTGATAAATATCGAAAGCCAATATTTTTAAACACCAACATATCACCAGGATCTTTTCGGATGCACCTTCTGTTGATCCAGTGTTTGCCACCACTTCCAAGGCCACTTGAGGATGATCACCCGTCTCTTGGTGCTTCTGCCACGCCCCAGAATGCATCACCTATAACCGCGTCCTGCCACAACCAAGGTCGGGGAGCCGCGTACCCCAACCTCCCCACACCATCGAGTATCCCACAAAATTGATAAATATCGAAAGCCAACAACATCGAAAGGAACCTTTCCGATGCGGCTTCAACCGATCTGGTGTTTGCCACCCCTTCCAAGGGCACTTCAGGATGATCACCCGAGTTTGGGGGCTTCGGATCCGCCCCGGAACGCATCACCTATCATCACGAAATTCCACAACCAGGGGGGAGGAGCCGGGCACCCCAACCACCCCACACCATCGAGTACCCCACAAAATTGATAAATATCGAAAGCCAACATTTTTAAAAACCAACAACATCGCAAGGAACCTTTCCGATGTGCCTTCGGCCGATCTGGTGTTTGCCACCCCTTCCAAGGCCACTTTAGGACTATCACTTGTCTCATGGTGCTTCGGTTCCGACCCGGAAGGCATCACATAAAACCACGTCCATTCACAACCCAGGTCCAAGAGCCGCGCACCCACAGCCTCATCACACCATCGGGTACCCCAGGAAATTGATAAATATGGAATGCAAACATTTTTAAAAATAGACGACATCATGAGGATCATTCCCGATGCGCTTTCAGCAGATCTAGTGTTTGCCACCCCTTCCAATGCCACTTCGGGACGATCACCCGTCTCTTGGTGCTTCGGCTCTGCCCCGGAAGGCATCACCTAACACTAAGTCCATCCACAACCAAGGTCGAGGAGCCGCTTACCCACAGCCTCACCACACCATCGAGTACCCCACAATATTGATAAATATCAAAAGCTACATTTTTAAAAACAAACAACATCACGAGCATCCTTTCTGATGCGTCTTCAGTCGATCTGGTGTTTGCCACTCCTTCCAAGGCCACTTCAGGACGATCACCCGTCTCATGGTGCTTCGGCTCCGCCTCCGAAGGCATCACCTAATACCAAGTCCATCGGGAACCAAGGTCGAGAGTCGTGCACCCACAGCCTCGCCACAACATCGAGTACTCCGCAATATTGATAAATATTGAAAGCCAACATTTTTAAAAACCAACATATCACCAGGATCTTTTCGGATGCACCTTCTGTTGATCCGGTGTTTGCCACCACTTCCAAGGCCACTTCAGGACGATCACCCGTCTCTTGGTACTTCGGCTACGCCCCGGAATGCATCACCTAACACCGCGTCCTTCCACAACCAAGGTCAGGGAGCCGTGCACCCCCACCTCCCCAAACCATCGAGTATCCCACAAAATTGATAAATATCGAAAGGCAACACTTTTAAAAACCAACAACATCGAAAGGAACCTTTCCGATGCGCCTTCAACCGATCTGGTGTATGCCACCCCTTCCAAGGGCACTTCAGGATGATCACCCGTCTTTGGGGGCTTCGGCTCCGCCCCGGAACGCATCACCTATCCCCACGAAATTCCACAACCAAGGTGGAGGAGCCGGGCACCCTAACCTTCCCACACCATCGAGTACCCCACAAAATTGATAAATATCGAAAGCCAACATTTTAAAAAACCATCAACATCGCAAGGAACCTTTCCGATGTGCCTTCGGCCGATCTGGTGTTTGACACCCCTTCCAAGGCCACTTCAGGACTATCACTTGTCTCTTGGTTCTTCGGTTCCGCCCCGGAAGGCCTCACATAAAACCACGTCCATCCACAACCCAGGTCTAGGAGTCGGGCACCCACAGCCTCATCCCACCATCGAGTAGCCCATGAAATTGATAAATATCGAATGCAAACATTTTTAAAAACCAACGACATCATGAGGATCATTGGCGATGCGCATTCAACAGATCTGGTGTTTGCCACCCCTTCCAATGCCACTTCAGGACGATCACCCGTCTTTTGGTGCTTCGGCTCTGCCCCGGAAGGCATCACCTAACACCTAGTCCATCCACAACCAAGGTCGAGGGGCCGCTTACCCACAGCCTGGCCACACCATCGAGTACCCCACAATATTTATAAATATCAAAAGCTAACATTTTTAAAAACAAACAACATCACGAGCATCCTTTCCGATGCGTCTTCAGCCGATCTGGTGTTTGCCACTCCTTCCAAGGCCACTTCAGGACGATCACCCGTCTCATGGTGCTTCGGCTCCGCCTCCGAAGGCATCACTTAATACCAAGTCCATCGGCAACCAAGGTCGAGAGTCGTGCACCCACAGCCTCGCCACAACATCGAGTACCCCGCAATATTGATAAATATTGAAAGCCAACATTTTTAAAAACAAACATATCACCAGGATCTTTTCGGATGAACCTTCTGTTGATCCAGTGTTTACAACCACTTCCAAGACCACTTCAGGACGATCACCCGTCTCTTGGTGCTTCGGCTACGCCCCGGAATGCATCACCTAACACCGCGTCCTTCCACAACCAAGGTCAGGGAGCCGTGCACCCCCATCTCCCCACACCATCGAGTATCCCACAAAATTGATAAATATCGAAAGCCAACACTTTTAAAAACCAACAACATCGCAAGGAACCTTTCCGATGCGGCTTCAACCGATCTGGTGTTTACCACCCCTTCCAAGGGCACTTCAGGATGATCACCCATCTTTGGGGGCTTCGGCTCCGCCCCGGAACGCATCACCTATCACCACGAAATTCCACAACCAAGGTGGAAAAGCCGGGCACCCCAACCTCCCCACACCATCGATTACCCCACAAAATTGATAAATATCGAAAGGCAACATTTTTAAAAACAAACAACATCGCAAGGAACCTTTCCGATGTGCCTTTGGCCGATCTGGTGTTTGCCACCCCTTCCAAAGCCACTTCAGGACTATCACTTGTCTCTTGGTGAATCGGTTCCGCCCCGTAAGGCCTCATATAAAACCACGTCCATCCACAACCCAGGTCCAGGAGCCGCGCACCCACAGCCTCCCCACACCATCGAATACCCCGCAAAATTGATAAATATCGAACGCCGACATTTTTAAAAACCAACGACATCATGAGGATCATTCCCGATGCACATTCAGTAGATCTGGTGTTTGCCACACCTTCCAAGGCCAATTCAGGATGATCACCCGTCTCTTGGTGCTTCGGCTCTGTCCCGGAAGGCATCACCTAACACCAAGTCCGTCTAAAACCAAGGTCGAGGAGCCGCTTATCCACAGCCTCGCCACACCATCGAGTACCCCACAATATTGATAAATATCGAAAGCTAACATTTATGAAAACAAACAACATCACGATAATCCTTTCCGATGCACCTTCAGTCGATCTGGTGTTTGGGAACCCTTCCAAGGCCACTTCAGAATGATCACCCTTCTCTAGGTAATTCGGCTCCACCCCGTAGGGCATCACCTAACACCACGTCCATCCACAACCAAGGACGAGGAGCGCGCACCCACAGCCTCGCCACACATTCAAGTACGCTGGTCGCGCTGTCGCGCACGCGCCAAAAAGGACGAGTGGGTTTAAAAGTGTAGTATAGTGCGACAACTCGGATGTCATCTCTCAAGGACTCTGAGAATATTACTTTTCACAAAAAAAATCAGTTTTGGGGGGGGTCTGGATTGGAGTGCAAAATAAGAAACAACAAAACAGAGCAATCAAAAACAAGGCAGTTGAAAAGGGATTATCAATAGTCAAAAACAGATTAATCTATTGCTCTTGATTTCCCACTATCATAGGTTCATACAATCTCCAGGCCCTAAGCAAATTCTTATCCCCTCCCGGTTGTAGCAACAATTTACAAACGAAACTACGCTGCCTGAGATACATGTCCCTATTCCCGAATTAAACAAACGGGGTTAAGCCCTCATGAACTAAACGAACATGAATGTACACACGCGAATTAAACAAACGCGATTGATTATAGGAACATGATATCACCGGAAATAAATCAATACAATGCATTATACTCCTGAATTAAACAAACAGAAATACAAGGCATGGCATTGAAGAGGGAAAAGCATACAAAACAGGAAAGTATAAGAACCTCAAGTATGTGGAAATCAATTACAATAGATCAATCCTAAGAATTTAGTTCTCCATAACACAAACGAAATCACAGAGAAAAGTGTAAAACAGAAAATGGAGAAGCAAAAGTCCCTACAAAATATTCAGAACAGCCTTTTATACAAATTCAGAATTCAGATGGCTCGCGAGGCGAACAACCATTCGCGAGGCGAATTTCATGAACTGTCAGCAACCCTTGGCATTCTCGCGAGGCGAAGTGTCTCTCGCGAGGCGAGGATATGAAGAGTTTCCTCCTTACGCCCGTTATGGCCATCAGGGCCTAACCGTGATGCTCTCTGACTTCTTGACTCGCGAGGCGAAGGGATGCTCGCGAGGCGAGCCTCTTCAGCTTCAAAACTGCCACGGCCATGACCTTCAACACGGGCAAGCCGTGATCGTCTCTGACTTTTTCAGGTTTGGAAGACTCTCGTGGCGAGACCTTCTTCGCTAGGCGACCCAGAGACTTAGCAATTTCTTGGAACAGTCAAGCTCGGGGTCGCGTGGCGAGCATGGCTTTCGGGGCGAATCCCTGTTCTTTATTTTCTCAACTTCTACTTAACTCGAAAACAAGGAAATAAGCATAAGTGTATTATTTTGAATTAAAAATAGATAATTTAACTTAAAACTACTCTAGAGATTCAAAACCTTGCTTGAGGACAATCTAATCTAATTTGGGTAAAAATACGATATAATTTGCACAAAACCCCGGTCATACTAGCTATAAAACTAGATGAGCCAGAGGCTTATCAAAATACCCCAAACTTAAACTTTGATTGTCCCCAAGCAAACTAAGACTCAAAAAAACAAAAAGACTCAAGACCTGGCAAGCTCAAAAGATTCAATCAACATTGCACACATTCAAGCAATACATCAAAACAGTTTTTCTTCATTGTTTCCCCCTTTTCAAACAGAGCAATCCCCATATTCATTTATTCTAAACATTTGAGAGTTTCATCATGAAAACAATCAGAAATCTAAGCAGGGGATCTAAGTCACACACAAGAGGGAGATCACCAAATCCAAACAACTGCCTTCCTCACAAGGGCATTATTTGTTCACTCAGTCACTCAGTTTATGTCAGGCTAACAACTTGCACTCAGTTTCACTTTTCAAGTACACTTCCCAAAAATTTGCCTTTCATCTCAAAATGGCTCCCACAGAAAACATGCAAGCAACATCAGAAGGTCTTTTATGGGTTGTAATGGGGCCTGACTAAGGGTAAGATATACAAAAGGACTAAGCTGAAGACCCTAGGAACTAAGAGAGCATGAACTATATTTACACCTTGAAATTCACTCAAGTTCCTTTCTTTATTTTTTTCTTTACACTTCTGGGTGGCTACAGCTCTTTTTATTTCTTTTTGGCATTGTTGTATTTTTTTTTTTTTTCAACATTTGTACACTTTTTCTTTCACAAGCCTTTGGCTCCAACTTTTTTTTTTTTTTTCAATCCCAACAACATATTGCACCTCGTAGCCACCCCAAACTTAGTTTCTTGCACCCACTCTAAGATTACATGCTCTCCTAATCCTAAGATCGGGTTAACATGGTTTTCCAGATTTTTGGGCTTATAACATTAGGCTATCAAGAACTAATAGGCTAATAGGCTCAAAAGGGCTAACTAGGGAACATGCAATAGGAATTAGTTTATTCAGGCCAAGTAGCTATTTACAAAGAAACTGGCTAAATCATTTGCTACACACATATAATCATGCAAACCAAAAAGAGATTCAATCAAATCCAGGGAAGTGCAACTTGAAAGTGATTTTCACACATTTTAAAACATGTTGGAGGCTCAAAACCTCACCTGGACATTCATGCAAATTGTTTGAAAGAGATACTATCCCTAGTGTGTGCTCCCTATCACCCCAAACTTATCATTCATCATGCTATCATAACAAAATCCCAAAGTTCAGTTTTCAATTTCATGGGGATCAAAATTCAATTTTTCAAATTTTTTTATTTTTTTTTTGAAGTCCTAGGGGGAATCATCACTTATCAATCATGCAATCAATCTGTGCAACATCAATCAAAATCTAGCAAACTTGCCAACTAAAAACTTAACACACAAATGCTCCTGAGCTTCTCAAATTATTCAGGAGCTTTATTCAAAGAAAAGAAAAACTACAACTAGTTCCCTCCCCCACACTTAAAACATGCATTGTCCCCAATGAACAACAAAATTATACAATCAGAGTGAGGGGAAAAGGAAAAGAAACTCCCTGATCAAGTATCAGTGTAGGTTGGAGCATCTAAAGATAGCTCCTCAACATTAGCATCCGCAGGGTCAGCAGCCTCCACACCATGGAATGGCTTCAACCTTTGTCCATTAACCTTGAAGGTTTTGTTGGTACCTGCATCCTTGATCTCAACTGCATCATATGGAAACACATTAGTAACAACAAATGGTCCTATCCACCTGGACCTAAGTTTCCCAGCCATCAATCTTAGGCGGGAATTAAACAATAAGACTTTCTGACCCACAAAAAATTCTTTCCTAACAATCATTCTATCATGAAAAAATTTTGTTTTCTCTTTATACATCCTGGAGCTCTCATAGGCTTCAAGCCTAAGCTCCTCAAGTTTGCTGCAACTGCAGTTTTCTCTCAACACCAGATTTCTTCATGTCCATGTTGCAACACTTTACTGCCCAATATGCTCTATGCTCAACTTCCACCGGGAGGTGACATGCCTTGCCAAAAACTAGCCTGAAGGGGGACATCCCTATAGGTGTCTTAAAAGCAGTCCTCTGGGCCCACAGTGCGTCTTCCAGACGGCGGCTCCATTCCTTTCTGTTTGGCTGCACCATCTTCTCTAGGATTTGCTTAATCTCCCTGTTTGATATTTCTGTTTGGCCATTGGTTTGGGGATGGTAAGCAGTAGACACTCTATGTACAACCCCATATTTTCTGAGTAAGGCCTCCAAGGTTCTGTTACAAAAATGTGTGCCCTGGTCACTGATGATGGCCTTGGGTATGCCAAACCTGCAAAAGATGTTGGACCTAACAAATTTTGACACAATCTGAGCATCGTTAGTCCTAGTGGGGATTGCTTCCACCCACTTTGAAACATAACTACAGCTAACAAAATATATACAAAACCAAAAGAAGGGGGAAAAGGACCCATGAAGTCCATCCCCCACACATCGAAGACCTCACAATAAAGCATTGGCTGCTGGGGCATCTCACTCCTACGAGTGATTGCCGGGCCTGTTATTTGACATTCCTTACAACTCTTATACACTTCATATGAATCCCTGAAAATTGTGGGCCAGTAGAACCCGGAGTCCAGGACTTTTCTTGCTGTCCTTTGAGGTCCAAAGTGTCCTCCAACTGGAGATGCATGTGAGAAATGCAGGATGGACTCTGTCTCATGCTCGGGTACACACCTCCGAATGACTTGGTCACTGCAAAACTTCCACAGATAGGGGTCGTCCCACACATAATATTTTGCATCGCTCTTCAGCTTATGGAACTTCTGTCTACTTGTACCTGCAGGAACAACACCAGCAACTAGAAAATTTACAATGTCAGCAAACCAGGGGGTTACCCCATACATATGTAACAATCTCTCATCAGGGAAATCATCTTGGATGGGAAATGTATCCTCATCCCTTGCTATCCTACTCAAATGATCTGCTACCAGATTTTCAGCTCCACTTTTATCCTTTATCTCCACATTGAATTCCTGAAGCAAAAGCATCCACGATCGATCGCCTGGGCTTAGCTTAGCTTCTTCAAGCAGATATTTCAAAGCCGCATGGTCAAAAAACAGTCACCCTAGAACCTAGCAAATAAGACCTAAACTTGTCAAGTGCAAATACAATAGCTAGCAGCTCTTTCTCGGTGGTGGTGTAATTTGCTCGTGCGGCATCTAGGGTCCTAGAAGCATAGTGAATTACATGGGCAACTTTGCCCACCCTTTGTGCCGTAACTGCCCCTACAAAGAAAATTTGAGGCATCACACATCAGTTCAAAAGGTAGTGTCCAGTCTGGGGGGCTGGATGACAGGGTAGAAGTCGGCGCCTTCTTCGGATGGTCAAACGACTCTTTGCACTTTTCATCAAACCGAACAGGGCATCATTTTTCAACAGATTTGACAAATGGCGAGTGCTATCTTCTTTCAAGTCCCTTATAAAGCGCCTGTAGAAACCTGCATGTCCAAGAAAGGAACGTATCTCGCGCGACGCAAGATGGGTAAGGCAATGAAGCAATTACATTTATTTTTGCGGGATCCACGTAAATACCCTCTTTGGAAATTACATGACCCAATACTATCCCCTGTTCTACCATGAAATGACATTTCTCATAATTCAGAATCAAATCAGTATCAATGCATCTCTGAAGAACTAGATCTAGACTATGCAAACAAGCATCAAAGGAGGAGCCATACACAGTAAAATCATCCATAAACACTTCTATGCAGTTTTCGATAAAATCAGAGAAAATACTAAGCATGCATCTTTGAAAGGTGCCAGGAGCATTACAGAGGCCAAATGGCATCCTCCTATAAGCAAACATGCCGAAGGGGCACGTGAAGGTGGTCTTTTCCTGATCCTCAGGGGCAATATGAATCTGGAAATACCCGGAAAAGCCATCTAGAAAACAATAATGGGACTGACCAGCCAGCCGATCTAGCATCTGATCTATGAACGGCAAAGGAAAATGATCCTTTCGGGTGGCCTGGTTTAGCTTCCTATAGTCTATACAAACTCTCCAGCTATTCTGGACTCTAGTAGGTACAAGTTCATTATTTTCATTCCTAACTACTGTTAAACCAGATTTCTTTGGTACAACTTGAACCGGACTTACCCAAGAACTATCAGAAATGGGATAGATAATACCTGCCTGTAGAAGCTTGGTCACCTCTTTCTTTACCACATCCAGAATCAGTGGGTTAAGTCGCCTTTGGGCCTGTCTGACTGGCTTAGCCCCATCCTCCAGTAAAATTCTGTGCATGCATCTGGATGGGCTAATTCCTGGAATATCGGCCAATGTCCACCCAATGGCCTTCTTGTTTTTCCTCAAAACTTCTAAAAGCTTGTCTTCCTGATCAGAGTTGAGGCTGGAGGAAATGATGACTGGCAATGTTGCATCCCTCCCCAAGTAGGCATACTTTAAGTTCTCAGGAAGTGGTTTGAGTTCCAAAGGAGGCGGCTGCTCAACAGATGGTGCATTGGGAGCAGCCATAGGGTCAAGGACTTTTGCTGAGTAAACAGCTTCACTCTCATTATCACTTTCACTATCATCCTCACCCTGCAATGTTAAATCCAAAAACTCAGAACAAACAGAACATGGGTTAGTGTTAGTGCAGTTAGTACAAGTATATACATCATCAAAACCAGAAATAACAGGAAAATCAGAAATAAGGTCATCATGAGTGTTCTCAATGAGTTCAGACAGCAACTCTAAGTGGAATACAGAGTGCTCCTCAACTGGGTGCTTCATAGCATCAAAAATCTTGAATTTGGCCACGATACCACCAAACTCCATCGACATAGTCCCATCATAAACATCAATCTTGGTCTTGGATGTCATCATGAATGGTCTCCCCAAGATTATGGGTGATCTACTGGACTGGGTCTCTCCTGCCATATCTAGGATATAGAAATCCGCAGGGAATATCAAATCATCAACTTGCACTAGGACATCCTCTACCATCCCCATGGGCTCGCACTTGGTCCTGTTAGCCAACTGAATGGTAAGACCCGTATACTGCAATGGCCCCAGATCAAGGTTATTAAAGATGGAAGTAGGCCTGACATTGATTGATGCTCCCAAGTCCAACATACAGTTTTCAAACTTCTTGTCCCCAATAGTGCATGGGATAGTGAAGGTGCCTGGATCCTTGCACTTTTGTGGCAGTACTTGATTAGGGCCTATAGAAGCAACTCTCTCTATCTTTGACTGGATAAGCGCTGAGACATTCATTCCCAAGTCAACCCTCTCATTAATCTTCATCTTCCTCTTGTTAGTGCATAGGTCCTTCAGAAATTTAGCATATCTGGGCACTTGCTTGATCACATCCAACAGTGGAATATTAACAGCTACTTTTCTGAAAACATCAAGAATTTCCTTCTCTTTATTCTCACCACCCATCTTCAAATTTTTCTGAATTCTGTGTGGGAATGGAATGGGTGGTCTATACACTCTCTCAGTTTCAACTTCAACCACCGGCTCAGGAGTAGCCTCATCAGTAGGCTCAGGAGTAGCCTTAACAATTTCTTCATCCTTTCCAGAAGTGGCCTCAACAACCTTTCCAGATCTTAGAGAGATGACACTCACATTAGGGTTGGAGGCATTAGGATTTATCACTGGCTGTGCAGGCAGCTGGTTTGTCCCTTGACCTTGTTGTATACTATTCATGGATGTAGCCAACTGTCCAATCTGTGTATGCAATGCTCGAATACTCGTGATCTGTCCTCTGCTGAAACTGTACACTAGATGCAGCCATTTGCTTTACCAAGTCTTCTAATGATGGTCCAGAAGGTGCAGAAGTGGTCACTGGAGGATGATTCTGAGGTGCCATTGGCTGTTGTTGGGAAGAGTTCCCATACCACAGATTAGGGTGATTTCTCCAGCTAGGATGGTACCTATTGGTAGAGAGGTCTGGAATGCTTTGTCGATTCTCGATCGCCTCCTTGATTATAGGGGTTCACTGCATAAGCCTGAGGTACTTCACTGACAAACTCTTCTCTCTGGGTCGGGCATGGATCAAATGGATGCTCAGGTGCATTGCATATGCTACATAACTTTGCCGGTTGAACCTTGTCTATTGCCAATTGTCTCACAAAGGAAGTCAGCTCATCCAATCTATTCTCAAGGGCGGCCTGGTTAGAAGATGAGCTATGAATCTCATGCACACCTCTTGGCTCAACTGAATTTCTTCTTGTAGAAAACTTCTGGGAATTCAACGACATGTTCTCAATAAGTTGCTTAGCAGCAGCTGGGGTCTTATCAACTAATGCTCCCCCACTAGCAGCATCCAACAGATTCCTATCCATAGGCAACAATCCTTCATAAAAGTATTGGACCAGGAGTTGTTCAGAAATTTGATGCTGGGGGCAACTAGAGACCAAATGTTTAAACCTTTCCCAGTACTCAGCTAGTGACTCGTTCCCTTGCCTTATGCCACATATCTCTTTCCTTATTGAAGCAGCTCTTGAAGCAGGAAAATACCTTTCTAGAAACACTCTCTTCAGATCATTCCAAGTTGTGATGGAGTTAGGCTCAAGGTACAATAGCCAATCCTTTGCAGCTCCTTGGAGTGAAAATGGAAAGGCCTTCAGCTTGATACTGTCTTCAGTGACTCCCTCTGCTCTCGAGGTTGTGGAGCATACAACTTGGAATTCTTTCAAGTGCTTGTGTGGATCCTCACCTGCAAGACCATTAAACTTGGGCAATAGGTGAATAAAACCAGATTTCAGTTCAAAAGGGGTGTTAGCACCAGGATAAGAAATACATAATCCATTATAGTTGACATCAGGGGCAGCAAGCTGCCTTAATGTCCTCTGGTCTCCCATGTTTTCAAAAGCAGTTTTAAAATTGGAATTACTACTAGTGCTAGCCCGAAATTCCCTACGGAGTATGTGCAATGTTCTTTCAATTTCCGGGTCAAAATCTCACAGTTCAGGGCAATGAGACCTAGTAGCCAGACCAATTCAAAACAGAACAGAAAATAAAAGAAAGAAAAGAAAATAAAATAAAAACAAATTGAGAAAAATAACAACTCAGAGTCCCCGGCAACGGCGCCAATTTTTGGTCGCGCTGTCGCGCACGCGCCAAAAAGGACGAGTGGGTTTAAAAGTGTAGTATAGTGCGACAACTCGGATGTCGTCTCTCAAGGACTCTGAGAATATTACTTTTCACAAAAAAATCAGTTTTGGGGGGGGTTTTGGATTGGAGTGCAAAATAAGAAACAACAAAACAGAGCAATCAAAAACAAGGCAGTTGAAAAGGGATTATCAATAGTCAAAAACAGATTAATCTATTGCTCTTGATTTCCCACTATCATAGGTTCATACAATTTCCAGGCCCTAAGCAAATTCTTATCCCCTCCCGGTTGTAGCAACAATTTACAAACGAAACTACTGCTACAGATACATGTCCCTATTCCCGAATTAAACAAACGGGGTTAAGCCCTCATGAACTAAACGAACATGAATGTACACACACGAATTAAACAAACGCGATTGATTATAGGAACATGATATCACCGGAAATAAATCAATACAATGCATTATACTCCTGAATTAAACAAACAGAAATACAAGGCATGGCATTGAAGAGGGAAAAGCATACAAAACAGGAAAGTATAAGAACCTCAAGTATGTGGAAATCAATTACAATAGATCAATCCTAAGAATTTAGTTCTCCATAACACAAACGAAATCACAGAGAAAAGTGTAAAACAGAAAATGGAGAAGCAAAAGTCCCTACAAAATATTCAGAACAGCCTTTTATACAAATTCAGAATTCAGATGGCTCGCGAGGCGAACAACCATTCGCGAGGCGAATTTCATGAACTGTCAGCAACCCTTGGCATTCTCGCGAGGCGAAGTGTCTCTCGCGAGGTGAGGATATGAAGAGTTTCCTCCTTACGCCCGTTATGGCCATCAGGGCCTAACCGTGATGCTCTCTGACTTCTTGACTCGCGAGGCGAAGGGATGCTCGCGAGGTGAGCCTCTTCAGCTTCAAAACTGCCACGGCCATGACCTTCAACACGGGCAAGCCGTGATCGTCTCTGACTTTTTCAGGTTTGGAAGACTCGCGGGGCGAGACCTTCTTCACGAGGCGACCCAGAGACTTAGCAATTTCTTGGAACAGTCTGGCTTCGGGGTCGCGTGGCGAGCATGGTTTTCGCTGGGCGAATCCCCTGTTCTTTATTTTCTCAACTTCTACTTAACCTGAAAACAAGGAAATAAGCATAAGTGTATTATTTTGACTTAAAACTAGCTAAATTAACTTAAAACTACGCTAGAGATTCAAAACCTTGCTTGAGGACAATCTAATCTAATTTGGGTAAAAATACGATATAATTTGCACAAAACCCTGGTCATACTAGCTATAAAACTAGATGAGCCAGAGGCTTATCATACGCCATAATATTGGTAAATATTGAAAGTCAACACTTTTAAAAACCTACAACATCACGAGGATCCTTTCCGATGTGCCTTCAGTCGATCTGGTGTTTGCCACACCTTCCAAGGTCACTTCAGGAAGATCACACGTCTCTTGGAACTTCGCCCCCGCCCCGGAAGGCATCACCTAACACCATGTCCATCCACAACCAAGGTTGAGGAGCCAAGCACCCATAGCTCACCACACCATCGAGTACCCCACAAAATTGCTAAATATCAAAAGCCAATATTATTAAAAACCAACAACATCACGAGGTTCCTTTCTGATGCACCTTCAGTCGATCTGGTGTTTGCCACCCCTTCCAAGACCACTTCAGGACGATCACCCGTCTCTTGGTGCTTCGGCTCTGCCCCAGAAGGAATCACCTAACACCACGTACATCCACAACCAAGGTCAAGGAGCCACACACCTATAGCCTCGGTACACCATCGTGTACCCCACGAAATTCATAAATATAGAAAGTGAACATTTTTAAAAACCAACAACATAACGAGGATCCTTTCTGATGCACCTTTAGCCGATCTGGTGTTTGCCACCCCTTCCAAGGCCATTTAAGGACGATCACCCGTCTGTTGGAGCTTCGGATCTACCCCCAAAGGCATCACCTAACACCACGTCCATCAACAACCAAGGTCGAGGAACCGCCCACCTACAGCCTCACTACACCATCGAGTACCCCACGAAATTGATAAATAATAAAATCCATTATTTTTAAAAACCATTAACATCACGTGGATCCTTTCCGATGCACCTTCAGTCGATTCGGTGTTTGCCACCACTTTCAAGGCCACTTCAGGTTGATCGCCCGTCTCTTGATGCTTCGGCTGAGTCCCGAAAAGCATCACCTAACACCACATCCATCCAAAAAAAAGGTCGATAAGCCGCGCACCCACAGCCTCACCACACCATCGAGTACCCCACAAAATTTATAAATATCGAAAGCCAACATTTTAAAAAACCAACAACATCACGAGGATCCTTTCCGATGCGCCTTCAGCCGATTTGGTGTTTGGCACCCCTTCCAAGGCCACTTCAGGATGATTACCCGTCCCTTGGTGCTTCAGCACGACCCCGAAAGGCATCACCACACACCACGTCCATCCACAACCAGGGTCGAGGAGTTGTGCACTAACACCCTTGCAATAGCATCGAGTACACCACAATATTGATAAATATCAAAAGCCAACATTTTTAAAAACCAACAACATCGTAAGGATCCATTTCGATGAACCTTCGGCTGATCTGGTGTTTGCCACCCTTTCCAAGGCCACTTCAGGACGATCACCCGTCTCTTGGGTCTTCGGCTCAACCCCGGAAGGCATCACCTAACACCACGTCCATCCTTAACCAAGGTCGAGGAGCCGCGCACCTATAGCCTCACCATACCATCGAGTACCCCACGAGGATCCTTTCTGATGCACCTTTAGCCGATCTGGTGTATGCCACACCTTCCAAGGCCACTTCAGGATGATCACCCGTCTCTTAGTGCTTCGTCTCCGCCCCGGAAGGCACCACCTAACACCACGTCCATCCACAGAAAAGGTCGAGGAGCTGCGCACCCACAACCTCGCCACACCAACGAGAACCTCACGAAATTGATAAATATCGAAAGCCAATATTTTTAAAAACCAACAACATCACGAGGATCCTTTCCGATGTCCTTTAGTTGATCTGGTGTTTGCTTCCCCTTCAAAGGCCACTTCAAGATGATCACCCGTCTCTTGGTGCCTCGGCTACGCCCAAGAAGGCATCACCTAACACCACGTCAACCACAACCAAGGTCGAGGATCCGAGCACCCACAGCCACACCACACCATCGAGTACCCCACGAAATTGATAAATATCGAAATCCAACATTTTTAAAAACAAACAAAATCACCAGGATCCTTTCCGATGCGCCCACAGCGGATCTAGTGTTTGCCATCCCTTCCAAGCCCAATTAGGATGATCACCAGTCTCTTGGTGATTCGGCTCCACTCCGGAAGACATCACCTAACACCACGTCCATACACGGAAAAGGTCGAGGAGCTGCGCACCCAAAGCCTCACCACACCATCGAGTACCCCACGAAATTGATAAATATCGAAAGCCAACATTTTTAAAAACCAACAACATCGCAAGGATTCTTTCTGATACACCTTCGGGCGATCTGGTGTTTCCCACCCCTTCCAAGGCCACTTCAGGATGATCACCCGTCTCTTGGTGCTACGTTTTCGCCCCGGAAGGAATCACCTAACATCACGTCCATCCACAACCAATGTCGAGGAACCTCACACCCACAGCCTCTCCACACCATCAAGTACCCAACGAAATCGATAAATATCGAAAGCCAATATTTTAAAAAACCAATAACATCACAAGGATCCTTTCCGATGCACCTTCCGTCGATCTGGTGTTTGCCACCCCTTTCAAGGACACTTCAGGACGATCACCCGTCTCTTGGTACTTCGGCTCCGCCCCAGAAGGAGTCACCTAACACCACGTCCATCCACAACAAAGGTCAAGGAGCGGCGCACCCACAGCTTCACCACACCATCGAGTACCCCAGGAAATTGATAAATATAGAAAGCCAACATTTTTAAAAACTAACAACATCCCATTGAATCTATCTGATTCGCCTTCGACCGATCTGGTGTTTGCCACACCTTCCAAGGCCACTTCAGGATGATCACCTGTCTCTTGGTGCTTCGGCACCGCTCCGGAAGGCATCACCTAACAACACTTCCATCCACAACCACAATCGAGGAACCGCGCACCCATAGCCTTGCCACACCATCGAGTACCCCACGAAATTGTTAAATATCGAAAGCCAACATTTCTAAAAACCAACAACATCACGTGGATCCTTTCCCATGCGCCTTCAGCCAATATTGTGTTTGCCACCCCTTCCAAGGCCACTGCAGGACAATCACTCGTCTCTTGGTGCTTCCCCTCCACCCCGAAAGGCATCACCTAACACCACGTCGATCCATAATCAGGGTCGAGGAGCCGCGCACCCACATCCCCACCACACCTTCGAGTACCCCATGAAATTGATAAATATCGCTAGCCAACATTTTAAAAAACTAACAACATCACAAGGATCCTTTCCGATTCGCCTTCAGTCGATATGGGGTTTGCAAGCCCTTCCAAGGCAATTTCAGGACGATCACCCGTGTCTTGGTGCTTCGGTTTCGTCCCGGAAGGCATCACCTAACACCACGTCCATCCATAGAAAATGTCGAGGAGCCGCACACCCACAGCCTCACCACACAATCGAGTACCCCACGAAATTGATAAATATCAAAAGCAAACATTTTAACAACCAACAACATCCCATGGAACCTTTCCGATGCGCCTTCGGTAGATCTGGTGTTTGCCACCCCTTGCAAGGCCACTTCAGGACGATCACCCATCTCTTGGTGCTTCGGCTCAGCCCCGTAATGCATCACCTAACACCACGTCCATCCACAGCCAGGGTCGAGGAGCCACACACCTACAGCCTCACCACACCATCGAGTACCCCATGAAATTGATATATATCGAAAGCTAACATTTTTAAAAACCAACAACATCATGAGGATCCTTTTCGATGCGCCTTCAGCCGATCTGGTGTTTGCCTCCCATTCCAAGGCAACTTCAGGATGATCACCGGTGTCTTGGTACTTCGGCTCCGCCCCGGAAGGTATCACCTAACACCACATCCATCCACAGCCAAAGTCGAGGCGCCGGGAAACCACAGCCTCATCACACCATCGAGTACCCAATGAAATTGATAAAAAAACGAAAACCAATATTTTTAAAAACCAATAACATCACGAGGATCCTTTCCGATGCACCTTCGACCGATCTGGTGTTTACCACCCCTTCCAAGGCCACTTCAAGACAATCACCCGTCACTTGGTGCATCGGCTCCACCTCGGAATGCATCACCTAACACCACGTCGATCCACAACCAAGGTCAAGGGGCCGCGCACCCACAGCCTTGCCACACCATCAAGTACCCTACAAAATTGATAAATATCGAAAGACAAAATTTTTAAAAACCAACAACATCACGAGGATCATTTCCTATGCGCCTTCAGTCGACCCGGGGTTTGCTACCCCTCCAAGGATACTTCAGGACGATCACCCATCTCTTGGTGCTTCGGTTCCGCCCCAGAAGGCATCACCTAACACCACGTCAATCCACAGCCAAGGTCGAGCAACCGTGCACCCACAGCCTCACCACCCCATCGATTACCCCACGAAATTGATAAATATCGAAAACCTACATTTTTAAAAACCAACAACATCTCAAGGATCCTTTCTGATGCGCCTTCAGCCCATATGGTGTTTGCCACCCATTCCAAGGCCACTTCAGGGTGAACACGCGTCTCTTGGTGCTTCGCCTCCACCCCGGAAGGCATCACCTAACACCACGTCCATCCACAGCCAAGGTCGAGGAGCCGCGCACCGACATGCTCGCCACACCATCGAGTACCTTACAAAAATGATAAATATCGAAAGCCAGCTTTTTTGAAAACCAACAACATCACAAGGATCCTATTCGATGCACCTCCAGTCAATTCGATGTTTGCCACCCCTCCAAGGCCACTCTAGGATGATCACCCGTCTCTTGGTGCTTTGCTCCGCCGCGGAAGGCGTCACCTAACACCACGTCCATCCATAGCAAAGGTCGAGGAGTCGCGCACCCACAGCCTCACCACACCATCGAGTACCCCACAAAATTTATAAATATCGAAAGTCAACATTTTAAAAAACCAACAATATCACGAGGATCCTTTCAGATGCGCCTTCAGTCGATCTGTTGTTTGGCACCCCTTCCAAGGCCACTTCAGGATGATCACCCGTCTCTTGGTGCTTCAGTACGACCCCAAAATTCATCACCAAACACCACGTCCATCCACAACCAGGGTTGAGGAGCCGTGCACCAACACCCTTGCAACAGCATCGAGTACCCCACAATATTGATAAATATCAAAAGCCAACATTTTAAAAAACTAACAACATCCCAAGGATCCATTTCGATGCGCCTTCGGCCGATCTGGTGTTTCCCACCCCTTCCAAGGCCACTTCACGATGATCACCCGTCTCTTGGTGCTTATGCTCCGCTCCGGAAGGCATCACCTAACATCACGTCCATCCACAGAAAAGGTCGAGGAGCAATGCACCCATAGCCTCACAACACCATCGAGTACCCCATGAAATTGATAAATATCGAAAGCCAACATTTTTAAAAACCAACAACATCGCAAGGATCCTTTCCGATGAACCTTCGGACGATCTGGTATTTGCCACCCCTTCCAAGGTCACTTCAGGATGATCACCTGTCTCTTGGTGCTTCGTCTCCGCCCCGGAAGGCATCACCTAACACCATGTCCATCCACAGCCAAGGTCGAGGATTCGTGCACCCACTTGCTCGCCACACCATCGAGTACCTTACAAAATTGATAAATATCGAAAGCCAGCATTTTTAAAAACCAACAACATCACGAGGATCCTTTTCGATGCGCCTGCAGTCAATCCGGTGTTTG
The DNA here is from genome assembly GCA_030762895.1 of Sophora flavescens. Lineage (NCBI taxonomy): Eukaryota > Viridiplantae > Streptophyta > Magnoliopsida > Fabales > Fabaceae > Sophora > Sophora flavescens. Next base: position 246,954,637 of record CM061064.1, read on the forward strand.
CCACCCCTCCAAGGCCACTTCAGGATGATCACCCATCTCTTGGTGCTTCGTCTCCGTCACGGAAGGCGTCACCTAAGACCCCGTCCATCCACAACAATAGTCGAGGAGCCGCGCACCAACAGCCTCACCACACCATCGATTATCCCACGAAATTGTTAAATATCGAAAGCCAACATTTTTAAAAACAAACAACATCACTAGAATCCTTTTCGATGCGCCTTCAGCCCATCTGGTGTTTGCCACCCCTTCCAAGGTCACTCAAGGACGATCACACTTCTCTTGGTGCTTCGGTTCTACCCCAGAAGGCATCACCTAACACCACGTCCATCCACAACCAAGGTCGAGGAGCCACCCACCTACAGCCTCACTACACCATCGAGTACCCCAGGAAATTGATAAATATTAAAATCCAATATTTTTAAAAACCACTAACATCACGAGGATCCTTTACGATGCACCTTCAGTCGATCTAGTGTTTGCCACCACATTCAAGGCCACTTCAGGTTGATCACCAGTCTCTTGATGCTTCGACTGAGTCCCGAAAATCATCACCTAACACCACATCCATCCAAAAAAAAAGGTCGAGGAGCCGCGCACCCACAGCCTCACCACACCATCGAGTACCCCACAAAATTTATAAATATCGAAAGCCAACATTTTAAAAAACTAACAATATCACGAGGATCCTTTCCGATACGCCTTCAGCCGATCTGGTGTTTGGCACCCCTTCCAAGGCCACTTCAGGATGATCACCCGTCTCTTGGTGCTTCAGCACGACCCCAAAAGGCATCACCAAACACCACGTCCATCCACAACCAGGGTCAAGCAACCGTGCACCAACACCCTTGAAATAGCATCGAGTACCCCACAATGTTGATAAATATCAAAAGCCAACATTTTTAAAAACCAACAACATCGCAAGGATCCATTTCGACGCACCTTCGGCCGATCTGGTGTTTCCCACCCCTTCCAAGGCCAATTCACGACGATCACCCGTTCCTTGGTGCTTATGCTCCGCTCCGGAAGGCACCACCTAACACCACGTCCATCCACAGAAAAGGTCGAGGAGCTGCGCACCCATAGCCTCACAACACCATCGAGTACCCCATGAAATTGATAAATATCGAAAGCCAACATTTTTAAAAACCAACAACATCGCATGGATCCTTTCCATTGCACCTTCGACCGATCTGGTATTTGCCACCCCTTCCAAGGCCACTTCAGGATGATCACCCGTCTCTTGTTGCTTCATCTCCGCCCCGGAAGGCATCACCTAACACCACGTCCATCCACAACCAAGGTCGAGAAGCCGCTCACCCACAGACTCGTCACACCATCGAGTACCCCCCGAAATTGATAAATATCGAAAGCCAATATTTTTAAAAACCAACAACATCACGAGGATCCTTTTCGATGCTCCTTTAGTCGATCTAGTGTTTGTTTCCCCTTCCAAGGCCACTTCAGGACGATCACCCGTCTCTTGGTGCCTCGGCTACGCCCAAGAAGTCATCACCTAACACCACGTCCATCCACAACCAACGTCGAGGATCCGAGCACTCACAGCCACACTGATCCGCTGTCGCACACGGGTCAAATGAATCAAAATTTAAAACTGTAGTACAAGGTGATAACCTTGGTCGTCTCGCAAGGATCTCTGATTCAATTAACCAAATTCAAGAATCATGCAAAGTAATGAGAAAAAGGGGGGAATTTTGAATTCAATGAGAGAAGAAAATAGATTATAAAAGAGAGATGATAATCAATATGTCAAATCGACTAATCCGCTGGTTTAAGGTAATTTCACTTGGACCTATCACGGGTTTCAGAGGATCTAATCTATTTTCGTGATTCTATTCTTGTTTGATCATAGAATTAACCAATCAAGCATCAATTAATTCTATACGAAATTCCTACTGGATTAAGCATAACAAAATTTGATTAATTATAATTGTGGAACAAGCGTCATAAAACCATAATCAATCTTATAACCGAATTCAATCAAGCCTACACTAAGCGTCATAGATCCTATCATTCCTTATTCGTAACAAATCAAAACAAGCGTTCCGCATGCTTCGAATAATCTCAAATCATATTATAATTATATCGGAATGCAAAAACGAGTTTGAGTGATTAAGCATCAAAACACAAAAACGGAATTGCAAACATTGATCAATAGATGAAGGATTAAAAGGAAAAGATATAGAATAACTAAAATGAAATTAACATTGAAAACCAAACCTCAAGGTCTTTGTAAAAATACCTAACCAGTGAATCAATCTAAGAATTTAGCCTTCCATAGGAGGCTTAAACAAAAATAAGAATTGAAGAGTGAGGAGAAGAGAGACACAACCCTATGAGCAGCCGCCTCTGCAAAGATGATAAACAAGGGTCTCAAAACCACCTACTTATAATCCTAGGGTAAACTAATACGTCTGAC
>CM061064.1:246957573-247399815 GCA_030762895.1 Sophora flavescens
GTGATGCCTTCCGTTTCGGAGACGAAGCACCAAGAGACGGGTGATCGTCCTTATGTGGCCTTGGATGGGGTGGCAAACACCAGATCGGTTGAAGGCACATCGGAAAGGATCCTTGTGTTGTTGTTGGTGTTTTAAAATGTTGGCTTTCGATATTTACCAATTTCGTGGGGTACTCGATGGTGTGGCGAGGCTGTGGGTACGAGGCTCCTCGACCTTGGTTGTGGATGGACGTGGTGTTAGGTGATGCCTTCGGGGGCGGAGCCAAAGCACCAAGATACGGGTGATCGTCTTGAAGTGGCCTTGGAAAGGGTGGCAAACTCCAAATCGCTTGAAGGGGCATCGGAAAGGATCCTCGTGATGTTGTTGGTTTTTTAAAATGTTGGCTTTCGATATTTATCACTTTCATGGGGTACTCGATGGTGTGGCGAGGCTTTGGGTGCGTGGCTCCTCGACCATGGTTATGGATGGACGTGGTGTAAGGTGATGCCTTCCGGGGCGGAGCGGAAGCACCAAGAGACAGGTGATCGTCTTGAAGTGGCCTTGGAAGGGGTGGCAAACACCAGATTGACCGAAGGCGCATCAGAAAGGATCTTTGTGATGTTGTTGGTTTTCAAAATTATTGGCTTTCAATATTTATCAATTTCGTGGGGTAATCGATGGTGTGGCGAGGCTGTCGCTGCGGGGCTCCTTCATCTTGGTTGTGGATCGACGTGGTGTTAGGTTATGCCTTCCGGGGTGGAGCCGAATAGCAATAAACGGGTGATTGTCCTAAAGTGGCCTTAGAAGTGGTGGCAAACACCAGATCGGTTGAAGGTGCATTGGAAAGGATCCTCTTGATGTTTTTTTGTTTTTTAAAATGTTGGCTTTCGATATGGATCAATTTCATGGGGTACTCGATGGTGTGGAGTGGTTGTGGGTGCACGACTCCCCGACCTTGGTTGTGGATTGACGTGGTTTTAGGGGATCCCTTCCGGGGTGGAGCCGAACCAGTAATAAACCGATGATCGTCCTAAATTGGCCTCGGAAGGGGTGCAAACACCAAATCAGCTGAAGGTGCATCGAAAAGCATTATCGTGATGTTGCAGGTTTTTAAAAATATTGTCTTTCAATATTTATCAATTTGGTGCGGTAATCGATGGTGTGGCGAGGCTGTCGGTGTGCGGCTCCTTGACCTTGGTTGTGGATGGACGTGGGGCTTGGTGATGCCTTCCGGGGTGGAGCTGAGGCACCAATAAATGGGTGATCGTCCTAAAGTTGCCTTGGAAGGGGTTGCAAACACCAGACCGACTGAAAGGTCATCGGAAAGGATCCTCGTGATGTTGTTGGTTTTTTAAAATATTGGCTTTCGATATTTATCAATTTCATGGGGTACTCGATGGTGTGGCGAGGTTGTGGGTGCGTGGATCCTCGACCTTGGTTTTGGATGGACGTGGTGTTAGGTGATGCCTTCTGGGGCGGAGCGGTAGCTCCAAGAGACGGGTGATCATCCTGAAGTGGGCTTGGACGGGGTGGCAAAAACAAGATCGAACGAAGGCGCGTTGGAAAGTATCCTTGCGATGTTGTTGGTTTTTAAAAATATTGGCTTTCAATATTTATCAATTTCGTGGGGTAATCGATAGTGTGGCGAGGCTGTCGGTGCGGGGCTCCTTGACCTTGGTTTTGGATGGACTTGGCGTTAAGTGATGCCTTCTGGGGAGGAGCCGAAGCACCAATAAACCGGTGATTGTCCTGAAGTGGCCTTGGAAGGGGTGGCAAACACCGGATCAGTTGAAGGCGCATTGGAAAGGATCATCATGATGTTTTATGTTTTTTAAAATGTTGGCTTTCGATATTGATCAATTTCGTGGGGTACTCGATGGTGTGGAGTGGTTGTGGGTGCGCGACTCCTCGACCTTGGTTGTGGATTGACGTGGTGTTAGGTGATGCCTTCCGAGGAGGAGCCGAAGCAGCAATAAATGGGTGATCATCCATAAGTGGACTTAGAAGGGGTGCAAACACCAGATCGACTGAAGGCACATCGAAAAGGATTATCGTGATGTTGTTGGTTTTTAAAAATATCGTCTTTCAATATTTATCAACTTCGTGGGGTAATCGATGGTGTGGCGAGGTTGTCGGTGCGCGGCTGCTCGACCATGGTTGTGGATGGACGTGGGGTTAGGTGATGCATTCCGGTGCGTAGTCGAAGCACCAATAAATGGGTGTCGTCCTGAAGTAGCCTTCGAAGGGGTTGCAAACACCGGATCTGCTGAAAGGGCATCCGAAAGGATCCTCGTGATGTTGTTGGTATTTTGAAATGTTGGCTTTCGATATTTATCAATTGCGTGGGGTACTCGATGGTGTGGTGAGGCTGTGGGTGCGCTGCTCCTCGGACGTGGTTGTGGATGGACGTGGTGTTAGGTGATGCATTTGGGGCGGAGCCGAAGCAAAAATAAAATGGTTATAATCCTGAAGTGACCTTGGAAGGGGTGACAAACACCAGATCAGCTGAAGGAGCATCGGAAAGGATCCTCGTGATGTTGTTGATTTTTTAAAATGTTGGCTTTCGATATTTACCAATTTCGTGGGGTACTCGATGGTGTGGCGAGGCTGTGGGTGCGCGGCTCCTCGACCATGCTTCTGGATGGACGTGGTGTTAGGTGATGCCTTCCGGGGTGGAGCCGAAGCACCAAGGGACGGGTGATCGTCGTGAAGTGGCCTTGGAAGGTGTGGCAAACACCATATCGACCGACGACGCATCTGAAAGGATCCTCATGATGCTGGATTTTAAAAATGTTAGTTCGATATTTATCAATTTCGTGGAGTAGTCGATGGTGTAGTGAGGCTGGGGGTGCGCGGCTCCTCGACCTTGGCTGTGGATGGACGTGGTGTTAGGTGATGCCTTCCAGGGTGGAGCCGAAGCACCAAGAGACAGGTGATAGTCCTGAAGTGGAATTGGAAAGGGTGGCAAACACCAGATCGACTGAAGGCGTATCGTAAATGAACCTCGTGATGTTGTTGGTTTTTAAAAATGCTAACTTTAGATATTTAAAAATTTCGTGGGGTACTCGATGGTGTGGCGAGGATGAGGATGTTAGGTGATGCCTTCCGGGGCGGACCCAAAGCAACAAGAGACTGGTGATCGTCCTAAAGTGGCCTTGGAAGCGGTGGCAAACACCAAATCGGTCGAAGGCGCATCGGAAAGGATCCTCGTGATGTTGTTGGTTTTTAAAAATGTTGGCTTTCGATATTAATATATTTCGTGGGGTACTCGATGGTGTGGTGAGGCTGTGGGTGCTTGGCTCCTCGACCTTTGCTGTGGATGGACGTGGTGTTAGGAGACACCTTCCGGGGCGGAGCCGAAGCACCAGCAGACGGATGGTCGTCCTGAAGTGGCCTTGGAGGGGTGACAAACACCAGATCAACTAAAGGCGCATCGGAAAGGATCCTTGTAATGTTGTTGGTTTTAAAATTTTTGGCTTTCGGTATTTATCAATTTTGTGTGGTACTCAATGGTGTGGTGAGGCTGTGGGTGTAGGGCACCTCGACCTTGGCTGTGGATGGACGTGGTGTTAGGTGATGCCTTCCGGGGCGGAGCCGAAGCACTAAGAGACGGGTGATCATCCTGAAGTGACCTTGGAAGGGGTGGCAAATACCAGATCGACTGAAGGCGCATCGAAAAGGATCCTCGTGATGTTGTTGGTCTTTAAAAATGATGGCTTTAGATATTTATAAATTTAGTGAGGTATTCGATGGTGTGGCGAGGATGCGGGTGCAGGGATCCTCAACCTTGGTTTTGGATGGACGTGGTGTTAGGTGATGTTCTCCTGGGCGGAGTCGAAGAACCAAGAGACGGGTAATCGTCCTGAAGTGGACTTGGAAAGGGTGGCAAACACCAGATAGGCTGAAGGCGCATCGAAAAGGATCCTCGTGATGTTGTTGGTTTTTAAAAATGTTGGCTTTCGATATTTATCAATTTCGTGGGGTACTCGATGGAGTAGCGAGGCTGTGGGTTCGCGGCACCTCAAACTTGGTTTTGGATGGACGTGGTGTTAGGTGGTGCCTTCCGGGGCAGAGCCGAAGCACCAAGAGGCGGGTGATCGCCCTGAAGTGGCCTTGGAAGGGTTACAAACACCAGATCGGCTGAAGGCTCGTCGAAAAGGATCCTTGTGATGTTATTGGTTTTTAAAAATTTTGGCTTTTGATATTTATCAATTTTGTGGGGTACTCGATGGTGTGGAGAGGCTGTGGGTGCGTGGCTTCTCGACCTTGGTTGTGGATGGACGTGGGGTTAGGTGATGCCTTCCGGGGTGGAGCCGAAGTAGCAATAAACGGGTGATCGTCCTGAAGTGGCGTTGGAAGGGGTGGCAAACACCAGGTCGGCTGAAGGCGCATCGAAAAGGATCCTCGTGTTGTTGTTTTTTAAAATGTAGGCTTTTGATATTTAACAATTTCGTGGGGTACTCGATTTTGTGGCGAGGCTATGGGTGCGTGGATCATCGACCTTGGTTGTGGATGGACGTGGTGTTAGGTGATGTCATCCGAGGTGGAGCGGAAGCACCAAGAGACAGGTGATCGTCCTGTAGTGGCCTGGGAAGGGTTGTCAAACCCCAGATACACCAAAGGCGTATCGGAAAGGATCCTTGCAATTTTGTTGGTTTTTAAAAATATTGGCTCTCAATATTTATCAATTTCGTGGGGTAATCGATGGTGTGGTGAGGCTGTCGGTGCGCGGCTCCCCGACCTTGGTTGTGGATGGACGTGGTGTTAGGAGACACCTTCCGGGGCAGAGCCGAAGCACCATGAGACGGATGGTCGTCCTGAAGTGGCCTTGGAGGGGTGACAAACACCAGATCAACTGAAGGGTTATCGGAAAGGATCCTTGTAATGGTGTTGGTTTTAAAAATGTTGGCTTTCAGTATTTATCAATTCTGTGGGGTACTCAATGGTGTGGTGAGGCTGTGGGTGTAGGGCACCTCGACCTTGGCTGTGGATGGACGTGGTGTTAGGTGATGCCTTCCGGGGCGGAGCCGAAGCACTAAGAGACGGGTGATCATCCTGAAGTGGCCTTGGAAGGGGTGGCAAACACCAGATCGGTTGAAGGCGCATCGAAAAGGATCCTCGTGATGTTGTTGGTTTTTAAAAATGCTGGCTTTAGATATTTATAAATTTAGTGAGGTATTCGATGGTGTGGCGAGGATGCTGGTGCGCGGATCCTCAACCTTGGTTTTGGATGGACGTGGTGTTAAGTGATGTTGTCCTGGGCAGAGTCGAAGAACCAAGAGACGGGTGATCGTCCTGAAGTGGCCTTAGAAGGGGTGGCAAACACTAGATCGGATGAAGGTGCATCGAAAAGGATCCTCGTGATGTTGTTGGTTTTTAAAAATGTTGGCTTTCGATATTTATCAATTTCGTGGGGTACTTGACGGAGTGGCGAGGCTGTGGGTTCGCGGCACCTCAAACTTGGTTTTGGATGGATGTGGTGTTAGGTGGTGCCTTCCGGGACAGAGCCGAAGCACCAAGAGGCGGGTGATCGTCCTGAAGTGGCCTTGGAAGGGGTGCAAACACCAGATCGACTGAAGGCGCGTCGGAAAGGATCCTTGTGATGTTGTTGGTTTTTAAAAAGGTTGGCTTTATATTTATCAATTTTGTGGGGTACTCGATGGTGTGGAGAGGCTGTGGGTGCGTGGCTTCTCAACCTTGGTTGTGGATGGACATGGTGTTAGGTGATGCCTTCCGGGGCGGAGCCGAAGTAGCAATAAACGGGTGATCGTCCTGAAGTGGCCTTGGAAGGGGTGGCAAACACCAGGTCGGCTGAAGGCGCATCGGAAAGGATCCTCGTGTTGTTGCTGTTTTTTAAAATGTAGGCTTTTGATATTTAACAACTTCGTGGGGTACTCGATTGTGTGGCGAGGTTGTGGGTGCGTGGATCATCGACCTTGGTTGTGGATGGACGTGGTGTTAGGTGATGTCTTCCGGGGTGGAGCGGAAGCACCAAGAGATAGGTGATCGTCCTGTAGTGGCCTGGGAAGGGGTGGCAAACACCAGATACACCGAAGGCGCATCGTAAAGGATCCTTGCGATTTTGTTGGTTTTTAAAAATATTGGCTCTCAATATTTATCAATTTCATGGGGTAATCGATGGTGTGGCGAGGCTGTCGGTGCGCGGCTCCTCGACCTTGGTTGTGGATGGACGTGGTGTTAGGTGATGCCTTCCGGGGTGGAGCCGAAGCACCAATAGATGGGTGATCGTCCTGAAGTGGCCTTGGAAGGGGTGACAAACACCAGATTGACGAAAGGCGCATCGGAAAGGATCCTCGTGATGTTGTTTGTTTTTTAAAATGTTGGCTTTCGATATTGATCAATTTCGTGGGGTACTCGATGGTGTGGAGAGGCCGTGGGTGCGCGGCTCCTCGACCTTGGTTGTGGATGGACGTGGTGTTAGGTGATGCCTTCCGGGGCGGAGCCGAAGCAGCAATAAACGGGTGACTGTCCTGAATTGCCTTGCAAGGGGTGGCAAACACCAGATCGGCTGAAGGCGCTTCGAAAAGGATCCTCGTGTTGTTGTTGGTTTTTTAAAATGTTGGCTTTAGATATTTACCAATTTCGTGGGGTACTCGATGGTGTAGGGAGGCTGTGGGTTCGCGGCTCCTCGACCTTGGTTGTGGATGGACGTGGCGTTAGGTGATGCCTTCCGAGACAAAGCTGAAGCACCAAAACACAAGTGATCATCCTGAAGTGCCCTTGGAAGGGGTGGCAAACACCTGATCGGCTAAAGGCGCATCGGAAAAGATTCTCGTGATGTTGTTGGTTTTTAAAAATATTGTCTTTCAATATTTATCAATTTTGTGGGGTAATCGATGGTGTGGCGAGGCTGTCGGTGCGAGGTTCCTCGACCTTGGTTGTGGACGGACGTGGTGTTAGGTGATGCCTTCTGGGGTGGAGCCGAAGCACAAATAGACGGGTGATTGATGTGACGTTTGTCGACGCGCGACGACGCACGTGTGATTCCGGCAAGTGTACCGGATTACCGTCAAGTAATAAAAGATATCGAACCCACAGAGGCTGTGTTCCCGAATCGTAATTAATTTCGAAATGAGTGAATCTGGACTTTTTAGAGGGTTTTGAAAAAGGTTTGATTGAGAGATAAACAAACAGAATCAATTAAAACAGAAAACAATTGTTTATGGGGTTTTAGATTTAAACGGATTCCTATGGATTTGGGTTACCTTTGAGGCTGTTTATGTTTCTAATCTGATTTACCTTTGTTGATTACCGAAATTGCCTTGAAGGCGAGTTTATCCTCTGATAGCTTAAGCTCCCTCTCGGGTTACAAAAGCCGTGCCCAATTGACCCGACCCCTACTCTCGTGGTAGTCGATCCCAGATTGGACCCTTTGCGTTCCGTGACAACTCGTTGCTCCTTGAGGGACAGCTTCTAACTCTCGTGATTTCAGTCCCAAGTCTGACTTCTATAGGTCCGACACCTAAGTTCACCGCTAGGTTCCTCCTTAGAATGTCTCAGTCATGCAAATAACCTAAGTTCACCGCTAGGTTCCTCCTTGGATCATCCACATCTCATAAACCAGTAGCCGCGGAATTTTACGAGTGAAATACCCTAGAAATCCTAAGTTCACCGCTAGGTTCCTCCTTAGAACGTCTACGTCACGCAAATAAGCGGTTGCCGAATTTACGAGTGGTTAACACACTAGAAATCAGATCTAAAACAATAACGAAATCAACAACGATTTTACATCAAATCAACAACATTTACAAAACTCGGGCAGAGCCCTAGTCCCTAGAAACAAACTATTACTCCAGTCTTGCCATGGAGATGACAAGCTGGGTTGACAACATAATAGAAAATACAAAAATCAGAGAAGAGAAGAGAAGAGGAGAAGAGATCCTAAAATGTAGCCAAAAGGTGTCCTAGATGATGTCTCTCTATGATCCTTCATGCATATGATATGATGCCTTGATCCTTATTTATAGAAATTGGGAAGTTAGAGTCCCAAACCAACTCAAAATCTGATCTATTTCGGTTGCTTCTGATCCAAGTGATGCGCGTCACGGCCGTGATGGCCATCACGGGCTGGCCGTGACGGTCTCTGTTTCTGGCAGTTCTGCGAAATTCCATTCTCTCGCGTGGCGAGCCTATGCTCGCGTCGCGAGTCCTCTGTTTGTGGCCGTGATGAATTTCACGGCTATGTCCGTGATGGTCTCTGACTTGTGGTGGTTTTGGGTCACGGCCGTGATGGATATCACGGCCTGGCCGTGACAGACTCTGACTTCAGCCTTTGTTCTTTTTCAGTTTTGCTTGATCATGGCCGTGATGGGCATCACGGCTAGGCCGTGATAGGCTCTTTTTGGCTCATTTTCTGCACTTTTAAAGCTCCATCTTCATCCAAACTCCATCATGGTTGATCTTGAGCATTTTACCCTTGATATCTGTAAAACAACACACGAAAACCGCCTTACCCGTTCCAAAGGAAAATTAACCTAAAATATAATAAAAATATGCCTAAACTACATGAAAATGCATGCAAAATGATGGACAAAGATGAGGTGAAATCACACTCATCAAATCACCCCAAGCTTAAAACTTTGCTTGTCCTCAAGCAATTACTCAGGCCATAAGATAAATCAATCAAAGCATGGATAGTGAACCAAGAACCCTAGAAGCTAATCCAAGTGATAGGCATATTCAATAAGCACTTAAGAGATAATCTATTTCTAGTCCAATTAGAAGCTTAGCTTTTTTCAAGTTCATGTCCTCACTGATTTGGGCACTCATCTCACCTCACTCAAGTGTTTTAGGGTTTATTGACAATTCACTCAGTTTCCTCAAGGAAAGTATTTTACCATAGGCTTGACTATTAACCAAATCTCTACTTTATTTATGAAAACACTTAAGAATCAAGAGGTCTTTTCCTTTGGTTGTAATGTGGCCATGGGATTTATTGTTAGGTGGGAAAATCAAGGAAAGGGAATTTCAAGAAGGCTAGACAGATTATCAAACATTACAAAGTATGACACCTTCTAAAATACCTTTTAGGGGTTTTGATTTACTTCTCCACCTTTCTTCCTTCTTTTTTTTTTCTTTTCATTTCTCACTTTCTTTCGTCATCCCCTTCTCCATTTTTTTCTTTTTTTTTCTGTTTATTTCATTTTTATTTGTTTGGAGAAGGGGAGATTTATAGCTCAAGAGAAATTACTTTCTAGTTTTTTTTTTTCATCCCATACTTTTTCCAACTGCCAATTACCCTTTTTGTAATACCTTAAAAGGTGCCTTACCAAGCATTATTTATCAAAGTAATTCAAGGTACCAAGAAAAGTATTTTTTTTCTTTTAGGCTCAAAATTGGGCAACTATGGGGTAGCATTTAAACATTCAAAGCTCGGGAGGCCGGAAGAATACTTAGTGCCTCAATCATTTCCAAAAATGTTTTCAGAAATTTTTAAGTTTCAAAATGGTTTCAAGTCAAGTTCTAGAAAATACAGTCCAAGAGGAATTACAACACTCTAGCACAAGAAATGGGGTAGATTTAGTGGATACCCCTATTTGGCTCAAAATCTTACATTTAGTAGTTCAAAAATCAGTGAGGTACACAAGTCTAAGGAACCACATGCTAATTATCAACTATCAAAAGATTATCTCAAGAAATTTTATTTTTAGCCATATCACAAGAATAATGAAAAATTGGGTTCGAAAGTTCACTATCTCAATTCATTAGGTTCCAAGTTCTCACAATTGGATGCATATTCTAAGTGAGGGGCAATCTAGAGAATGTGATCATACCAATCTATGCCTATGTGAATGCAACAATGCAAATGCAAAAATAAATACCCCTACCCCAAGCTTGATTACTTACATTGTCTCCAATGTAAATAATCAAGTCGGAGAGAGGAGAAAAATGGAACAACTTACCGAATCAGTAGCGGGTGTTGGCTCACATTCCAGTCAAAACTTAGGTGGAAATAGTATCACGGCCGTGAGGCTCTTCACGGGCAGGCCGTGATCGTTTCTGGTCCTCAGGAGTTGCCCTGTCACGGCCGTGATCTACATCACGGCTAGGCCGTGATGCTCTCTGATCTTGGCATCCTACTCATCACGCCCGTGATGGTTGTCACGGCTAGGCCGTGATCCTTTCTGTGTTCTTGTATAGCTTATCACGACCGTGACCACTGTCACGGTCAGGGCGTGATGGCCTCTGACTTTATCTTTCTCTGCTCTTCTCCCCTTTCTCAACCTGAAAACACTAGATAAACCTATTAATGATATTTTTGCCTCTTGATCTTCTCAAATTATTCAAGAGGTTAATTCAAAAACAAAAAGGAAAAATGGAAAGAAAACTTGGGTTGCCTCCCAAGAAGCGCTTATTTATGGTCTTAAGCTTGACCAAACTTCCTTCAATCAACCGGGGTCGGCTGGGCGTAGAAGTGCAGGCACACTTCTCCTCCAAGGAACTCCTTCAAAAAACCGTTTCTGCTCATACGGCCAATAATGCTTCCGCTTCGCTCTTTTCTCTCGGAGCTTCCTAGCCTTTCTTCCTCCCGGCGGAAGTTTTGTTTCCGCATGGACAGCAACTCCAACTTCGTCACCTCTGGGTGCATCATCAGCCATGCATATTTTCGGAGTTGCTTCCATGTTGAGTTCTTCTTTTACCACTGGAGACGTTACATCAATTCTGCACACATGGCTCTCAAAAGGAGGGTTGTTACAAGAGTTAGTCAACTGAAAATTTACCCTACCTTCCTCTACATTTAGAGAGAGTTTACCATTCCTTACATCTATTACTGCTCCAGCGGTTGCCAAGAATGGCCTTCCTAAAATTATGGGGAATTTAGAATTCCCTTTCATGTCCAATACCAGGAAGTCGGTAGGGATGAGAATTTTCCCTACCTTTATAGGAACATTCTCTAGTATGCCTAGAGGAGTTCTAGTTGAGCCATCCGCAATTTGTAAGGAGAATTTGAATGGTCTCAACTGTTTGCTTCCCAACCTTTCCATGATAGTGAGGGACATCAAGCTCGTGCTAGCCCCTAAGTCACATAAGGCTTGGTCTATTTGCACTTGTTCAATCGAGCAAGCGATGGAGAAACTACCTGGGTCTTTCAGTTTAGTAGGCATTTTAGTCTCTACATCTACTTGCTTTTTCCTGACCAACCTCTGTGGGAAAGGTATCGGGGGTTGGTATGGTGGTGGAGGGACGTATTTCGGTTCTGGCTCTTCTTTATCGCTCATGTCTCCCTCCGGTTCCACCTCCATTTCAGCTACCCCCACCCCAAGCTTATCATCCCTCAAGTGTATGACATTGCAATGCTCATTGGGATTTGCTTCGGGTTGCCCTGGGAATGTACCCTTAGGTCTCGAGTACGTGCTGACTTGTTGGGCAATTTGTGTTTCTAGCATCTTGTTATGAGTTGCTAAGTTGTCTACCTTAGATGCTAGCTCCTTTATTGCTTCGATCACTGCCCTTCCTTGTTGTCTAAACTCCTCATTCTGTTTTGTCTGAGTTTCAACAAAACTTTCAAATAAAGTCTCGAGTTTAGATCTTTGTACCTGAAGATACCCCGGTGCTGCTCTCTTATTACCTTGACCCTCTTGGAACTCATGGTTGAGCGTGTTGCTGTAGTTGCCGTAGGAGAGGTAAGGGTTGTTCTTCCTTTGGTTGTAGGGATTTGGGGGAGCATAGTTGGGCAGCTTCGGGTTCGTATCGTAGAAGTTGTTACAAGAGTTCACTTGCTCACCCGAAGCGCCGGATCCATGTGGGCATTCCATCATGTCATGTCCCTGCATTCCACAAATCTCACAAACAAGGTTAGTAGCACCTAATGCACTCACATTAGCTCTTTCAAGCCGATCAAAACGTTTATTAAGTGAGTCTATCTTTGACATAATAAGATCTGTGCTATTTACCTCAAACTTACCCCCCGAAATCTTGTTCGGGTTATTACCTCTTTCGGAACCCCATTGGTGGTAGTTGGTGGCGACATTCTCAATGATGTTGAATGCCTCAGTCAGAGGCCTATTCATAAACGCTCCACCGGCTGCAGAATCTAGTGACACCTTCGAAGAGTAGTCCAATCCGTTATAGAAGGTGTGCACTATTAACCACCTCTCGAGTCCGTGATGTGGGCACGACTCCAGCAGTCCCTTGTAACGATCCCAAGCTTCCGATAATGATTCTCCGTCTTTTTGGAAGAAGCCGGTGATCTGGGTTTTTATGTAGGCCGTCTTGGATGGAGGGAAGAATTTCTCCAAGAACGCCTGCTCCAGTTGGTCCCAAGTAGTCAAGGTGTTAGCGGGGATTTGCTTTAGCCAGGCCTTCGCCTTTCCAGTGAGAGATGAGGGGATCAGTCTCAAACGCACAACATCGACTGAGGCTCCATTAATCCTGATTGCATCGGTGAACTCTAAGAATGTTTCTATATGATCGGTCGGGTCCTCCGAAGGCAATCCTCCGAATTGATGTTGCCTAATCATGTTGATTAGCATAGGTGGTATGGTATAGTTTTCCGCCTCAATCTCTGGCCTTGCAATCCCAGTTCGCAAGCCTCTCGCATTTGGGGCTGCGTAGTCCTTCAAAGGTTTTGTATCCGGTTGATTCGCCATGAGTGGAACGGGACTCAACCTTTCTCCCTCTCTTTGTAGTCTTCTACGTCTGTGGAAGGTCCTCTCGATCTCCGGATCAATCTCACTAAGGCTCCCAAGACTTAGGGATCTTTGCATATAACTCACACAGAGATGGATACAATAGAAGGAAAAGAAATTTTGGTTTTTTTTTTTTTTAAATTTCAGAAATAAAAATCAAATAAAAAGAAAAGGTCCAGAAAAATCAATTCAAAATTTGAATTGAGATTCGAAAAGGCACAGTCCCCGGCAACGGCGCCAAAAATTTAGGATCGACCTAAGTTCACCGCTAGGTTCCTCCTTGGATCATCCACATCTCACAAACAAACAGCCGCCGAATTTTACGAGTGAAATACCCTAGAAATCCTAAGTTCACCGCTAGGTTACTCCTTAGAACGTCTACGTCACGCAAATAAGCGGTTGCCGAATTTACGAGTGATTAACACACTAGAAATCAGATCTAAAACAATAACGAAATCAACAACGATTTTACATCAAATCAACAACAATTACAAAACTCGGGCAGAGCCCTAGTCCCTAGAAACTAAGCTACTACTCCAGTCTTGCCATGGAGATGACAAGCTGGGTTGACAACATAATACAAAAATCAGAGAAGAGAAGAGGAGAAGAGGAGAAGAGATCCTAAAATGTAGCCAAAAGGTGTCCTAGATGATGTCTCTCTATGATCCTTCATGCCTATGATCTGATGCCTTGATCCTTATTTATAGAAATTGGGAAGTTAGAGTCCCAAACCAACTCAAAATCTGATATATTTCGGTTGCTTCTGATCCAAGTAATGCGTGTCACGGCCGTGATGGCCATCACGGGCTGGCCGTGACGGTCTCTGTTTCTGGCAGTTCTGCGAAATTCCATTCTCTCGCGTGGCGAGCCTATGCTCGCGTCGCGAGTCCTCTGTTTGTGGCCGTGATGAATTTCACGGCTATGTCCGTGATGGTCTCTGACTTGTGGTGGTTTTGGGTCACGGCCGAGACAGCTATCACGGCCTGGCCGTGACAGACTCTGACTTCAGTCTTTGTTCTTTTTCAGTTTTGCTTGATCATGGCCGTGATGGGCATCACGGCTAGGCCGTGATAGGCTCTTTTTGGCTCATTTTCTGCACTTTTAAAGCTCCATCTTCATCCAAACTCCATCATGGTTGATCTTGAGCATTTTACCCTTGATATCTGCAAAACAACACACGAAAACCGCCTTACCCATTCCAAAGGAAAATTAACCTAAAATCTAATAAAAATATGCCTAAACTACATGAAAATGCATGCAAAATGATGGACAAAGATGAGGTGAAATCACACTCATCAGTGATCGTCCTGAAGTAGCCTTGGAAGGGGTGGCAAACACCAGATCGGCTGAAAGGGCATCGGAAAGGATCCTCGTGATGTTTTTTGTTATTTAAAATGTTGGCTTTCGATGTTGACCAATTTCGTGGGGTACTCGATGGTGTGGAGAGTCTGTGGGTGCGCTGATCCTCAACCTTTGTTGTGCATGGACAAGGTGTTAGGTGATGCCTTCCGGGGCATAGCCGAAGCAACAATAAACGGGTGATCGTCCTGAAGTTGCCTCGGAAGGGGTTGCAAACACCAGATCGGCTGAAAGGTCATCGGAAAGGATCCTCGTGCGGTTGTTGGTATTTTGAAATGTTGGCTTTCGATATTTATCAATTTCGTGGGGTAATCGATGGTGTGGCGAGGCTGTGGGTGCGCGACTCCTCGACCTTGGTTGTGGATGAACGTGGTGTTAGGTGATGCGTTCGGGGCGGAGCCGAAGCAGCAATAAAAGGGCGATAATCCTGAAGTGTCCTTGGAAGGGGTGACAAACACCATATCAGCTGAAGGAGCATCGGAAAGGATCCTCGTGATGTTGTTGGTTTTTTAAAATGTTGGCTTTCGATATTTACCAATTATGTGGGGTACTCGATGGTGTGGCGAGGTTGTGGGTGCGCGGCTCCTCGACCATGGTTCTGGATGGACGTGGTGTTAGGTGATGCATTCTGGGGTGGAGTCGGAGCACCAAAAGACTGGTGATCATCGTGAAGTAACCTTGGAAGGGGTGGTAAACACCAGATCGACTGAAGGAGAATCGAAAAGGATCCTCACGATGTTGTTGGTTTTTAAAAAGGTTGGTTTTTAATATTTATCAATTTCATGGGGTACTCGATAGTGTGGTGAGGCTATGGGTGTGCTCTTCCTCGACCTTGGCTGTGGATGGACGTGGTGTTTGGTGATGCCTTCCGGGGCGGAGCCAAAACACCAAGATACTGGTGATCATCCTGAAGTGGCCTTGGAAGGGGTGGCAAACACCAGATCGACCGAAGGCGCATCTGAAAGAATCCTCGTGATGTTGTTAGTTTTTAAAAATGTTGGCTTTCAATATTTATATATTTCGTGGCGTACTCGATGGTTTCGTGAGGCTGTGGGTGCGTGGCTCCTCGACCTTTGCTGTGGATGGACGTGGTGTTAGGAGACACCTTTCGAGGCGGAACTGAAGCACCATGATACAGATGATCGTCCGGAAGTGGCCTTGGAGGGGTGACAAACACCAGATCAACTGAAGGCGCATCGGAAAGGATCGTTGTGATGTTGTTGGTTTTAAAAATGTTGGCTTTCGGTATTTATCAATTTTGTGGGGTACTCAATGGTGTGGTGAGGCTGTGGGTGTATGGCACCTCGACCTTGGTTGTAGATGGACGTGGTGTTAGGTGATGGCTTCCAGGGAGGAGACGACGCACCAAGAGATGGTTGATCGTCCTGAAGTGGCCTTGGAAGGGGTGGTAAACACCAGATCGGCTGAAGGCGCATCGAAAAGGATCCTCTTGATGTTGTTGCTTGTTAAAAAATTTATCAATTTCGTGGGGTACTCGATGGTGTGGTGAGGCTGCGGGTGCGCGGCTTCTCCACCTTGGTTGTGGATGGACGTGGTGTTTGGTGATGCCTTCCTGGGCGGAGCCAAAGTTCCAAGAGAGTGGTGATCGTCCTGAAGTGGCCTTGGAAGGTATGGCAAACACCAGATCGGTCGAAGGCGTATCATAAAGGATCCTCGTGATGTTGTTGGTTTTTAAAAATACTGACTCTAGATATTTATAAATTTCGTGTTGTACTCGATGTTATGGAGAGGATGGGGGTGCGCGGATCCAAGACCTTGGTTTTGGATGGACGTGGTGTTAGGTGATGCCGTTTAGGGAGAAGTCGAAGATCCAAGTGACGGGTGATCATCCTGAAGTGTCCTTGGAAGGGGTGGCATACACTAAATCGGCCGAAGGCGCACCGGAAAGGATCCTTGCGATGTTGTTGGTTTTTAAAATTGTTGGATTTCAACATTTATCAATTTCGTGGGGTACTATATTGTGTGCGAGGTTGTGGGTGCGTGGCTCCTCGACCTCGGTTGTGGATGGACGTGGTGTTAGGTGATGCCTTCCGGGGTGGACTCCTGAAGTGGCCTTGGAAGGGGTGGTAAACACCAGATCGGCTGAAGGAGTATCGGAAAGGATCCTCATGATGTTGTTGGTTTTTAAAAAGGTTGGCTTTCAATATTTATCAATTTCGTGGGGTTCTCGATGGTGTGGTGAGGCTGCGGGTGCACGGCTCCTCGACCATTGTTGTGGATGGACATGGTGTTAGGTGATACGTTGCGGGGCGGAGCCGAAGCACCAAGAGACGGTTGATCGTCATGAAGTGGCCTTGGAGGGGTGACAAACACCGGATCAACTGAAGGCGCATCGGAAAGGATCCTTGTGATGTTGTTGGTTTTTAAAAATGTTGGCTTTTGATATTTATCAATTTTGTGGGGTACTCAATGGTTTAGTGAGGCTTTGGGTGTGTGGCACCTCGTCCTTGGCTGTGAATGGACGTGATGTTAGGTGATGCCTTCCGGGGCGGAGCGAAGCACTAAGAGACGGGTGATCGTCCTGAAGTGACATTGGAAGGGATGGCAAACACCAGATCAGCTGAAGGCGCATCAAAAAGGATCCTCGTGATGTTGTTGGTTTTTAAAAATGCTGGCTTTAGATATTTATAAATTTCGTGGGGTACCCGATGGTGTGGTGAGGATGTGGGAGCATGGATCCTCGACCTTGGTTTTGGATGGACGTGGTGTTAGGTGATGTCGTCCAGGGCGGAGGTGAAAAACCAAGAGATGGGTGATCGTCCTGGAGTGGCCTTGGAATAGGTGTCAAACACCAAATCGGCTGAAGGCGCATCAGAATGGATCCTTGCTATGTTGGTTTTTAAAAATGTTGGATTTCCATATTTATCAATTTCGTGGGGTTCTCGATTTTGTGGTGAGGTTGTGGGTGCGTAGCTCCTCAACCTTGGTTGTGGATGGACGTGGTGTTAGGTGATGCCTTCCGGGGCGGAGCCGAAGCAACAAGAGAAGGGTGATCATCCTGAGGTGGCCTTGGAAGGGGTGGCAAACACCGGATCGACTGAAGGCGCATCGGAAAGGTTCCCCAAGATGTTGTTGGTTTTTAAAAATGTTGGCTTTTAGTTTTTATGAATTTTGTGGGGTACTAAATGGTGTGGTGAGGCTGTGGGTGTGTGGTTCCTCGACCATGGCTGTGGATGGACGTGGTGTTAGGTGATGCGTTCCGGGGCGGAGCCGAAGCACCAAGAGACTAGTGATCCTCCTTAAGTGACCTTGGAAGCGGTGGTAAACACCAGATCGACTGAAGGAGCATCGGAAAGGATCCTCATAATGTTGTTGGTTTTTAAAAATGTTGGCTTTCAATATTTATCAATTTCGTGGGGTACTCGATGGTGTGGCGATGATGGGAGTGCGCGGAACCTCGACCTTGGTTTTGGATGGACGTGGTGTCAGGTGATGCCGTTCGGGGTGAAGCCCAAGAACCATGTGATGGGTGATTGATGAGCCTCTGGTTGACTGGTTTTATAACTAATAAAGACCATGGCTTTGTGCTTATTTTATATCATTTTTTACCCAAATTAGACTTGATTGTCCTTAAGTAGTATTTTGAGTCTGTAAAGTGTTTTTAGGTTAATTTAGTTGATTTAGAGTTAAATAAAGTACTTATGTTATTTTCCTATTTTCAGGTTAATAAAAAGGAATAATTCTGGTATTTCGTCCAGCGAAGAAGCTCTCGCCCCGCGAGTCACGCAAGCCTGAAATGTCAGAGACGATCACGGTTTACCCGTGTTGAAGATCACGGCTGTGGCAGTTTTGAAGTTGAAGCGTTCGCCTCGCGAGCATCCATTCGCCTCGCGAGCCTTGGAAGACCAGAAGCCATCACGGTTTGCGCATGTTGAAGGTCACGGGCGTTACAGTTTGGGATCTGAAGAGATTCGCCTCGCGAAGGATATGCTCGCCCCGCGAGAAGATCAAAAGTCGCAGACTATTCACAATTTCCGCGTCGCGAGAGAGGCTTCGCCTCGCGAGTCCTCTGATTCCAGAAACGTGTATATAAGACAGTCTTAGGCAGAACTGAAGGGTTGGTCAGAGTTAGCCAGTTTTGGATAATCTTTGGTAGACAGTAGTAGTAGTTTTCAGTAGTTTATTTCTTTCTTTTGTGTTTTACTTTTGTAATGGAGAACTAGTCTCCTAGATTAATCTACTGGGATTGGTTTCCATTTACATTTGAGGTTCTATAATTCCTGTTTTATTTGCTTTTATCTTTTCAATACAATGCTATATGTTTCTGTTTGTTATTTCAGGAGTATATAGTATTGTGTTGATTCATTTCGGTGATGCTATGTTTCTATACTTAATCGCGTTTGTTATTTCGCGTGTGTTCATTCATGTTCGTTTGTTCATGAGGGCTTAACCCCGTTTGTTATTTCGGGAATAGGAACATACATCCGTAGTAGTGATTGCATTGTTAATTGTTGCTACAACCGGGAGGGGATTAGAATCCGCTTAGGACTTGGATTTATTTGAACCAATGATAGTGGGAAACCAAGAACAGTAGGTTAATCGTTCTTTAGCTTATTTGTTAGTCTCTTAAACTGCCTGTTTTTATTGCTTTGTTTTCTTTATTTTGTCTCAATCCAAAACCCCCCAAATTCTGACTTTTACTAATTCTCTATTAATAACAACAACAACTAAAGAGTCCTTGAGAGACGATATCCGAGTTGTCGCTCTATACTACATTATTTTTAATAATCGCTCGTTCTTTTTGGCGCGTGGCGACAGCGCGGTCAAAATTGGCGCCGTTGCAGGGGACTCTGGTTTGTTGTTATTAGCAGAAAATTAAAAAAAAAAATCTCTTTGCTAATTAGTTTTGTCTGCATTGTCTGGTTGTGAATTTTAGCACCCCCATGGATAGTTATATGCGAAATTACATGCCTAATGCTTACTATGGGCAACCACCATGCATATATTTTCCTGATTTTCTTGGTTTATCACACTGGTTGCCAAGGTTTAGTGGTTTTGCAGGTGAAAATCCGCAGGAGCATCTGAGAGAATTCCAGATTGCTTGTTCTATAATGCTGAGACCTGCAGGAATAACAAAAGACCACATCAAGATGGAAGCTTTCCAGTTCTCACTTGAAGGTGCTGCAAGAGATTGGTTGTATTGTCTTGATGAGAATTCCATCTCAAGCTGGTTTGATTTGAAGGAAGCCTTCCTGTTGAGTTGGGGAAACTATCTAAACCCTTGGTATGGAGACTCACAACTGATGTTACCACTGGCACCACCCCAGAATCCTCCCCAAGTGACCACATCTGCACCTTCCGAACTTTCACTAGAGGACATGCTCAAACAAATGGCTGAGAATAATCAACGGATAGCAGAGCAAAGTCTCGAATTCCAACGGAGGATGGAAGCCACTAATCTCGAATTTCAACAGATGATGGAGGCGAGTAATCTTGAATATCAGAGGAGTGAAGCTGAATCTCAGAAGTTGGCTACGCAAATTGATCAAGTTGTCGCCAACTCGGCTGCAATGCTGACTCCACAGCCCATTGAAGAACCTACAGAGTCACAAGTTATTCTTGAATATACTTCTGATGATGATTGTGATGATGAATTGTGTGTTGAATCCCCTGACTCTAATGCATGTGATGATTGTTATTGTTCTGGCACTGCTTTGTGTGTAGAATGTTATTTTGAAAGGTATGTTAAGCAAAGCATCCATATGGATCAGGAGGATCAGGAGGATCAGGAGGACATCTGCTCCCCCGTGCCTGAAGATGATGAAGAACCTTTGGAAGTAGATGATTCAAGTAAATCTAATGCATGTGTTGAGAGTAATGGGGTGGATGAATTAATTGCTGAATTTCCAGACATTCAGAATTTTACTGATTCATTTTATTGTGATATATGTATTGACTCTACTAACGCTATCCTTTGTGTGGTGTGTGCTGAAATTTCTGCATGTATAGCAGGTGATAAATTTGTTAGTGCGGTGAATGAAGAAATTGCAGAGGTTGAAGCAGCACCAGTAACCCCAGCTAACTGTTTGCCACCTCCCCCTGTGGAACCAAAAGCTCTGGATTTTGCACCATGGCCGGTCCAAGAGGTTGAGTCCCACTTCTATTGGGGAGACTTTGTAGATAAAGAGGTGAGCTGTGACCCGAAGGGGAGTGAGAAGTCCGCCGCACTCGGTGAAGTCATCATAATTGTCAAGTGCTCACCCCCACATCAAGGCTGCAAGTCATGGAAGCATGGAATGAACTCCCACTCTTTGTCCATCACGTGGGCCTTATGCTACAAGCAATGGGATCCTGGTGGAACCGCCCTTAATGAGTTTTCTTAACCTTTTCTTCTTTTTAATTTTCTTTTCCTTGCTTTATTTCTGTTTTGTTTTTAATAAAGCTCCTGAATAATTTGAGAAGCTCAGGAGTTGTGTTTGTGTCTTGGTTATGGCAAGTTTATTGGATTTTATTAATTTTTGCATAGATTGATTGCATGATAGTGTTGACTGTTTTCCCCCTAGGATTTGAAATTTTTTTTTTGAAAAATGATCCCCATATGATTGAAAACTGAACTTTGAGATTTTATTATGATGGCATGATTTATGATAAGTTTGGGGTGATGGGAAGCACACACTAGGGATAGAATCTCTTTCAAACAATTTGCAAAAATGTCCAGGTGAGGTTTTGAGCCTCCAACATGTTTTTGACTGTGTGAAAATCACTTTTTAAGTTGCACTTTCCCAAATTTGCTTGAATCTCTTTTTGGTTTGCATGATTATGTGTTTGCTTCATATGATTTAGGCATTTTTTTTTGTAAATAACTACTTAGCCTGAAAATGACCATCCCTAATGCATGTTCCCTAGTTATCCCCTTTGAGCCTGATTAGCCTATTGTTAATTCTTGATAACCTAATGTTATAAGGCCAAAAATTTGGAAAACCATGTTAACCCGATCTTAGGATTAGGAGAGCATGGAATCTTAGAATGGGTGCAAGAAACTAAAGTTTGGGGTGACTGCAAGGTGTAATGTGTTGTTTGGGATTGTGAAAAAAAATAATAAAAAATAAAAAATAAAAAAAAAATTAAAATTAAAATTATGTGGAAAAAAAAGAAAGACAAAAAAAAAAGTGCAAAAATGCCAAAAAGAAATAAAAAGGCTGTAGCAACCCAGAAGCATAAAGAAAAAAATTAAGAAAGGAACTTGAGTGAATTTCAAAGTGTAAATAAAGTTCATGCTCTCTTAGTTCCTAGGGTCTTCAGCCTAGTACCTTTGTATATCCTACCCTTAGCCAGGCCCCATTACAACCCATAAAAGACCTTTTGATGTTGCTTGCATGTTTTTTGTGGGAATCATTTAGAGATGAAAATCAAATTTATGGGAAGTGCTTCTTAAAAGTGAAACTGAGTGAAATGTTGATAGCCTGACGCAAACCGAGCGATTGAGTGAAACACAAATTTCCCTTGTGAGGAAGGCAGTTGTTTGGATATGGTGATCTCTCTTTTGTGTGTAACTTGGATCCCCTGCTTAGATTGATGATTGTTTAAATAACGAATTTCTCAATTGTTTAGAATAGATGATTGTGGGGATTACTTTGCTTGAAAGGGGGGAACACTGAAGGAAAAATCATTTTGTTGAATTTCTTGAAATCTGTGTAAAGTTGATTGAATCCTTAAGCTTGCCATGTTTTGCCAGGTCTTGAGTCTTTTTAAGTTTTTAAGTTTTAGTTTGCTTGGGGACAAGCAAAGTTTAAGTTTGGGGTATTTTGATGAGCCTCTGGTTGACTGGTTTTATAACTAATAAAGACCATGGCTTTGTGCTTATTTTATATCATTTTTACCCAAATTAGACTTGATTGTCCTTAAGTAGTATTTTGAGTCTGTAAAGTGTTTTTAGGTTAATTTAGTTGATTTAGAGTTAAATAAAGTACTTATGTTATTTTCCTATTTTCAGGTTAATAAAAAGGAATAATTCTGGTATTTCGCCCCGCGAAGAAGCTCTCGCCCCGCAAGTCACGCAAGCCTGAAAAGTCAGAGACGATCATGGTTTACCCGTGTTGAAGATCACGGCTGTGGCAGTTTTGAAGTTGAACCGTTCGCCTCGCGAGCCTTGGAAGACCAGAAGCCATCACAGTTTGCGCATGTTGAAGGTCACGGGCGTTACAGTTTGGGATCTGAAGAGATTCGCCTCGCGAAGGATATGCTCGCCCCGCGAGAAGATCAAAAGTCGCAGACTGTTCACAATTTCCGCATCGCGAGAGAGGCTTCGCCTCGCGAGTCCTCTGATTCCAGAAACGTGTATATAAGACAGTCTTAGGCAAAACTGAAGGGTTGGTCAGAGTTAGTTGGCTAATCTTTGGTAGACAGTAGTAGTAGTTTTCAGTAGTTTATTTCTTTCTTTTGTGTTTTACTTTTGTAATGGAGAACTAGTCTCCTAGATTAATCTACTGGGATTGGTTTCCATTTACATTTGAGGTTCTATAATTCCTGTTTTATTTGCTTTTCTCTTTTCAATACAATGCTATATGTTTCTGTTTGTTATTTCAGGAGTATATAGTATTGTGTTGATTCATTTCGGTGATGCTATGTTTCTATACTTAATCGCGTTTGTTATTTCGCGTGTGTTCATTCATGTTCGTTTGTTCGTGAGGGCTTAACCCCGTTTGTTATTTCGGGAATAGGAACATACATCCGTAGTAGTGATTGCGTTGTTAATTGTTGTTACAACCGGGAGGGGATTAGAATCTGCTTAGGGCTTGGATTTATTTGAACCAATGATAGTGGGAAACCAAGAACAGTAGGTTAATCGTTCTTTAGCTTATTTGTTAGTCTCTTAAACTGCCTGTTTTTATTGCTTTGTTTTCTTTATTTTGTCTCAATCCAAAACCCCCCAAATTCTGACTTTTACTAATTCTCTGTTAATAACAACAACAACTAAAGAGTCCTTTAGAGACGATATCCGAGTTGTCGCTCTATACTACATTATTTTAATAATCGCTCGTTCTTTTTGGCGCGTGGCGACAGCGCGGTCAGTGATCGTCCTGAAGTGGCCATAGAAGGGGTGGCAAACACCAAATCGACTGAAGGTGCACCGGAAAGGATCCTTGCGATGTTGTTGGTTTCTAAAATTGTTGGATTTCGATATTTATCAATTTCGTGGGGTACTCTATCGTGTGGCGAGGTTGTGGGTGCGCGGCTCCATGACCTCTGTTGTTGATGGAAGTGGTGTTAGGTGATGCCTTCCGTGACGGACCCAAAGCACCATGAGACTGGTGATCGTCCTGAAGTGGCCTTGGAAGGGGTGGAAAACACCAGATCGGTCGAAGGCGCAACGGAAAGAATCCTCGTGATGTTGTGGGTTTTTAAAAATATTTTCTTTCGATATTTATCTATTTTGTGGGGGTACTCAATGGTGTGGTGAGGTTGTGGGTGCGTGGATTCTCGACCTTTGCTATGGATGGACGTGGTGTTAGGTGACACCTTCCGGGGCGGAGCCGAAGCACCAATAGACGGATGAACGTCATGAAGTGGCCTTGGAGGGGTGACAAACAACGGATTAACTGAAGGCGCACCAGAAAGGATCCTTGTGATATTGTTGGTTTTTAAAAATGCTGGCTTTAGATATTTATAAATTTCGTCGGGTACTCGATGGTTTGGCGAGGATGCGGGTGCGCCGATCCTCGACCTTGGTTTTGGATGGACGTGGAGTTAGGTGACTGTTGACGGATCTGGGCAAGTATACCCAGTCGTGCAAGTAATATGGTAGTGAGACCGTTTTATCGTTCCCACGAGGACTGCGACAAGTACTAGCACGTACCAATTCAACTACTATCTAAGCTATTCTTGGATTGAAGAGAGTTCTATACTAATTAACAAGCCCACAAAAGTAAAAATAAACAGAATAAGAAAAACAAACTCTTTTTGCAATTTTCTCAAACACTTAGAAGGCAATAAAACAATGTTTTCAAATATGATAAAAGATGTTGGGATTAGGTTCACTAAACTTCATCCCCATGCAATGGAATGACTAATAAACAGTTTCTACTTCAAATATGACAATCAATCCACTAAATTACTCAAGTCCCGATTCCTCGGATGACAAGAGCCTAAATCCACTAATAGACCCTAATTCTTTAGGTGGCCTAGATTAATGAATTCACATTAAGATTAGGGATCATGCGATTGCTAATAAACCTAGTTCCATTCCTAGATACCAGATTTACTAGGTGATTAATTTCACTTCCGGTTCTAATACGAATTTTCCAATTGCATATCAAAACACTAATCAAGTCATGGGGGTGCTATCCACAACAAGCATTAAGCACAGAAAATCAATCACTCAATAAAGAAGTAAAAACAATGTTACAAGATCAAGTCATATACA
This sequence comes from Sophora flavescens, assembly GCA_030762895.1. NCBI lineage: Eukaryota > Viridiplantae > Streptophyta > Magnoliopsida > Fabales > Fabaceae > Sophora > Sophora flavescens. The sequence continues at coordinate 246,981,946 of CM061064.1, forward strand.
TGAGAATTCAGAAATAGCTACCCTAACCCCAACAATGGGAGTTTAGTTACACATCATCAAAGTAAAGGAGAAAAGAAAAGATACTAAGATGAAGGAAGGGAAGTACTCCATGGAAGGATGCACCCAGCCACCACAGCAGCAGAAATTGCGTTTCCTAGGGTGTCTTGGCCGCCTCCTTATCTCCTAATCCAATCTCCCTCTGATTCTGCCCTAAAACAGCTTATAACAGGGGTTCTGGGTTTCGCGCACTCGCGGGGCGAGACGTATCTCGCGAGGCGAATATTAAAATTATGGCTTCTAAGATTGGATCTCTCACGAGGAGAGAGAGTAACTCGCGAGGCGAGACTGAAATGGTTGCATTCTCTGGCGCAGTCAGCTTTCAGGCTCGCGAGGCGAGATGGTGACTTGCGAGGCAAGACAGAAAGGCTAACTGTTGCTGTTTCTGGCTGTCTTCAGTATCGCGAGGCGAGTAACCTCTCGCCGGGCGAGCAATCCCAGAATTACATTCTCCACTGTTTCTTCATTCCCTGACTCTAAGTTAACCAGATTTTTCAGTGATTCCTGCAAAACAACACCAAGAAACCGCTTCACCCGTTCCAAGGGAAAAACTAACTAAAATCAAATAAAGAATGCTTAATCTATATGAAAAATGAATGCAAAAGTGTACAAAAACATCATGTAAAATCACACTATCAGTGACGCCTTCCAGGGCGGAGCCGAAGCACCAAGAGTCTCGTGTTCGCCCTGAAGTGGCCTTGGAGGGGTGCAAACACCGGATCTACATAAGGCAAGGATCCTCGTGATGTTGATGGTTTGAAAAAATGATGGCTATTGATATTTATCAATTTTGTAGGGTACTCGATGGTGTGGCGAGGCTATGGGTGCCCAGCTCCTCGACCTTGGTTGTGGATGGACGTGGTGATAGGTGATGCCTTCCGGGGCCGAGCCGAAGCACCAAGAGACGGGTGATCATCCTAAAGTGGCCTTGGAGGGGTGGCAAACACCGGATCTACTGAAGGTGCATCGGAAATGATCCTCGTGATGTTGTTGGTTTTTAAAAAATGCTGGCATTAGATATTTATAAATTTCGTGGGGTGCACGATGGTGTGGCGAGGATGTTGGTGCGTGGATCCTCAACCTTGGTTTTGGATGGATGTGGTGTAAGGTGATGCTGTCCGGGCGGAGCCGAAGAACCAAGAGACAGGTGATTGTCCTGAAGTGGCCTCGGAAAGGGTGGCAAACAGTAAATCGACTGAAGGCTCATCGGAAAGGATCCTTGGGATGTTGTTGGTTATTAAAAATGTTGGCTTTCGATATTTATCAATTTCGTGGGGTACTCGATGGTGTGGCGAGGTTATGGGTGCGCGGCTCCTTGACCATGGTTGTGGATGGACGTTGTATTAGGTGATGCCTTCCGGGGCGGAGCCAAAGCACCAAGAGAAAGGTGATCGTCCTGAAGTGGTCTTGGAAGGGGTGGCAAACACCAGATCGACTGAAGGCGCATCAAAAAGGATCCTCTTGATGTTGTTGGTTTTTTAAAATGTTGTCATTAAATATCTATAAATTTTGTGGGGTACACGATCGTGTGGCGAGGATGTAGGTGCATGGATCCTCGACCTTGGTTTTGGATGGATGTGGTGTTTGGTGATGCCGTCCGGGGCAGAGCCGAAGAACCAAGACACAAGTGATTGTCCTGAAGTGGCCTTGGAAGGGGTGGCAAACGCCAAATCGGATGAAGGCTCATCGAAATAGATCCTTGTTGTTGGTTTTTAAAAATGTTGGCTTTCGATATTTATCAATTTCGTGGGGTACTCTATGGTGTGGCGAGGTTGTGGGTGCGCGACTCCTCGACCTTGGTTGTGGATGGACGTGGTGTTAGGTGATGCCTTCTAGGGCGGAACCGAAGCACCAACAGACGGGTGATCGTCCTAAAGTGGCCTTGGAAGGGGTGGCACATACCAAATTGGCTGAAGACGCATTGGAAATGATCCTCATGATGTTGTTGGTTTTTAAACATGTTGGCTTTCGGTATTTATCAATTTCGTGGGGTACTCGATGGTGTGGTGAGGCAATAGGGGCACGGCTCCGCGACCTTGACTATGGATGGACGTGGTGTTAGGTGATGGCTTCCGGGGCGGAACCGAAGCACCAAGAGATGCTTGTTCTCCCTGAAGTGGCCTTGGAAGGCGTGGGAAACACTAGTTGGGTTGAAGGCGCATCGAAAAGGATCATCGTGATGTTGTTGGTTTTTAAAAATGTTGGATTTCGACATTTATCAATTTCATGGGGTACTCTATGGTGTGGTTAAGTTGTGGGTGCGTGGCTCCTCGACTTTGGATATGGATGGACGTGGTGTAAGTTGATGCCTTCTGGGGCGTAGCCGAAGCACCAAGAGATGGGTGTTCGCCATGAAGTGGCCTTGAAAGGGGTGGTAAACACCAGATGGGCTGAAGGTGCATCGGAAAGGATCCTCGTGATGTTGTCGGTTTTTAAAAATGTTGTGTTACGGTATTTATCAATTTTGTGGGGTACTCAATGGTGTGGTGAGGCTATGGGTGTGTGGCTCCTCAACCTTGTCTGTGGATGGACGTGGTGTTAGGTGATGCCTTCCGGGGCGGAGGTGAAGCACCAAGAGACGCGTGTTCGCCTGGAAGTGGCCTTGGAAGGGGTGACAAACACCAGATGGGTTGAAGGCTCATCAAAAAGTTTCCTCATGATGTTGTTGGTTTTTAAAAATGTTGGCTTTCTATATTTATTAATTTAGTGGGGTACTCGATGGCGTGGTGAGGTTGTGGGTGCACGGCTCCTCGACTTTGACTGTGGATGGACGTGGTGTTAGGTGATGCCTTCCGGGGCTGAGCCGAAGCACCAAGAGACTGGTGATCATCCTGAAGTGTCCTTGGAAGGGGTGGCAAACACCAAATTGGCTGAAGGCGCATCTGAAAGGAACCTCGAGATGTTGTTGGTTTTTAAAAATGTTGGCTCTCGATATTTATAAATTTTGTGGGGAACTGGATGGTGTAGCGAGGCTGTCTGTACGCGGTTCCTAGACCGTGGTTGTGGATGGATGGGGTGTTAGGTGATGCCTTCCGGGGTGGAGCCGAAGAATTAAGAGAATGGTGATCGTCCTGAAATGGCCTTGGAATGGGTGGCAAACACTAGATCGTCCGAAGGCGCTTCGGAAAGGTTCCATGGGATGTTGTTGGTTTTTAAAAATGTTGGCTTTTGATATTTATCAATTTCTTAGGGTACTAGATGGTGTGGTGAGGCTGTGGGTGCGCGGCTCCTCGACCTTTGCTGTGGATTGAGGTGGTGTTAGGTGATGACTTCCGGGGCGGAGCCGAAGCACCAAGAGACGGGTGATCGTCCTAAGGTGGCCTCTTAGGGGTGGCAAACACCGGATCGACTGAAGGCACATCCGAAAGGATCCTCGTGCTATTGTTGGTTTTTACAAATGTTGGCTTTCGATATTTATCAATTTTGTAGGGTACTAGATGGTGTGGCAAAGCTGTGGGTGCGCGGCTCCTCGACCCTGGTTGTGGATGGACGTCGAGTTAGGTGATGCCTTCCGGGGTAGAGCCGAAGCACCAAGAGATGGGTGATACTCCTGAAGTGGCTTTGGAAGGGGTGGCAAACACCAGATCGGAAGAAGGGGCATCGGAAAGGATCCTCGTGATGTTGTTCATTATTAAAATTGTTGGCTTTCGATATTTATCAATTTTGTAGGGTACTCGATGGTGTGGCGAGTCCGTGGGTGCGCGGCTCCTCGACCTTGGTTGTTGATGGACGTGGTGTTAGGTGATGCCTTCCGGGGCGGAGCCGAAGCACCAAGAGACGGGTGATCGTCCTGAAGCGCACTTGGAGAGGTGGCAAAGACCGGATCATCTGAAGGCGAATCGGATAGGATCCTCGTTATGTTGTTGGTTATAAAAAATGTTGGCTTTCGATAATTATCAATTTTTTAGGGCACTCGATTGTGTGGTGAGTCGGTGGGTGCGAGGCTCCTCGCCCTTGGTTGTGGATGGACGTGGTGTTAGGTGATGCCTTCTGGGACGTAGCCGAAGCACCAAGATACGCGTGTTCATCCTGAAGGGGCTTGGAAGGGGTGGCAAACACCAGATGGGCTGAAGGAGCATCGGAAATGATCCTCGTGATGTTGTTTGTTTTTAAAAATGTTGGCTTTCTGTATTTATCAATTTCGTGGGGTACTCGATGGTGTGGTCATGCTTTGGGGGCACGGCTCCGCGACCTTGACTGCGGATGGACGTGGTGTTAGGTGATGCCTTCCGAGGCGGAGCCGAAGCACCAAAAGATGCGTGTTCGCCCTGAAGTGGCCTTGGAAGGGGTGCCAAACAGTAGATATGCTGAAGGCGCATAGGAAACAATAATCGTGATGTTGTTGGTTTTTAAAAATGTTGGCTTTTGATATTTATCAATTTCATGGGGTACTCGATGGTGTGGTTAGGCTGTGGGAGCACGGCCCCTCGACCTTGGCTATGGATGGATGTGGTGTTTGGTGATGCCTTCCGGGGCTGAGCCGAAGCACCAAGAGATGGGTGTTCGCCATGAAGTGGCCTAGGAAGGGGTGGCAAACACCAGATGGACTGAAGGATCATCTGAAAGGATCCTCGTGATTTTGTTGGTTTTTAAAAAGGTTGGCTTTCGATATTAATCAATTTTGTTGGGTACTCGATGGTGTGCGGAGGTTGTGGGTGCGCGGCTCCTCGACCTTGGTTGTGGAATGACGTGGAGTTAGGTGATGCCTTCCGGGGCTGAGCCGAAGCACCAAGAGATGGGTGATCGTCCTGAAGTGGCCTAGGAGCAGTGGAAAACACCGGATCGACTGAAGGTGCATCAGAAAGGATCCTCGTTATGTTGTTGGTTTTTTAAAAATGTTGTGTTTCGGTATTTATCAATTTTGTGGAGTACTCAATGGTGTTGTGAGGCTGTCGGTGTGTGGCTCCTCGACCTTGGCTGTGGATGGACATGGTGTTAGGTGATGCCTTCTGGTGCGGAGCCGAAGCACTAAGAGACGCGTGTTCGCCCGGAAGTGGCCTTGGAAGGGGTGACAAACACCAGATGGTCTGAAGGCACATCAGAAAGGATCCTCATGATGTTGTTGGTTTTTAAAAATGTTGGCTTTCGATATTTATCAATTTCGTGGGGTACTCGATGGTGTGGTGAGGTTGTGGGTGCACGGCTCCTCGACCTTGGCTGCGGATGGACGTGGTGTTTGGTGATGCCTTCCGGGGTTGAGCCAAAGCACCAAAAGACAGGTGATCATCCTTAAGTGGCCTTGGAAGGGGTGGCAAACACCAGATTGGCTGAAGGCACATATGAAAGGATCCTCGAGATGTTGTTGGTTTTTAAAAATGTTGGCTTTCGATATTTATCAATTTCGTGGGGAACTGGATGGTGTAGCGAGGCTGTGGGTGTGCGGTTCCTCGACCGTGGTTGTGGATGGACGTGGTGTTAGGTGATGCCTTCTGGGACCGAGCCGAAGCACCAAGAGACAGCTGATCGTCCTGAAGTGGCCTTGGAATGGGTGGCAAACACTAGATCGATCGAAGGCGCATCGGAAAGGTTTCATGGGATGTTATTGGTTTTTAAAAATGTTGGCTTTCGAAATTTATCAATTTCGTGGGGTACTAGATGGTGTGGTGAGGCTGTGGGTACATGACTCCTCGACCCTTGTTGTGGATGGACGTGGTGTTAGGTGATGCCTTCCATGGCGGAGCCGAAGCACCAAGAGACAGGTGATCGTTCAGAGGTGGCCTCTAAAAGGTGGCAAATACCGGATCGACTGAAGGCACATCGAAAATGATCCTCGTGATGTTGTTGGTTTCTAAACATGTTGGCTTTCGGTATTAATCAATTTTGTGGGGTACTCGATGGTGTGGTGGGCCGTGGGTGTGTGGCTCCTCGACCCTGGCTGTGGATGGACCTGGTGTTAGTTGATGCCTTCCGGGATGGAGCTGAAGCCCCAAGAGATGGGTGATCGTCCAGAAGTGGCCTTGGAAGGGGTGGCAAACACCAGATGGGCTGAAGGCGCTTCGTAAAGGATCCTCATGATGTTATTGGTTTTCAAAAAGGTTGGCTTTCGATATTTGACAATTTTGTAGGGTACTAGATGGTGTGGCGAGGATGTCAGTGCGTGGCTCCTCGACCTCGATTGTGGAAGGACGTGGTGTTAGGTGATGCCTTCCGGGCTGTAGCCGAAGCACCAAGAGACGGGTGGTCATCCTGAAGTGGCCTTGGAGGGGTGGCAAACAGCGGATCGACTGAAGGCGCATTAGAAATGATCCTCGTGATGTTGTTGGTTTTTAAAAATGTTGGCTTCCGGTATTTATCATTTTTGTGGGGCACTTAATTGTGTGGTGAGGCTGTGGGTGTGTGGCTCCTCGACCTTGGTTGTCGATGAACGTGGTGTTAGGTGATGCATTCCGGGGCAGAGCCACCGGATGGGCTGAAGGCGCATCTGAAAGGATCCTCGTGATGTTGTAGGTTTTTAAAAATGTTGGCTTTCGATATTTATCAATTTCGTGGGGTACTCGATGGTGTGGCGAGACTGTGGGTGCGCAGTTCCTCGACCATGGTTGTGAATGCATGTGGTGTTAGGTGATGCCTTCCGGGGCGGATCCGAAGAACCAAGAGAAAGGTGATCATCCTGAAGTGGCCTTGGAATGGGTGGCAAACACAAGAAATGCCGAAGCCGCAACGAAAAGGTTCCATGGGATGTTGTTGGCTTTCGATATTTATCGATTTCGTGGGGTACTCGATGGTGTGGTGAGACTGTGGGGTGGCGACTCCTCGACCTGTGCTGTGTCAGGACGTGGTGTTAGGTGAGGCCTTCCGGGGTGGAGCCGAAGCACTAGGAGACAGGCGATCGTCATGAGGTGGCCTTGGGGGGTGGCATACACCGGATCGACTGAAGGCGCATCGGAAAGGAACCACGTGATGTTGGTGGTTTTTAAAAATGTTTGCTTTCGATTTTTATCAATTTTGTAGTGTAGTCGATGGTGTGGCGAGGCTGTGGGTGTGCGGCTCCTCGACCTTGGTTGTGGATGGATGTGGTGTTAGGTGATGCCTTGCGGGGTGGAGCCAAAGCACCAATAGACGGGTGATCGTCCTCAAGTGGACTTGGAGTGGTGGCAAACACCGCATCGACTGAAGCCGCATCGGAAAGGATCCTCGTGATGTTGTTGGTTTTAAAAAATGTTAGATTTCGGTATTTATCAATTTTGTGGGGTACTCAATAGTGTGGTGAGGCTGTGGATGTGTGGCTCCTCGACCTTGGTTGTGGATGGACGTGGTGGCAGGTGATGCCTTCTGGGGTGGAGCCGAAGCACCAAGAGACGCGTGTTCTCCTTGAAGTGGCCTTGGAAGGGATGGCAAATACCAGCCGGGCTGAAGGCGTATCTGAAAGGATCCTCGTGATGTTGTTGGTTTTTAAAAATGTTGGCTTTCGATATTTAACAATTTCGTGGGGTACTGGATGGTGTGACGAGGATGTGGGTGCACGCCTCTTGGACCTTGGTTTTGGATCCACGTTGTGTTAGGTGATGCTTTCTGGGGCAGAGATGAAGCACCAAGAGACGGGTGATCGTCTTGAGGTTGCCTTGGAAGGGGTGGCAAACACCAGATCTCCCAAAGACGAATCGGAAAGGATCCTCGTGATGTTGTTGGTTTTAAAAATTGTTGGCTTTCGATATTTATCAATTTCGTGGGGTGCTCGATGGTGTGGCGAGGTTGTGGGTGCGCGGCTCCTCGACCTCGGTTGTTGATGGACATGGTGTTAGGTGATGCATTCCGTGTCGGAGCCGATGCACCAAGAGTCGGGTGATCGTTCTGAAGTGGCCTTGGAAGTGGCGGCAAACACCGGATCGACTGAAGGCGCATCGAAAAGGATCCTTGCGATGTCTTTGGTTTTTAAATATGTTGGCATTCGATAGTTATCAATTTAGTAGGGTACTCGATGGTGTGGCGAGGCTATGGGTGTGCGGCTCCTCGACCTTGACTGTGGATCCACGTGGTGTTAGGTGTTGCTTTATGGGGCCGAGACGAAGCATAGAGAGACGGGTGATCATCCTTAAGTGGCTTTCGAAGGGTGGCAAACACCAGATCGGCCGAAGATGCATCGGAAAGGATCCTTGTGATGTTGTTGTTTTCAAAAATGTTGGCTTTCGATATTTATCAATTTCGTGGGGTGCTCGAAGGTGTGGGGAGGCTGTGGGTGCGCGACTCCTCGACCATTTATTTGGACGGACGTGGTGTTAGGTGTTGCCTTCCGGGATGGAGCCGAAGCATTAAGAGACGGGTGATCATCTTGAAGAGGCCTTGGAAGTGGTGGGAAACACCGGATTGACTGAAGGCGCATCGGAAAGGATCCTCGCGATGTTAATGGTTTTTAAAAATATTGGCTTTCGATATTTATCAATATTGTGGGGTACTCGATGGTGTGGTGGGTGCGCGGCTCCTTGACCTTGGTTGTGGATGGACGCGGTGTTAGGTGATGCCTTCCTAAAGTAGCCTTGGAAGGAGTGCGAAACACCAGATCGACTGAAGGTGCATCGGAAAGGATCCTCGTGATGTTATTGGTTTTTTAAAATATTGGCTTTCGATATTTATCAATTTCGTGGGGTACTCGATGGTGTGGCAAGGTTGTGGGTGCACGACTCCTCGACCTTGGTTGTGGATGGACGTGGTGTTTGGTGATGCCTTCCGGGACCGAGCCGAAGCACCAAGAGATGGGTGATCGTCCTGAATTCGCCTTGGAAGGAGTGGCAAACACCAGATCGACTGATGGCGCATCGGAAAGGATCCTCGTGATGTTGTTGGTTTTTAAAAATGTTGGCTTTCGATATTTATCAATTTCGTGGGGTACTCGATGGTGTGGTGAGGCTGTGGGAGCGCAGCTCCTCGACATTTTCTGTGGATGGACATGGTGTTAGGTGATGGCTTTCGGGGCGGAGCCGAAGCACCAAGAGGCAGGTGATCGTCCTGAAGTGGCCTTGAAACTGGTGGCAAACACCGGATCGAATCGTCCTGAAGTGCATGCTTTCTATTTTCTCGAACATGGTGGAGAAATGCATTGAGGTGTTCATGGATGACTTCTCGATCTTTGAGACCACATATGACAATTGCTTGAAGAACTTGACTTTGGTGCTTAAAATGTGCCAAGAGACTAACCTTGTGCTAAATTGGGAGAAATGCCACTTCATGGTCAAGGAATGTATAGTCTTGGGGCACAAAATCTCCCAAATGGGGATTGAAGTTGAGAAAGCAAAGATTGAGTTGATTGAGAAGCTTCCCTCACCAACCAATGTAAAGGGGGTGAGGAGTTTCTTGGGTCATGCCGGGTTCTACCAGAGATTCATCAGGGACTTCTCCAAAATCGCAAAGCCGCTTTGTGACCTTCTTGCGAAGGATGTATCCTTTGAGTTTAATGCCTCTTGTTTAAATGCTTTCACTATTCTGAAAAATAGGCTTGTCACCGCAACCATAATCACTGCACCTAATTGGAATTTACCATTTGAAATCATGTGTGATGCTAATGATTATGCGGTGGGGGGTGTTTTGGGACAAAGGGTGGAAAAATTAGCTCATGTCATCTATTATGCAAGTAAAGTTTTGAATGAGGCACAAGCTAATTATTCCACTACTGAAAAGGAACTACTTGCTGTGGTTTTTGCTTTAGATAAGTTTAGACCTTTATTGTGGGGTCTAAGATTGTTGTTTTCACCGATCATGCGGCCATAAAACACTTGATGACAAAACAAGAGGTCAAACCTAGATTAATTCGGTGGATTCTTCTTTTGCAGGAATTTGATCCGGATATTAAGGACGGGAAGGGATACGACAATGGTGTGGCGGACCACTTATCTAGGTTGGTCAATCCCGACACCGAGGAGGAATTGTTAGACATCAAGGAAGAATTTCCTGATAAAAAACTGTTTGCACTCATTGAAAATTTCTCTCCTTGGTTCGCGGACATGGCCAACTTCAAATCTTCAAATGTGGTTCCGCAAGGTTGGACTAATCAACAAAGGAAGAAGTTCTTCTTGGATGCAAAGTATTATGTGTGGGAGACCCCCTATCTTTTCAAGCAATGCCCGGATGGGATCCTGAGAAGGTGCATTCCCCATGACCAAATCGGAAATGTGTTGTGGAATTGTCATAGCTCGGATTATGGTGGGCATTATGGGGGAAAGAAGACCGCAGAAAAAAATCCTCCAAAGCGGGTTTTATTGGCCAACGCTCTTCAAGGATGACCACACCTTTGTTGAGAACTGTGATCGTTGCCAAAGAGTTGGCAACATATCTAAGCGGCATGAACTCCCCTTGAATTGCATGCTAGAAGTAGAACTCTTTGATGTGTGGGGGATAGATTTCATGGGACCATTCCCACCATCTTTCTCCTATCAATACATTTTGGTGGCAGTGGACTACGTGTCAAAGTGGGTAGAAGCAATCCCAACAACTTCGGAAGATGCGCGGGTAGTCATGGAATTCCTAAGGCGCAATATCTTCTTGAGGTTTGGGGTCTCTAGAGTGTTGATTAGTGATGGGGGATCCCACTTTTGCAACCATCAAATTCACAAGCTTCTTGAGAAGTATGGGGTCAAGCATAGAGTCTCTACTCCTTATCACCCCCAAACAAATGGGCAAGCGGAGGTATCCAACCGTGAGTTGAAGCGTATTCTTGAGAAAGGTCTCCTTACAATTTGGTGTTTGGAAAGGCATGCCACTTGCCGGTGGAATTGGAGGAAAAGTCTTATTGGGCAATTCGAGAACTCAACTTTGATTTGATGAAGGCCGGTGAAAAAAGGTATTTGGACTTAAATGAGTTGTCCGAGATCTGCATGCAAGCATATGAAAATGCAAGAATCTACAAAGAGCGGACTAAGGCATGGCATGACAAGCACATCTTGCCTAGGAGGTATGAGCCCAGACAAATGGTACTTCTTTATAATTCAAGGTTGTGGCTCTTTCCTGGAAAGCTTAAATCAAGGTGGTCGGGACCATTCAAGGTCCTCCAAGTTTTTCCACACGGAGCAGTAGAATTAGAAGGGACCTCGGGCAACTTCAAGGTAAATTGGCAAAGGCTAAAGCATTACCATGGGGAATCAATCCCAAATGGCAAGCAAGTTCTTCTTCTGGATTAACCCTTAGGGGTGACTTGAGTCAGGCTCGGGATTTTAAACAAGCGCTACTTGGGAGGCAACCCAAGCTACATATCATTTATCCTTTAAGTTCTGTCATTTTCTCTTCTGAAAAAAATGAAAAATGAAAAATAAAAAAATAAACCAGATTCGCTCCGCGAATCCACAGTGGCCTCGCGAGACAGAAACCCTGAATCTCAGAGGCTTTCTCACACTTCTGTCTCGCGTCGCGAGAGCCATTTCCGCCTAGCGAATCTGGGCATCATCAGCTGTTGGAATTCCAGATTCGCCTCGCGAGCTATTACTCGCCTCGCGATTCTGGAAAGTGTGAAGAATAATTTTTCCAGATTCGCCTCGCGAATGATGATTCGCCTCGCGAATTTGTAATTAGGGTTTTCAATTTAGGGGGAAATTTAAAATTCACGTTGCGAGAGGTCGCTAGCCTCGCAAAAGCTGAAAATTATATCAGCCCCGCGAGCGGATCGCCAAGCATTTCGCGACCCTTCACCGCTCTTCGTCTCTCTCGCGTGGATTCCCCTCTCATTTCACTCTCTCTCACTCTCACTCTCACCCTCACACATTCGTACTCCTTCATCTCTACAAGGTAAGTAACATCTCACTTGACTTCCCTCTGCTCTTGTTTATGCTTGTGGAATTCAAACAATCACTACCACACACTATGCATTAACTGTCTGTTATAACTGGTAGTAGGGTAGACGCCATGATCATGACCTTGTCTAGTCTAGGGAGTGTTACTGTGCATTGTTATCTGATCTGAGTATTATGGTTAGGAATATAGTGGGGATGCTGTCTGGGTATTCGTTGCATATTTGCATGTTAGTGGAACAGTGGGGTGACACTATATTTGTGCCTCTGTTATACATATTCTGCAATACTGATTATGAACTGTACTGGGATTTTTCTATTTTTCAGGTTATGACCCCGCCTAAGCACAACGCTGCCGAAAAGCAGCCGGTTAAGCGCAAGAAGCGCGCATCTGCTCAGGGGGGCGACGTAGAGTTACCTTCAGGGTCGGGCGCCTCCTCTAGGGCCACCTCCTACTCTCCCTGGTTTCGTTCTCCTGATCACAGGACGCATTGGGACCTGGTGGTGAGAAAAGAGATGGTCTTAGAGCGGCATGTGTCCTTAGTGGCCAACAACTACGCCAGCGTCTCGGAGCTGATACGCAGCCGAGATTGGGAGGTGTTGGCTGATCTTCCTCACCGGTATGACATCAAACTGGTTCAGAAATTTTACGCCAATGCTCTCAAACTCGAGGTCTTAGGCCTGAGCTATGTGACAGAGGTTCACTGGGTCCCCATTACATTCACTGCATCGGATATTAACTCATGCTTGGGGATCCCCATCGGAGAGGAGGCCTGCGAGTATGAGCAACTCCCCACAGTGCAGGCCCTAGCCCAGGCCATCATCGACACCTGCTGCGTGCGAGGGGCTTCCTGGGAGATGGGAACATCGGGGAACTCCTGAGGTTGAGGAGGCAGGACCTCACCCGGGATGCCAAGGTCTGGTCGGCGTTCTTACACACCAACCTTTAAGTGAGCACTCATGAGTCCACAGTCACCACCGCCAGAGCCCATCTCCTCTACGGCATACTGACAGGTCGCACGATCAACGTCGGGGGAGTCATCGCCACAGATATCCAGATGAAGGCGAACTCCCGGGCGCTGAAGGAGAGCTTGGGGCATGGATTGCTGATCACCGAGCTCATCCGCCGGGTGGGGGTGCCAGTGAGTACAGTGATGGAGAAGGACCCGTGGCAGCCCATCGACCGGGAGTACATCTGGCGTTTCTGTTACGTAGCACCGGCCCCACCTAGGAGGCCGCCACCCCTACCCACTCAGAGGCCACGATCAGCGGACATGGCTCTGCTCTTGCAGAACCAGCAGGCGATGAGGCGAGACCAGGAGGTGTTGCGGGAGTTCTTCCGGGAGATGGCATTGGCCCAGCAGGAGGGTCGGGTGCCCGTATACCCCTCAAAGGAGGAGTTGTCCCCTCGTCTTAGGTAGCAGGACTACCCTGGGGACCAGGGTGCTATGCCACAGGGGGGTGCCCGAGGGACCAGAGGATGAGGAGGCACCGGAGGTCTAGGGTGACCCGGCATACGACATTGATTTTGATCATTGATACGGGCCCCTGCATTACTTTATTTAGAGTTCTAGCTAGGAGTTTCGATATGGTTGTACACTGATAGCTAGCTAGAAACTCTGTTTACTGACCTTTTACTGCCAAACTTGGATAACTGTATATATTTATTTTTTTTATGTTATTGATTTAACTTTCACATTTGCTTGTGAATGGATCAACATGGAGAGCCCGGAATATCATGGGCCAACCAATTGGATGAGGATGAGGCCGAAACTAGTCGCGCTGTGAAGCGGGGTAGTAGAGAGAAGAAAAGAGGCAAGGCAATCAACTGAAAGCATGGGGTCCGCTCGGACCCCCTTGAGATAAAAATTTCTTATCCTTTCTCTTATTCTTTCCCTTTTTCCATTTGTTTTTGAGTTTCGCTCTTGAATAATTTGAGAAGATCAAGAGTATGTGTGTGAGTTTTGTGTTGGCAAGCTTGGTGGATTTTAATTAAATTTAGCATAGATTGACTGCATGAATTATGTTGACCATTGATGATTTCCCCCTAGGTTCTGGAAAAAAAAAATTTGATCCCCATGTGAAAAATTGAAAATTGAACTTTGAAAAATTTTATTGTGATTGCTTGATTTATGATAAGTTTGGGGAAGGGGTGCACACACTAGGAATTGTATCTCGGTGAAACAATTTACAAAAATGTCCAGGTGAGAAATTTGAGCCTCTGACATGTTCTTAATTGTGTGAATCGCTTTTAAGCTGCACCTTCTCAGATTTGCTTGAATCTGTGCATGGTTTGCATATTTATATGTTGCATCAAATGATCTAGGCAATTTTTCTTTGAAATAACCACTTGGACATAAATTGAACCAACCTTGATGAATGATCCCTAGTTAGCCACATTGAGCCTTGAAGCCTATTGTTCTTGATGACCTTACATTACAAGCCATTAACTCAAAAACCATGATTTTCCCCTATCCTAGGATTTAGGAGAGCATGGAATTTTAGCTTTGTGAGTGTTGTTGTGGAACTAAGTTTGGGGTGGCTACAAGTTCATGAATCATAGTTGAGAAAAAGAAAAGTAAAATCAAAGGCCGAAGGCTTGAAAAAAAAAAGTGATGAAAAGTATTGAATATATGCCAAAAATGGGCAAAGTAAAAAAGTATAAAAAGGAAGAGGTGTGTAGCCACCCAATGCAAGGAATATAATAATATGAGAGTAAATTCAATTGTTGTAATGTTAGTTTCATGCTCTCATTGATCCTAGGGACTAAGACTCTATCCTTTGAATATCTTAGCTTGAGCCAGGCCTCATTACAACCTATGAAAGACCTTTTGATGATGCAAACATATTTTTGTGGGAACTTTGTTGAGATGAAAATCAAATTCATGGGAAGTGTTCTTGAAATGCGAGATTGAGTGAAAAGTTGGTAGCTTAGACAAATTGAGCGAATGAGTGAAATATTAAATGCCCTTGTAAGGAAGGCAATTGTTTGAATTTGGTGATCTCCCTTTTGTGTGCCACTTGGATCCTTAACTCAGATTACTGATTGCATGAATGATGGAATTCTCAATTGTTTAGAGTAAATGAATGTGGTGATTACATTGTTGCAAAGGGGGAAAACATTGAAGAAAAATTGTTGTGTTAAATTGCATGAAATTTGTGTGAAAATTGATTGAATCCTTTAAGCTTGCCAAGTGTTGAGTCTTTTTGAGTTTTAGTTTGCTTGGGGACAAGCAAGGTTTAATTTTGGGGTGTTTTGATAAGCCTCTGGCTCATCTAGTTTCCAGGTATAAAAGGGGTAGATTTTGTGCCTAATTGGGCGACTCAACCTCGCTAATCTCCCGAATTGGCCTTATTTTGTTCCTAAGTTAGATTTGATTCGTTCAATGCATTTTTAGTATTTTTTAGTTTATTTTGGGTAGAATTACGTTTTTTCGTTTCCTTTTATTGTTTCAGGTTAAAAGTGAAGCTCTTAGAGTCAAGGAAAATGAAGAAAACAGTGGAAAAGCAATTCTGGAAGTTTCGCCTCGCGAGACTGAAGACCAGTCTGAACAGCAACAATCACCCTTTCTGTCTCGCCTCGCGAATCACCATCTCGCCTCGTGAGGCTGAAGGCCTGACTGTGCCAGAGATGTCACCCTTTCTGTCTCGCCTCGCGAATCACCATCTCGCCCCGCGAGTATTCAAATCAAGTTGGAGCCAAAAGCCGAGTTTCGTCTCGCAAGAGCTTGCTCGCCCCGCGAGCGGGCCAGACATAACTTCTATTTATAGGCTGCTTTAGGGCAGATGAAATAACTTTTGGTTCACCACTTGTTTTTAGATCGGTTTTGTGAGCCAAATCCTTGTTCTCTGGAGCCGCGTCTCCCTATTTTCTTTTCTTGTTTTACAATCATGATGAACTCCAACTGTTTGTGTGTTGTTACAAGCATGAGGAACTAATTCCCTTGTCTAAGGGATCAATGAAACCACCCATGACGGTGTAGCGTTCAATGTGATGTATGTTTCTCTCCTTTACCTCAATTCATGTTTTCCAATTCTGAATTTATTGCGTTGATCATAAGCATGCATGATTGACTAGTTAACATCATGAGGCTTGATATGCAATTCGCGTTTAGAACTTGAATCGGGATCATTGATTGAATATTGCACGAGAGTGAGTAGGAGATCGGTGCAACCTTATAGGGAACAAGATTTAATAGAGTTTGATGATTCGGTTATGTGACCTAGCAATTTATTAACTCAATCGTTGAATACGTCCTATTGAGTACGATAGTGTCATTAGGAGAATTTGGGGGTCCTAGTTGACATTGTAATTGAACCTAGGGAAGGGATCATCATCACTTGGGTACTATGCATGATTGGGTAGGTGTATTTGTAACCTTAGATGTTTAATTCCAGATTTTAATACTATATCTTTATTGATTTGTCGATTTGAATTGCGATCCTATTTTCTCTCTCTCCACAACCACTTGCTTTTACTTGGTCAAACGTATCGAACTCCTTGCAAATTGGTAGAATTGGTAGCCCAGTCCGTGTGTCCGACCTCGGTATTTACTTACCATGTTTTATTACTTACGACGACTCGGTACACTTGCCGGTGACTCAACAGTCGGGACCATTCCAGGTCCTCCAAGTTTTTCCACACGGAGCAGTAGAATTAGAAGGGGCCTCTGGCAAATTCATGGTAAATGGGCAAAGGCTAAAGCATTACCATGGGGAATCAATCCCAAATGGTAAGCAAGTTCTTCTCCTGGGTTAACCCTTAGGGGTGACTTGAGTCAGGCTCGGGACGTTAAACAAGCGCTACTTGGGAGGCAAACCCAGCTAGATATCCTTTATTTTTATTTTTTTAAGTTTCTGTCATTTTCTCTTCTGAAAAAAAAACCAGATTCGCCCCGCGAATCCACAGTGGCCTCGCGAGACAGAAGCCCTGAATCTCAGAGACTTGCTCACGCTTGTCTAGCGTCGCGAGAGCCACTTTCGCCTTGCGAATCTGGGCATCATCAGCTGTTGGAATTCCAGATTCGCCTCGCGCGCTATTACTCTCCTGGCGATTCTGGAAAGTTAATGGGCAGCGCTTGAAGCTATTCCATGAGACCTCGGTACCTGAGGGTGCAACCGTAGAAGAGTTTTCCTTGGAAGCGCCCACCTACACTACAACTTGATCAGGGAGCACCTTCTCCTTTGCCTCACTCTTATTTTATATTTACGTTCTTTCATTGAGGACAATGTATGCCTTAAGTGTGGGGGAGGGAACCAATTACTTTTTTTTTTATTTTCTTTCCCTTTTTCCATTTGTTTTTGAATTTCGCTCTTGAATAATTTGAGAAGATCAAGAGTATGTGTGTGAGTTTTGTGTTGGCAAGTTTGGTGGATTTGAATTAAATTTAGCATAGATTGACTGCATGAATTATGTTGACCATTGATGATTTCCCCCTAGGTTCTAAAAATCGAAAATTTGATCCCCATGTGAAAAATTGAAAATTGAACTTTGAGAAATTTTATTGTGATTGCTTGATTTATGACAAGTTTAGGGTAAAGGGGTGCACACACTGGGAATTGTATCTCGGTCAAACAATTTTCAAAAATGTCCATGTGAGAAATTTGAGCCTCCAACATGTTCTTAATTGTGTGAATCGCTTTTAAGCTGCACTTTCTCGGACTTGCTTGAATTTGTGCATGGTTTGCATATTTATATGTTGCATCAAATGATCTAGGCAATTTTTCTTTGAAATAACTACTTGGCCATAAATTGAACCAACCTTGATGAATGATCCCTAGTTAGCCACATTGAGCCTTGAAGCCTATTGTTCTTGATGACCTTACATTACAAGCCATTTACTCAGAAAAACCATGATTTTCTCCTATCCTAGGATTTAGGAGAGCATGGAATTTTAGCTTTGTGAGTGTTGTTGTGGAACTAAGTTTGGGGTGGCTACAAGTTCATGAATCATAGTTGAGAAAAATAAAAGCAAAGTTAAAGGTCGAAGGCTTGAGAAAAAAAATGTGATGAAAAGTATTGAATATATGCCAAAAAGGGCAAAGTGAAAAAAGTATAAAAAGGAAGAGGTTTGTAGCCACCCAATGCAAGGAATAGAATAATAATATGAGAGTAAATTCAATTGTTGCAATGCTAGTTTCATGCGCTCATTGATCCTAGGGACTAAGCCTCTATCCTTTGAATATCTTAGCTTGAGCCAGGCCTCATTACAACCTATGAAAGACCTTTTGATGATGCATACATATTTTTGTGGGAACTTTGTTTAGATGAAAATAAAATCCATGGAAAGTGCTCTTGAATTGTGAAATAGAGTGAATGTTGCTAGCTTAGACAAATTGAGCGAATGAGTGAAATATTAAATGCCCTTGTGAGGAAGGCAATTGTTTGAGTTTGGTGATCTCCCTTTTGTGTGTCACTTGGATCCTCAACTTAGATTACTGATTGCTTGAATGATGGAATTCTCAATTGTTTAAAGTAAATGAATGTATGGATTACATTGTTGCAAGGGGGGAAAACATTGAAGAAAAATTGTTGTGTTAAATTGCATGAAATTTGTTCAAAAATTGATTGAATCCTTTAAGCTTGCCAAGTTTTGAGTCTTTTTGAGTTTTAGTTTGCTTGGGGACAAGCAAGGTTTAAGTTTGGGGTCTTTTTATAAGCCTCTGGCTCATCTAGTTTCCATCTAGAAAAAGGGTAGATTTTGTGCCTAATTGAGCGAGTCAACCTCGCTAATCTCCCAAATTGGCCTAATTTTGTTCCTAAGTTAGAATTTGATTCGTTTAATGCTTTTTTAGTAGTTTTTAGTTCATTTTCAGTAGAATTACGCTTTTCATCTCCTTTTATTGTTTCAGGTTAAAGGTGAAGCTCTTAGAGTCAAGGAAAATGAAGAAAACAGTGGAAAAGCAATTCTGGAAGTTTCGCCTCGTGAGCCTGAAGACCAGCCTGAACAGGAACAGTCACCCTTTCTGTATCGCCTCGCAAATCACCATCTCGCCTCGCGAGTATTCAAACTCAAGATGGAGCCAAAACTGAATTTCGCCTCGCGAGAGCTTGCTCGCCCCGCGAGCGGGCGAGACCCAGAACCTCTATTTATAGGCTGATTTAGGGCAGATTAGAAACCTTTTGTTCACCACTTGTTTTAGATCGTTTTTTAAGACGAATCCTTATTCTCTGGAGCTGCGTCTCCCTATTTTCTTTTCCTATTTGACAATTATGATGAACTCCAATTGTTTGTGCGTTGTTACAAGCATGAGGAACTAATTCCCTTGTCTAAGGGATCAATGAAACCACCCATGGTGGTGTAGCGTTCAATGTGATGTATGTTTCCCTCCTTTACCTCATTCATGTTTTCCAATTTTGAATTTATTGCGTTGATCATAAGCATGCTTGATTGACTAGTTAACGTGATGAGGCTTGATAGGCCATTCGTGTTTAGAACTTGAATTGGGATCACTGATTGAATATTGCACGAGAGTGAGTAGGAGATCGGTGCAACCTTATAGGGAACAAGATTTAATAGAGTTTGATGATTGGGTTATGAGACCTAGCAAGTAATTAACTCAATCGTTGAATACGTCCTATTGAGCACGATAGTGTCATTAGGAGAATTTTGGGGTCCTGATTGACATTGCAATTGAACTTAGGGAGGGGATCATCATCACTTTGGTACTATGCATGATTGGGTAGGTGGATTTGTGACCTTAGATGTTTAATCCAGATTTGAATTTTTATCTTATCTTATCGCTGCCTACTTTATCTCTAATTGATTTGTTGATTTAAATTGCGATCCTATTTTCACTCTCTTCTCAACCACTAGCTTTTACTTGGTAAAACGTAGCGAATTTCTTGCAAATTGGAAGAATTTGTAGCCCAATCCCTGTGTCCGACCTCAGTAATTATTTACCGTGTTTATTACTTACGACGACCCGGTACACTTGTCGGTAACTCATCATGTGGTGAGGCTGTGGGTGCGCGGCCCCTCGACCTTTTCTGTGGATGGACATGGTGTTAGGTGATGTCTTCCGGGGAGGAAAGGAAGCACCAAGAGACGGGTGATCTTCCTGAAGTGGCCTTGGATGGGGGGGGGGGGGGGCAAAGTCAGATCGACTAAAGGAACATCGAAAAGGATCCTTACGATATTGTTGGTTTTTAAAAATGTTGGCTTTCGATATTTATCAATTTCGTGGGGTACTCGATTATATGGCGAGACTGTGGGTGCGCGGTTCCTCGACCTTGGTTGTGGATGGACGTGGTGTTAGGTGATGCCTTCTGGGGCGGAGCCGAAGCACCAAGAGACGAGTGATTGTCCTGAAGTGGCCTTGGAACGGGTGGCAAACACCAGATCGACTGAAGGCAGATCGGAAAGGATCGTCGTGATGTTGTTGGTTTTTAAAAATGTTGGCTTTCGATATTTATCAATTTCGTGGGGTACTCAATTGTGTGGTTAGGCTGTGGGTGCGCGGCACCCCGACCTTTTCTGTGGATGGATGTGGTGTTAGGGGATGCCATCCGGGGGGGAGCTGGAGCACCAATAGACGGCTGATCATCCAGAAGTGGCCTTGGAAGTGGTGGCAAACACCGGATCGACTGAAGGCACTTCGGAAAGGATCCTTGCGATGTTGTTGGTTTTTAAAAATGTTGGCTTTTGATAGTTATCAATTTCGTGGGGTACTCGATGGTGTGGGGAGGCTGTGGGTGCGTGGCTCCTCGACCTTGGTTGTGGATGGAGATGGTGTTAGGCGATACCTTCCGGGGCAGAGCCGAAGCACCAGGAGATGGGTGATCATCCTGAAATTGCCTTGGAAGTGGTGTAAAACGCCGGATCCACTGAAGGAGCATCGGAAAGGATCCTTGCGATGTTGTTGGTTTTAAAAATGTTGGCTTTCCATAATTATCAATTTCATGGAGTACGCGATTGTGTGGCGTGGCTGTGGGTGCGCGGTTCCTCAACCGTGGTTGTGGATGGACGTGGTGTTAGGTGATGCCTCCCGGGGTGAAGCCGAAACCCCAAGATACGGGTGATCATCCTGAAGTGTCCTTGGTAGGGTGGCAAACACCAGATCGCCTAAAGGCGCATCGGAAAGGATCCCCGTTATGTTGTTGGCTTTTAAAAATGTTGGCTTTAGATATTTATCAATTTCGTGGGGTACTCGATGGGGTGGTGAGGCTGTGGGTGGGCGTCTCCCCGACCTTTTCTGTGGATGGAGGTGGTATTAGGTGATGCCTTCCGGGGCGGAGCGCGAGCTCCAAGACCCCGGTGATCATCCAGAAGTGGCCTTGGAAGTGGTGGAAAACACCAGATCGACTGAAGGCGCATCGGAAAGGATCCTTGCGATGTTGTTGGTTTTTAAAAATGTTGCCTTTTGATAGTTATCAATTTCGTGGGGTACTCAATGGTGTGGGGAGGCTGTGCTTCCGCGGCTCCTCGACCTTGGTCGTGGATGGACGTGGTGTTAGGTGATGCCTTCCGGGGCGGAGCCGAAGCACCAAGAGATGGGTGATCATCCTGAAATGGCCTTAGAGGTGGTGGCAAACACCAGATCGACTAAAGGAGCATCGGAAAGGATCCTTGCGATGTTGTTGGTTTTTAAAAATGTTGGCTTTCGATATTTATCAATTTCGTTGGGTACTCGATTGTGTGGAGAGGCTGTGGGTGCGTGGTTCCTCACCCGCCGTTGTGGATGGACATGGTGTTAGGTGATGCAATCCGGGGCGAAGCTGAAACACCACGAGATGGGTGATCATCCAGAAGTGGCCTTGGAAGTGGTGGAAAAAACCGGATCGACTAAAGTAGCATCGGAAAGGATCCTTGCGATGTTGTTGGTTTTTAAAAATGTTGGCTTTCTATATTTATCAATTTCTTGGGGTACTCGATTGTGTGACGAAGCTGTGGGTGTGCGGTTCCTCACCCGCCGTTGTGGATGGACGTGGTGTTAGGTGATGCCTTCCGGGGCGGAGCCGAAGCACTAAGAGATGGGTGATCGTCCTGAAGTGGTCTTGGAAGTGGTGGCAAACACCGGATGGACTGAAGGCGCATTGTAAAGGATCCCCGTGATGTTGTTGGTTTTTAAAAATGTTGGTTTTCGATATTCATCATTTCGTGGGGTACTCGATGGTGTGGTTAGGTTGTGGGTGCGCGTCCCCTCAACCTTTCCTGTGGATGGACGTGGTGTTAGGTGATGTATTCCGGGGCGGAACCGAAGGCCTAAGAGACGGTTGATCTTCCTGAAGTGGCCTTGGAAAGGGGGTGGGGGCAAACTCCGAATCGACTGAAGGAGCATCGAAAAGGATCCTTACGATGTTGTTGGTTTTTAAAAATGTTGGCTTTCGATATTTATCAATTTTGTGGTGTACTCGATTATGTGACGAGTCTGTGGGTGCGCGGTTCCTCGACCTTGGTTGTGGATGGACGTGGTGTTAGGTGATGCCTTCTGGGGCGGAGCCCAAGAACCAAGAGACGGGTGATTGCCCGAAAGTGGCCTTGGAAGGGGTGGCAAACACCGGATCGACTGAAGGCACATCGTAAAGGATCGACGTGATGTTTTTGGTTTTTAAAAATGTTGGCTTTCGATATTTATCAATTTCGTGGGGTACTCAATTGTGTGGTTAGGCTGTGGGTGCGCGGCACCCCGACCTTTTCTGTGGATGGATGTGGTGTTAG
The DNA here is from genome assembly GCA_030762895.1 of Sophora flavescens. Classification (NCBI taxonomy): domain Eukaryota; kingdom Viridiplantae; phylum Streptophyta; class Magnoliopsida; order Fabales; family Fabaceae; genus Sophora; species Sophora flavescens. The sequence continues at coordinate 247,004,375 of CM061064.1, forward strand.
GGGATGCCATCCGGGGGGGAGCTGGAGCACCAAGAGACGGCTGATCATCCAAAAGTGGCCTTGGAAGTGGTGGCAAACACCGGATCGACTGAAGGCACTTCGGAAAGGATCCTTGCGATGTTGTTGGTTTTTAAAAATGTTGGCTTTTGATAGTTATCAATTTCGTGGGGTACTCGATGGTGTGGGGAGGCTGTGGGTGCGTGGCTCCTCGACCTTGGTTGTGGATGGAGATGGTGTTAGGCGATACCTTCCGGGGCAGAGCCGAAGCACCAGGAGATGGGTGATCATCCTGAAATTGCCTTGGAAGTGGTGGCAAACACCGGATCCACTGAAGGAGCATCGGAAAGGATCCTTGCGATGTTGTTGGTTTTAAAAATGTTGGCTTTCCATAATTATCAATTTCATGGAGTACGCGATTGTGTGGCGTGGCTGTGGGTGCGCGGTTCCTCAACCGTGGTTGTGGATGGACGTGGTGTTAGGTGATGCCTCCCGGGGTGAAGCCGAAACCCCAAGATACGGGTGATCATCCTGAAGTGTCCTTGGTAGGGTGGCAAACACCAGATCGCCTAAAGGCGCATCGGAAAGGATCCCCGTTATGTTTTTGGCTTTTAAAAATGTTGGCTTTAGATATTTATCAATTTCGTGGGGTACTCGATGGGGTGGTGAGGCTGTGGGTGGGCGTCTCCCCGACCTTTTCTGTGGATGGAGGTGGTATTAGGTGATGCCTTCCGGGGCGGAGCCAGAGCTCCAAGACCCCGGTGATCATCCAGAAGTGGCCTTGGAAGTGGTGGAAAACACCAGATCGACTGAAGGCGCATCGGAAAGGATCCTTGCGATGTTGTTGGTTTTTAAAAATGTTGCCTTTTGATAGTTATCAATTTCGTGGGGTACTCAATGGTGTGGGGAGGCTGTGCTTCCGCGGCTCCTCGACCTTGGTCGTGGATGGACGTGGTGTTAGGTGATGCCTTCCGGGGCGGAGCCGAAGCACCAAGAGATGGGTGATCATCCTGAAATGGCCTTAGAGGTGGTGGCAAACACCAGATCGACTAAAGGAGCAGCGGAAAGGATCCTTGCGATGTTGTTGGTTTTTAAAAATGTTGGCTTTCGATATTTATCAATTTCGTTGGGTACTCGATTGTGTGGAGAGGCTGTGGGTGCGTGGTTCCTCACCCGCCGTTGTGGATGGACGTGGTGTTAGGTGATGCAATCCGGGGCGAAGCTGAAACACCACGAGATGGGTGATCATCTAGAAGTGGCCTTGGAAGTGGTGGAAAAAACCGGATCGACTAAAGTAGCATCGGAAAGGATCCTTGCGATGTTGTTGGTTTTTAAAAATGTTGGCTTTCTATATTTATCAATTTCTTGGGGTACTCGATTGTGTGACGAGGCTGTGGGTGTGCGGTTCCTCACCCGCCGTTGTGGATGGACGTGGTGTTAGGTGATGCCTTCCGGGGCGGAGCCGAAGCACTAAGAGATGGGTGATCGTCCTGAAGTGGTCTTGGAAGTGGTGGCAAACACCGGATGGACTGAAGGCGCATTGGAAAGGATCCCCGTGATGTTGTTGGTTTTTTAAAATGTTGGTTTTCGATATTCATCATTTCGTGGGGTACTCGATGGTGTGGTTAGGCTGTGGGTGCGCGTCCCCTCAACCTTTCCTGTGGATGGACGTGGTGTTAGGTGATGTATTCCGGGGCGGAACCGAAGGCCTAAGAGACGGTTGATCTTCCTGAATTGGCCTTGGAAAGGGGGTGGGGGCAAACTCCGAATCGACTGAAGGAGCATCGAAAAGGATCCTTACGATGTTGTTGGTTTTTAAAAATGTTGGCTTTCGATATTTATCAATTTTGTGGTGTACTCAATTATGTGACGAGTCTGTGGGTGCGCGGTTCCTCGACCTTGGTTGTGGATGGACATGGTGTTAGGTGATGCCTTCTGGGGCGGAGCCCAAGAACCAAGAGACGGGTGATTGTCCGAAAGTGGCCTTGGAAGGGGTGGCAAACACCGGATCGACTGAAGGCACATCGTAAAGGATCGACGTGATGTTGTTGGTTTTTAAAAATGATGGCTTTCGATATTTATCAATTTTGTGGGGTACTCGATGGTGTGGTGAGGCTGTGGGTGCACCGATCCCCGACCTTTTCTGTGGATGGACGTGGTGTTAGGGGATGCCTTCCGGGGCAGAGTCGGACCACCAAGAGATGGGTGATCGTCCAGAAGTGGCCTTGGAAGTGGTGGCAAACACCGGATCGACTGACGGCGCATCGGAAAGGATCCTTGCGATGTTTTTGGTTTTTAAAAATGTTGGCTTTTGATAGTTATCAATTTTGTGGGGTACTCGATGGTGTGGGGTGGCTGTGGGTGCGCGGCTCCTCGACCTTGGTTGTGGATGGAGGTGGTGTTAGGCGATACCTTCCGGGGTGGAGCCGAAGCACCAAGGGATGGGTGATCATCATGAAGTGGCCTTGGAGTGGTGGCAAACACCAGATCGATTGAAGTAGCATCGAAAAGGATCCTTGCGATGTTGTTCGTTTATAAAAATGTTGGCTTTCCATATTTATCAATTTAATGGGGTACGCGATTGTGTGGCGAGGCTGTGGGTGCACGGTTCCTCAACCGTGGTTGTGGATGGACGTGGTGTTAGGTGATGCCTTCCTGGGTGAAGCCGAAACCCCAAGATACGGGTGATCATCCTGAAGTGGCCTTGGAAGGGTGGCTAACACCAGATCGCCTAAAGGGGCATCGGAAAGGATCCCTGTTATTTTGTTGGCTTTTAAAAATGTTGGCTTTAGATATTTATCAATTTCGTGGGGTACTCGATGGTGTGGTGAGGTTGTGGGTGCACGGCTCCCCGACCTTTTCTGTGGATGGACGTGGTGTTAGGTGATGCCTTCTGGGGCGGAGCCGGAGCTCCAAGACACCGATGATTGTCCAGAAGTGGCCTTGGAAGTGGTGGCAAACACCAGATCGACTGAAGCCTCATCGGAAAGGATCCTTGCGATGTTGTTGGTTTTTAAAAATCCCCGGCAACGGCGCCAATTTTTGGTCGCGCTGTCGCGCACGCGCCAAAAAGCGAGCGTTTTATAAAAATGTAGTATAGGAAGCGACAACTCGAGTATCGTCTCACAAGGACTCTTAGGTTGTTGTTATTAACACAAAATCAGTTTTGGGGGGTTTGGATTATGGAAGTAAATAAGGAAAACAGAGCATAAAATAATGCGAATGAAGACAAAGCAGCTTAAATGATTATCAAATAAACTAAAGCGATTAACCTACTATTCTCGGGATCCCACTATCATTGGTTCATGCAAATTCCAAGCCCTAAGCAGATTCTAATCCCCTTTCGGTTGTAGCAACAATTAACAAACGAAATCACTACTACAGATATATGTTCCTATTCTCGAATTAAACAAACGGGGTGAAGCCCTCATGAACTAAACGAACATGAACGAACACACTCGAATTAAACAAACGCGATTCAATATAGGAACCAAACATCACCGAAATAAATGAACACAACACTATACACTCCTGAATTAAACAAACAGAAATATATAGCATAGTATTGAAAAGGGAAAAGCAAATAAAACAGGAATTACAGAACCTCAAGCGTCAATGGAACCCAATCGTAGTAGATTAATCAAAGGAGACTAGTTCTCCATTACAAACATAAACCTAAACCTACTTGTAGCCACACTATGAAAAGAAAAGAAGAATAGAAAAACACGTTTCGCGAGGCGGTCGCTCGCGAGGCTAAACACGTTTCGCGAGGCGAATCATATGAACAGTCGCTCTTTCGTGAGGCGAAACAGGTTTCGCGAGGCGAGCCAGAGAGGGTGATTGTTGCTGCTCGTGCTGGTCTTCGGGCTCGCGAGGCGAGCATCCTTTCGCGAGGTGAAAACTCCAGAATTTCGTTTTCTCATTATTTTATTCATTCCTTTGGCTCTAAGTGCTTTATTCTAACCTGAAACAATAAGAAATAGCTGTAAGTGCTTTATTTGACTCAAAACTAACTAAATTAGCCTAAAAATACTCTAGAGACTGAAAATGCTGCTTAAAGACAATCAAGTCTAATTTGGGTGAAAATGAGATATATTTAGCACAAAACCACGGTCATACTAGCCATAAAACTAGATGAGCCAACGGCTGATCATTGTTGGTTTTTAAAAATGTTGCCTTTTGATAGTTATCAATTTCGTAAGGTACTCGATGGTGTGGGGAGCCTGTTCTTGCGCGGCTCCTCGACCTTGGTTGTGGATGGACGTGGTGTTAGGTGATGGCTTCCGGGGAGAAGCCAAAGCAACAAGAGACGAGTGATCATCCAGAAGTTGCCTTGGAAGTGGTGGCAAACACCGGATCGACTAAACGAGCATCGGAAAGGATCCTTGCGATGTTGTTTGTTTTTAAAAATGTTGCCTTTTGATAGTTATTAATTTCGTGGGGTACTTGATTGTGTGGGGAGGCTGTGGGTGCGTGGTTACTCACCCGCCGTTGTGGATAGACGTGGTGTTAGGTGATGCAATCCGGGGCAAAGCTGAAACACCAAGAGTCGGTGATCATCCTGAAGTGGCTGTCAACGGGACCCCTAAATTCTCCTATATCCACTGTCGTGCTCAATAGGACATATTCGATGATTTGAGTTAATTACTTACTAGGTCTCTTAACCCTAATCTCGAATTCTATTAATTCTTGTTCCCTAAGAGTTGCATCGATCTCCTATTCACTCTCGTGCAACACTCGATCGATGTTCCCAATTCAAGTTCTAAAACGCGAATCGCCTCTCGGCCTCATACACGTTTAACTAGTGAATCACACAAAACTTATGACCAACACAATGAAAGCAGAATTGGAAAACAATAATTGAATTAAAGGAGAAGGAGATATACAATCACATGAGCACTATGCCGCCATGGGTGGTTTCATCGATCCCTTAGACAAGGGGATTAGCTCCTCATGTCCGTAACAACGACGCACGTACAATCGGAATTCATCCTAAGACTAAGAATTAAGAGAAGAGAAGAGGGAGACGCAGCCCCATAATAAGGATTACAAAATATCTCTGAAAATTCTGATGCCAAAGTTCTCTTTTCTGTTCTGATCTGCTCTATTTATAAGGAGGCCACGCGTCACGGCCGTGATGGCCATCACGGCCAGGCCGTGACGGCTTCTGCTTCTGGCGCACTTCTGGAATTTAAACTTTCGTGACGCGAACGATGTCTCGCGACGCGAGTCTTCTTTTCACGGCCCGTGATGTGAATCACGGCTAGGCCGTGATGGTCTCTATCTCTGGCGCTTTTCTGGAGTTCAAACACTCGCGACGCGAAGGAAGTCTCGCGACGCGAACCTTTTTTTCACGGCCCGTGATGTGAATCATGGCTAGGCCGTGATGGTCTCTGACTTGTGTGGATTTTAGGTCACGGCCGTGATATACATCACGGCTAGGCCGTGATGGTCTCTGTCTTCCCGGGTCTTCAAACTTTCGCGGGGCGAGAATCTCCAGAATGGCAATCTCCACTATTTCTTGACTTTCCTTAATTCTCAGAGCTTCACTTATTGACCTGAAAACAACACAAGCAACCACAAGCGTAATTCTATTCAAAAGAAGCTAAAAACTACACAAAAGATGCAAAACGAGTCAAAGTCCAACTTAGGAACAAAACAAGGCAAATTTGGACGAAAACGAGATTGAACTCGAATAAATTGGCACATAAACCCTAGTTCATCTAGTCATAAAACTAGATAAGCCAGAGGCTTATCAGTGGCCTTGGAAGTGGTGGCAAACACCGGATCGACTAAAGCAGCATCGGAAAGGATCCTTGTGATGTTGTTGGTTTTTAAAAATGTTGGCTTTCAATAATTATCAATTTCGTGGGGTACTCGATTGTGTGGTGACGATACGGGTGCGTGGTTCCTCAATCACCGTTGTGGATGGACGTGGTGTTAGGTGATGCCTTCCGGGGCGGAGCCGAAGCACTAAGAGATGAGTGATCGTCCTGAAGTGGCCTTAGAAAGGGTGGCAAACACCAGATCGGCTGAAGGTTCACCGTAAAGGATCCTTGTGATGTTGTTGGTTTTTAAAAATGCTGGCTTTCAATATTTATCAAATTCGTGGAGTACTCGATGGTGTGGCGAGGTTGTCGGTGCGTGACTCCTTGACCTTGGTGGTGGATGGATGGGGTGTTAGGTGATGCCTTCCGTGGCCGAGCGGAAGCCCCAAGAGATGGGTAATCACCCTGAAGTGGCCTTGGAAGGGGTGGCAAACACCAGATCGACTGAAGGCGGATCGGAAAGGATCCTCGTGATGTTGTTGGATTTTAAAAATATTGGCTTTCGTTATTTATCAATTTTGTGGGGTACTCGATGGTGTGGTGAGGGCGTGGGTGCGCGGCCCCTCGACCTTTTTTGTGGAAGGACGTGGTTTTAGGTGATGTCTTCCGGGGCGGAGTCGAAGCACCAATAGATGGGTGAACTTCTTGATGCGGCCTGGGAAGTGGTGGCAAACACCGGATCAACTGAAGGAGCATCGGAAATAATCCTTGCGATGTTGTTGGTTTTTAAAAATGTTGGCTTTGGATAATTATCAATTTCGTGGGGTACCCGGTGGTGTGGCAAGGCTGTGGGTGCGCGGCTCCTCGATCTTCGTTGTGGATGGACGTGGTGTTAGGTGATGCCTTCCTGGGCGGAGCCGAAGCACCAAGAGACGGGTGATCGTCCAGAAGTGGCCTTGTTAGGGGTGCCCAACACCAGATCTGCTGAAGGTGCAACGCAAAGGATCCTCGTGATGTTGTTGGTTTTTAAAAGTGTTGGCTTTCGATATTAATCAATATTGTGGGGTAATCGATGGTGTGGCGAAGCTGTGGGTGCGCGGCTCCTCGACCTTGGTGGTGGATGGACGTGGTGTTAGGTGATGCCTTCCGGGACGGAGCCGAAGCGCCAAGAGACGGGTGATCGTCCTAAAGTTGCCTTGGAAGGGGTGGCAAACACCAGATCTGCTGCAGGCGCATCGGAAAGGATCCTCGTGATGTTGTTGGTTTTTAAAAGTGTTGGCTTTCAATATTTATCAATATTGTGGGGTACTCGATAGTGTGGCGAGGCTGTGGGAGCACCGCTCCTCGACCTTGGTGGTGGATGGACATGGGGTTAGGTGATGCCTTCCGGGGCAGAGACGAAGCACCAAGAGACGGGTGATCATCCTGAAGTAGCATTGGAAGTCGTGGCAAACACCAGATCAGCCGAAGGCACATCGGAAAGGATCCATGCGATGTTGTTGGCTTTTTAAAATGTTGACTTTCTATATTTATCAATTTCATGGGGTAATCGATGGTGTGGTGATGCTGTGGGTGCGCGGCTCCTAGATATTGGTTGTGGATGGAGGTGGTGCTAGTTGCTGCCTTCCAGGGCGGATACGAAGCACCAAGAGACGGGCGATCGTCCTGAAGTGGCCTTGGAAGGGGTCAAACACCAGATCGACTGAAGGAGCATCGGAAAGGATCCTTACGATGTTGTTGGTTTTTAAAAATGTTGGCTTTGGATAATTTTCAATTTCGTGGGGTACTCGATGGTGTGGCGAGGTTGTGGGTGTACGGCTCTTCGACCTTGGTGGTGGATGGACGTGGTATTAGGTGATGCCTTCCGGGGCAGTGCCGAAGCACCAAGAGACGGGTGGTCGTCCAGAAGTGGCCATGGAAGGGGTGGCAAACACCAGATCTGCTGGAGGCGCAACGGAAAGGATCCACGTGATGTTGTTCGTTTTTAAAAGTGTTGGCTTTGGATATTTTTCAATATTGTGGGGCACTCGATGTCTGGCGAGGCTGTGGGTGCACGGCTCCTTGACCTTGGCTATGGATGGGCATGGTGTTAGGTGTTGCCTTCCGGGGTGGAGCCGAAGCATCAAGAGACAGGTGATCATCCTGAGTGGCCTTGGAAGGGGTGGCAAACACCAGATCTGCTAACGGCGCATCGTAAAGGATCCTCGTGATGTTGTTGGTTTTTAAAAATATTGGCTTTTGATATTTATCAATTTCTTGGGTTACTCGATGGTGTGGTGGGGCTGTTGATGTGCGGCTCCTCGACCTTGGTTGTGGAAGGACATGGTGTTATTATATGCCTCCGAAGCAGAACCGAAGCACCAAGAGACGGGTGATTCATAACTCATTTTTTATTTACCTTTTAGTGTGTATACTTGGCCTAATTAATTGTTATATGTGTTCAATATGGGTGATTTGACAGAGTTTTACATTATTGGTCTTAATTGGACTTAATTGCTAAACATTGTTAATTTTCGGATTTTTCACTCATCCTGACCTTGTTGCCTTGCGCAGAGCATAACTAGAGCTACAAATATTGGATTTTGGTGATATTGCTGTCCCTAGAAAGATAAGGGACAGGCCTACAATTTTAGGTTTCACAAGAATTGTAAAATTAGGCCAAAATCAAGGCTAAATTGGGTCCCGAGTTCTCTGGCGCGGATCACTGTGCAGTCCATGATGTTCCTTTACTTAAATGGGCCTAACTTACTCATATTAATCCCAATTAAGGCATATGATACCTTGTTGGAAAGCTTATTCAGATGCCCTTAATTTGGGATAGGGCTAGGTCAGGATTAATAAGTATAAATAGTAGTTTACAGCGGCACAAGTCAGGGAGACGAAAATTAGATACTTTTGCAATCCTTGTTTTTTCAAGTTTTGGAATTCTCTTCCCCTCTCTTCTCCCCTTTTTAGTTTTCTTCACTTCGTTGGATTTTTTTTGTTAAATCTTATCCAATGGTGATGACTATGGAAGGCTAAACCTTTTATCAATCCTATACATTCAAGTAATTTGGTTTGAATTCCGAGTTCATTACTTTTAATTGTTTTTCAATTGCTTCTTCTCCTTTTCTCTTCTTTCAATTATGAATTCTGTTTTGTGAGTGTGATTACGCTTGATATATGTCTGATTAGATGTAGATTCAGTTTAACAGAGGAAGAGTGCAAACAAGTTTATATCTTTTGGAACAATGCAATTTCTACCAAAGAACTTGACGTCTTGGATTGATGTTTATAATTAATTGAATTTCTTTTTTTTTAATTGCAATTTGTTTTCTCCCAACGAATTTTGAAAACCTCATTTCTCTAACATTCATGATTGGCTAATAATTTTAAAGATCCTCATGAGACGACCAAGGTTGTTTTGCTTTGTACTATAGTTTTTAATTACTATTATTTTGACCCATGTACGGCCTCGGATCAAATTTGGCGCCGTTGCCGGGAATCTTTGATCTCGATTAGCCAATTCAAGAACCATGTTTACTTTAGTTTAGAACTGACATTTTATCTTAGTGTTTTCTCTGTTTTTCATATTGTGGCTTTGGAATTGTACAGTGATTGGTCTCCTGATTGAGGAGTGACAGTTTTGCCCTTCAAATCAAAAATCGAATTTATATCAGTCTTGCCCTTCATTCAATCGTTTAGACCACTTTTCCAATTTTTTTAATTTTTTTGTATTTTTAAAAAAATCCAAAAAAATTTGTGTGTGCTTTATTTGATTTATAGGAATTTTATGTAGTGTTTTTTAATTTTTTTTTATTTGGTACGGTTTCTCAATTTGTTTTTCATTTTGGCGATTAGGGCATTGTTGGTATTTTCCAAATTGTTATGCTTCCTTATTCTTTTTGCATTATGCATGACTAGGTCTGATCCAGGTGAATTGTTTGCTTATAACCCTGAAATAAATAGAACATATCATAGATTGTATAGAGTCAATTGGAGGGTTACTAATCACAGTTTTGCACCAAATAATCAAGTAGATAGTGACTTTGGTGATTTAAGTGACTCTGCATTTGATTCTAGTTCAAATTTTGCATCTTATATTGGTGTTTCTGTTTTTGAATTTAGTGCTGATAACATGGCTAATCCAAATAACAGAACATTAAAACAATTGGCTGCACCTGATGTCGCATATCAACCTTTGTGTATTCAATACCCTGATTTGGATGCACCATTTGAGCTTAAATCTGGTTTAATCCATTTGTTGCCCAAGTTTCATGGTCTTGCAGGTGAGGACCCTCACAGGCATCTTAAGGAGTTCCATGTTGTGTGCTCTACTATGCAACCACAAGGAGTTCCTGAAGATCATGTCAAATTGAAAGCATTTCCATTCTCTTTAGATGTTGCAGCAAAGGATTGGTTGTACTACCTTCATCCTGGTTCAATTACTAGCTGGGATGGCATGAAAAGATCTTTCTTGGAGAAGTTCTTTCCTGCATCCAGAACAACATCAATCAGAAAAGAAATTTGTGGTATCAGGTAATTTTCTGGAGAGACATTATATGAGTATTGGGAGAGGTTTAATAAGTTATGTGCAACCTGTCCCCACCATCAGATTAGTGAGCAACTTCTCATCTAGTATTTCTATGAAGGACTAACGCCAATGGATAGAAGTATGGTTGATGCAGCAAGTGGGGGAGCATTGATGGACAAGACACTTGTGGAAGCCAGAAGTCTGATTGCAAATATGGCAGAGAACTCCCAATAGTTTGGTTCAAGAGCTCTAACGCCAGCTAAGGGAGTGCATGAGGCGAACGTTACTACAGATAATCAGAGACTGGAAAATAAAATCAAAGAGCTTACTTCTCTTGTTAGACAGCTAGCCATCGGACAATACTAGCAAGTTAATGCAGCAAATCAATGCTTACCCAAAGGATGCGGCATATGCACCTCAACAGATCACCCTACAGACATGTGTCCTAAACTTCAAGAAACTGATCAAGGTGTTCATGAATCAGCTGCAGTGACTGGAATGTTCACTGGAGGACAGCCATATATATCTCAGTCATGAATCTGGTGCACCACACCGAGCCAAGTCATGAATCTGGTGCACCACAACGAGCCAAGTCAGGAATCTGGTGCACCACACAAAGCCAAGTCAGGAATCTAGTGCACCACACCGAGGCAAATCAGGAATCTGGTGCACCAGACAGAGCCAAGTCTGGAATCTGGTGCACCACACCGATCCAAGTCAGGAATCTGGTGCACCAGGCCGAGTCAAATCATGAATCTGGTGCACCACATCGAGCCAAGTCATGAATCCGGTGCACCATACCGAGCCAAGTCAGGAATCTGGTGCGCCACACCGAGCCAAGTCAGCAATCTGGTGCACCACACAGAGCCAAGTCAGGAATCTGATGCACCACACCGAGCCAAATCAGGAATATGGTCCACCAGACCGAGCCAAGTCTGGAATCTGGTGCTCCACACCGAGCCAAGTCAGGTATCAGGGGCACCAGAACAAGCCAAACCCTGAAGATTGTGCACCACACCTAACCAAACCATGAATCTGGTGCACCACACCGAGCCAAGTCAGTAATCTGGTGCACCACACCGAGCCAAGTCAGGAATCAGGGGCACCAGACTAAGCCAAACCCTGAATCTGGTGCACCACACCGAGCCAAACCATGAATCTGGTGCACCACACCGAGCCAAGTCAGGAATCTGGTGCACCACACCAAGTCAAACCATGAATCTGGTGCACCAGACCGGGTCAAGTCATGAATCTGGTGCACCACACCAAGCAAAGTCATTAATCTGGTACACCACACCGAGCAAAGTCAGGAATCTGGTGCACCACACAGATCCAAGTCAGGAATCAGGGGCACCACACAGAGCCAAGTCAGGAATCTGGTGCACCACATGGAGCCAAATCGGGAATCTGGTGCACCAGACCGAGCCAAGTCTGGAATCTGGTGCACCAAACCGAGCCAAGTCAGGTATCAGGGGCACCAGACCGTGACAAACCCTGAAGCTGGTGCACCACATCGAGCCAAACCATGAATCTAGTGCACCACACCGAGCCAAGTCAGGAATCTGGTGCACCACACCGAGCCAAATCATGAATCTGGTGCACCACACCGAGCCAAGTCAGGAATCTGGGGCACCAGACCGAGTCAAACCCTGAATCTGGTGCACCACACTGAGCCAAGTCAGGAATCAGGTGCACCACATCGAGCCAAATCATGAATCTGGTGCACCACACCGAGGCAAGTCATGACTCAGGGGCCCCAGACCGAGGCAAAACCTGAATCCGGTGCACCACACTGAGCCAAACCATGAATCTGATGCACCACACCGAGCCAAGTTAGGAATTTGGTGCACCACACCGGGTCAAACAATGAATCTGGTGCACCAGACCGGGCCAAGTCATGAATCTGGTGCTCTAGACCGCGCCATGTCATGAATCTGGTGCACCGCACCGAGCTAAGTCGAGAATCTGGTGCACCAGACCGAGCCAAGTCAGGAATCTGGTGCACCAGACCGGGCCAAGTCAGGAATCTGGTGCACCACATCGGGCCAACTCAGGATTATGCTGCACCACACTGAGCCAAACCATGAACCAGGTGCACCAGATCGGTGCACCACACCGAGGCAAGTCAAGAATCCGGCGCACCACAGTGAGCCAAACCATGAATCTGGTGCACCACACCGAGCCAAGTCAAGAATCTGGTGCTCCAGACGGTGCCAAGTCATGAATCTGGTGCACCACACCGAGCCAAATCATGAACCTGGTGCACCACACCGAGCCATGTCAGGAATCTGGTGCACCACATTGAGCTAAACCATGAATCCGGTGCACCACACAGGATCAAGTCAACAATCTGGTGCACCGGATGGAGCCAAACCATAAATCTAGTATACCAGGCCGAGCCAAGTCATGAATCCGGTGCACCACACCAAGCCAAACCATGAATCTCATGCACCAGACCGAGGCAAACCATGAATCTGGGGCACCACACCGAGCCAAGTCATGAATCCGGTGCACCACACCCAGCCAATGAGAAACATATGAAAGCAACGAGAAGCACCGCATCCGTATCGCCAGGCGCGGCCAATATCCGAAGCCAACATTTTTAAATCGGTTGACCAACAACATTGGGAGGATCCTTTCCAATGCGCCTTCAGCCGATCTAGTGTTGGACACCCCATCCAAGGTAACTTTAGGACGAATACCCGTCTCTTGGTGCTTCCGCTCCGCCACAACAGGCATCACCCAACACCACGTCCATCCACAACCAAGGTCGGGGAGCTGCTCACCCACAGCCTCACCACACCATCGAGTACCCCACGAAATTGATAAATATCGAAAGCCAACATTTTTAAAAACCAAAAACATCACGAGGATCCTTTCTAATGAGTCTTTAGCAGATCCGGTGTTGGACACCCCTTCCAAGGCAATTTCAAGACGAACACCCGTCTCTTGGTGCTTCGGCTCCGCCCCGGAAGGCATCACCTAACACCACGTCCATCAACAACTGAGGTCGAGGAACCACGCACCCACAACCTCGCCACACCATCGAGTACCCCACAAAATTGATAAATATCGAAAGCCAACATTTTTTAAAAACCAAAAACATCACGAGGATCCCTTGCGATTCGCCTTCAGCTGATCTGGTGTTGGGCACCCCATACAAGGCCACTTCAGGACGATCACCTGTCTCTTGGTGCTTCGACTCCGCCACGAAAGGCATCACCTAACACCAAGTCCATCCACAACCAAGGACAAGGAGCCGGGCACCCACAGCCTCGCCACACCATCGAGAACCCGACGAAATTGATAAATATCGAAAGCCAATTTTTTAAAGCAAACAACATCGCGAGGATCCTTTCCGATGTGCCTCAGCCGATCTGGTGTTGGGCAACCCTAACAAGGCCACTTCAGCCGATCTGGTGTTTGAGCACCCCCTCACAAGGCAACTTCTGGACGATCACCCGTCTCTTGGTGCTTCGGCTCTGCCCCAGAAGGCATCATCTAACACCACGCCCATCCACAACCAAGGCCGAGGAGCCGCACACCCACAGCCTAGCCACACCATCGAGTACCCCACGAAATTGATAAATATCGAAAGCCAACAATTTTGAAAAACAACAATAGCGCGAGGATCCTTTCTGATGCGCCTTCAGCCGATCTGGTGTTTGAGCTCCCCTTACAAGGCCACTTCATGACGATCACCCGTCCATTGGTGCTTCGGCTCCTACCCGGAAAGCATCACCAAACACCACGTCCATCCATAACGAAGGTCTACGAACCACGCACCCAGAGCCTGGACACACCATCGAGTACCCCACAAAAATTGATAAATATCGAAAGCCAACATTTTTAAAAACCAACAACATCGCGAGGATCCTTTCTGATGCGCCTTCAGTCTATCCAGTGTTTGCCACCACTTCCAAGGCCACATCAGGACGATCACCCGTCTCTTGGTGCTTCGGCTCCGCCCCGGAAGCCATCACCTAGCACCACGTCCATCCATAGAGAAGGACGACGAGACACACACCCGCAACCTAACCACACCATCGAGTACCCAACGAAATTGATAAATATCGAAAGCCAACATTTTTAAAAACCAACAACATCACGATGATCCTTTTCGATGCGCCTTCAATCGAGATGGTGTTTGGATGATCAACCGTCTCTTGGTGCTTCGGCTCCACCACGGAAGGTATCACCTAACACCACATCCATCCACAACCAATGTCGAGGAGCCGCGCACCCACAACCTCGCAACACCATCGAGTACCCCACAATATTGATAAATATCAAAAGCCAACATTTTTAAACCCCAAAAATATCACGAGGATCCTTTCCGATGCGCCTTCAGACGATCTGGTGTTTGCCACCACTTCCAAGACCACTTCAGGACGATCACCCGTCTCATGGTGCTTCGTCTCAGCCCCGGAAGGCATCACCTAACACCACGTCCATCCACAACGAAAGTCGAGAAGCCGCACACCCACGTCCACGCCATACCATCAAGTACCCCACGAAATTGATAAATATCGAAAGCCAACATTTTTAAAGACCAACAACATCGCAAGGATCCTTTTCAATGTGCCTTCAGTTGATCCGGTGTTTGCCACCACTTCCAAGGCCACATCAGGACGATCACCTGTCTCTTGGTGCTTCGGATCCGCCCCGGAAGCCATCACCTAACACCATGTCCATCCACAATGAAATTCGAGGAGCCACGCACCCACACCCTCACCACACCATCGAGTACCCCACGAAATTGATAAATATCGAAAGGTAACATTTTTGAAAACCAACAACATCACGAGGATCCTTTTCGATGCGCCTTCAGTCGATCTGGTGTTTGCCAGCCCTTCTAAGGTCACTTCTGGATGTTCACCCGTCTCTTGGTGCTTCGCCTGCGGCCCGGAAGGCAACACCTAACACCACATCCAACCACAACCAAGGTCGAGGAGCCGTGCACCCACAGTCTCGCCAGACCATTTAGTACCCCACAAAATTGATAAACATCGAAAGCCAGCATTTTTAAAAACCAACAACATCGCCAGGATCCATTCCGATGCACCTACAGGCGATCTGGTATTTGCCACCCCTTCCAAGCCCACTTCAGGACGAACACCCATCTCTAGGTGCTACGGTTCCTCTCCGGAAGGCATCATCTAACACCACGTCCATCCACAACCGAGGTCGAGGAGCCGTGCACCCACAGCTTCGCCACACCATCGAGTACCCCACGAAATTGATAAATATCGAAAGCCAACATTTTTAAAAACCAACAACATCGCGAGGATCCTTTCTGATGCGCCTTCAGTCTATCCAGTGTTTGCCACCACTTCCAAGGCCACATCAGGACGATCACCCGTCTCTTGGTGCTTCGGCTCCGCCCCGGAAGCCATCACCTAGCACCACGTCCATCCATAGAGAAGGACGACGAGACGCACACCCGCAACCTAACCACACCATCGAGTACCCCACTAAATTGATAAATATCGAAAGCCAATATTTTTAAAAACCAACAACATCACGAAGATCCTTTCCGATGCGCATTCAGTCGAGATGGTGTTTGGATGATCAACCGTCTCTTGGTGCTTCGGCTCCACCACGGAAGGTATCACCTAACACCACATCCATCCACAACCAATGTCGAGGAGCCGCGCACCCACAACCTCCCAACACCATCGAGTACCCCACAATATTGATAAATATCAAAAGCCAACATTTTTAAAACCCAAAAATATCACGAGGATCCTTTCCGATGCGCCTTCAGACGATCTGGTGTTTGCCACCACTTCCAAGACCACTTCAGGACGATCACCCGTCTCATGGTGCTTCGTCTCAGCCCCGGAAGGCATCACCTAACACCACGTCCATCCACAACGAAAGTCGAGAAACCGCACACCCACGTCCACGCCATACCATCAAGTACCCCACGAAATTGATAAATATCGAAAGCCAACATTTTTAAAGACCAACAACATCGCAAGGATCCTTTTCAATGTGCCTTCAGTTGATCCGGTGTTTGCCACCACTTCCCAGGCCACATCAGGACGATCACCTGTCTCTTGGTGCTTCGGATCCGCCCCGGAAGCCATCACCTAACACCATGTCCATCCACAATGAAATTCGAGGAGCCACGCACCCACACCCTCACCACACCATCGAGTACCCCACGAAATTGATAAATATCGAAAGGTAACATTTTTGAAAACCAACAACATCACGAGGATCCTTTTCGATGCGCCTTCAGTCGATCTGGTGTTTGCCAGCCCTTCTAAGGTCACTTCTGGATGTTCACCCGTCTCTTGGTGCTTCGCCTTCGGCCCGGAAGGCAACACCTAACACCACATCCAACCAAAACCAAGGTCGAGGAGCCGTGCACCCACAGTCTCGCCAGACCATTCAGTACCCCACAAAATTGATAAACATCGAAAGCCAGCATTTTTAAAAACCAACAACATCGCCAGGATCCATTCCGATGCACCTACAGGCGATCTGGTATTTGTCAACCCTTCCAAGCCCACTTCAGGACGAACACCCATCTCTAGGTGCTACGGTTCCTCTCCGGAAGGCATCATCTAACACCACGTCCATCCACAACCGAGGTCGAGGAGCCGTGCACCCACAGCTTCGCCACACCATCGAGTACCCCACGAAATTGATAAATATCGAAAGCCAACATTTTTAAAAACCAACAATATCGCAAGGATCCTTTCTGATGCGCCTTCAGTCTATCCAGTGTTTGCCACCACTTCCAAGGCCACATCAGGACGATCACCCGTCTCTTGGTGCTTTGGCTCCGCCCCGGAAGCCATCACCTAACACCACGTGCATCCATAGAGAAGGACGACGAGACGCACACCCACAGCCTCACCACCCCATCGAGTACCCCACTAAATTGATAAATATCGAAAGCCAATATTTTTAAAAACCAACAACATCACGAAGATCCTTTCCGATGCGCATTCAGTCGAGATGGTGTTTGGCTCCACTTCCAAGGCCACTTTTGGACGATCAACCGTCTCTTGGTGCTTCGGCTCCGCCACGGAAGGCATCACCTAACACCACAACCAAGGTCGAGGAGATGCGCACCCATAACCTCGCAACACCATCGAGTACCCCACAATATTGATAAAAATCAAAAACCAACATTTTTAAAAACCAACAATATCACGAGGATCCTTTCCGATGTGCCTTTAGACGATATGGTATTTGCCACCACTTCCAAGGCCACTTCAGGATGATCACCCGTCACTTGGTGATTCTTCTCCGCTCCGAAAGACATCATCTAACACCACATCCATCCACAACAAAAGTCGAGAAGCCGCACACCCACAGCCTCGCCACACCATCGAGTACCCCACGAAATTGATAAATATCGAAAGCCAACATTTTTAAAAACCAACAACATCGCGATGATCCTTTCCGATGAGCTTTCAGTCGAGATGGTGTTTGCCACCACTTCCAAGGCCACTTTTGGATGATCAACCGTCTCTTGGTGCTTCGGCTCCACCACGGAAGGTATTACCTAACACCACATCCATCCACAACCAATGTCGAGGAGCCGCGCACCCAAAACCTCGCAACACCATCGAGTACCCCACAATATTGATAAATATCAAAAGCCAACATTTTTAAAACCCAAAAATATCACGAGGATCCTTTCCGATGCGCCTTCAGACGATCTAGTGTTTGCCACCACTTCCAAGACCACTTCAGGACGATCACCCGTCTATTGGTGCTTCGTCTCCGCCCCGGAAGGCATCACCTAACACCACGTCCATCCACAACGAAAGTCGAGAAGCCGCACACCCACGTCCACGCCATACCATCAAGTAACCCACGAAATTGATAAATATCGAAAGCCAACATTTTTAAAGACCAACAACATCGCAAGGATCCTTTTCAATGTGCCTTCAGTTGATCCGGTGTTTGCCACCACTTCGAAGGCCACATCAGGACGATCACCTGTCTCTTGGTGCTTCGGATCCGCCCCGGAAGCCATCACCTAACACCATGTCCATCCACAATGAAAGTCGAGGAGCCACGCAGCCACACCCTCACCACACCATCGAGTACCCCACGAAATTGATAAATATCGAAAGGCAACATTTTTGAAAACCAACAACATCACGAGGATCCTTTTCCATGCGCCTTCAGTCGATCTGGTGTTTGCCAGCCCTTCTAAGGTCACTTCTGGATGTTCACCCGTCTCTTGG
This sequence comes from Sophora flavescens, assembly GCA_030762895.1. Classification (NCBI taxonomy): domain Eukaryota; kingdom Viridiplantae; phylum Streptophyta; class Magnoliopsida; order Fabales; family Fabaceae; genus Sophora; species Sophora flavescens. The sequence continues at coordinate 247,022,869 of CM061064.1, forward strand.
TGCTTCGCCTGCGGCCCGGAAGGCAACACCTAACACCACATCCAACCACAACCAAGGTCGAGGAGCCGTGCACCCACAGTTTCGCTAGACCATTCAGTACCCCACAAAATTGATAAATATCGAAACCCAGCATTTTTAAAAACCAACAACATCGCCAGGATCCATTCCGATGCACCTACAGGCGATCTGGTATTTGCCACCCTTTCCAAGCCCACTTCAGGACGAACACCCATCTCTAGGTGCTACGGTTCCTCTCCGGAAGGCATCATCTAGCACCACGTCCATCCACAACCGAGGTCGAGGAGCCGTGCACCCACAGCTTCCCCACACCATTGAGTACCACACGAAATTTATAACCGTCGAAACCCAAAGTTTTTAAAACTCAACAACAATGCAAGGTCGAGGATCCGCTCACCCGCAACCTCACCACACCATCGAGTACCCCACGAAATTGATAAATATCGAAAGCCAACATTTTTAAAAAACAACAACATCCCAAGGTTCCTTTCCGATGTGCCTTCAGTATATCTGGTGTTTACCACCACTTCCAAGGCTACTTCAAGACTATCACCCGTCTCTTGGTGCTTCGGCTCCGCCCCGAAAGGCATCACCTATCACCACTTCCATCCACAACAAAGGTCGAAGAGCTGCGCACCCACATCATCGCCACACCACCGAGTACCCCACAATATTGATAAATTTCGAAAGCAATCATTTTTAAAAACCAACAACATCACGAGGATCCTTTCAGATTCACTTTCTGTCGATCTGGTATGTGCCACCCTTTCCAAGGCTACTTCAGGACGATCACCCGTAACTTGGTTCTTCGTCTCCGCCCCGGAAGGCATCACCTAACACCACATCCATTCACAACCAAGGTCGAGGAGCCGTGCACCCACAGCCTCGCCACACCTTCGAGTACCCCACGAAATTGATAAATATCGAAAGCCAACATTTTTAAAAACCAACAACATCGCAAGGATCCTTTCTGATGCGCCTTCAATCTATCCAGTGTTTGCCACCACTTCCAAGGCCACATCAGGACGATCACCCGTCTCTTGGTGCTTCGGCTCCCCCTGGAAGCAATCACCTAACACCACGTCCATCCATAGAGAAGGACGACGAGACGCACACCCACAGCCTCACCACACCATCGAGTACCCAACGAAATTGATAAATATAGAAAGCCAAAATTTTTAAAAACCAACAACATCGCAAGGATCCTTTCTGATGCGCCTTCAGTCTATGCAGTGTTTGCCACCACTTCCAAGGCCACATCAGGACGATCACCCGTCTCTTGGTTCTTCGGCTCCGCTCCGGAAGCCATCACCTAACACCACGTCCATCCATAGAGAAGGTCGACGAGACGCACACCCACAGTCTCACTACACCATTGAGTACCCCACGAAATTGATAAATATCGAAAGCCAACATTTTTAAAAACCAACAACATCACGAGGATCCTTTCCAATGCGCCTTTAGTCGAGATGGTGTTTGCCACCACTTCCAAGGGCACATTTGGATGATCAACCGTCTCTTGGTGCTTCGGCTCCGCCACGGAAGGCATCACCTAACACCACATCCATCCACAATCAAGGTCGCGGAGCCGCGCACCGACAACCTCGCAACACCATCGAGTACCCCACAATATTGATAAATATCAAAAACCAACATTTTTAAAAACCAACAACATCACGAGGATCCTTTCCAATGCGCTTTTAGTCGAGATGGTGTTTGCCACCACTTCCAAGGCCACATTTGGATGATCAACCGTCTCTTGGTGCTTCGTCTCCACTCCGGAAGGCATCAACTAACATCACGTCCATCCACAACGAAAGTCGAGAAGCCGCACACCCACGGCCTCGCCATACCATCGAGTACCCCACAAAAGTCATAAACATCGAAAACCAACATTTTTAAAAACCAACAACATCACAAGGATCCTTTCTGATATGCCTTCAGTCTATGCAATGTTTGCCATCACTTCCAAGGCCACATCAGGACGATCACCCGTCTCTTGGTGCTTCGGCTCCGCTCCGGAAGCCATCACCTAACACCACGTCCATCCATAGAGAAGGACGACGAGACGCACACCCACAGCCTCACCACACCATTGAGTACCCCACGAAATTTATAACTATCGAAAGCTAACATTTTTAAAAACCAACAATATTACAATGTTGAGGATCCGCACACCCGCTACCTCACCACACCATTGAGTACCCCACAAAATTGATAAATATCAAAAGCCAACATTTTAAAAACCAACAACATCTAAGGTTCCTTTTCGATGCGCCTTCAGTTGATCCGGTGTTTGCAACCACTTCCAAGGCCACTTCAGGACGATCACCCATCTCTTAGTGCTTCGGCTCTGCCCCGGAAGGCCTCACCTAAAACCACGTCCATCCACAACAAGGGTCGAGGAGCCGAGCACCCACAGCCACGCCACACCATTCAGTACCCCACAATATTGATAAATATCGAAAACCAACATTTTTAAAAACGAACAACATCATGATGATCTTTTCCGATGAGCTTTCAGTCGATCTGCTATTTGCCACCCCTTCCAAGGACACTTCAGGACGATCACCCGTCTCTTGGTGCTTCGGCTCCGCCCAGCAAGGCATCACCTAACACCACGTCCATCCATAACCAAGGTCGAGGAGCCGCGAACCCACAGCCTCCCGACACCATCGAGTACCCAACAATATTGATAAATATCGAAAGCCAACATTTTTAACAATCAACAACATCACGAGGATCATTTCCGATGTGCTTTCAGGTGATCTGGTATTTGCCACCCCTTCCAAGGCCACTTCAGGACGATCACCCGTCTCTTGGTGCTTCGTCTCCGCTCCGAAATTCATCACCTAACACCACGTCCATCCACAACCAAGGTCAAGGAGCTGTGCACCCACAGCCTCGTCACACAATCGAGTACCCCACGAAATTGATAAATATCAAAAGCCAACATTTTTAAAAACCATCAATATCACGAGGATCCTTTCCGATGCGCCTTCAGACGATCTGGTATTTGCCATCACTTCCAAGGCCACTTCAGGACGATCACCCGTCTCTTGGTGCTTCGTCTCAGCCCTGGAAGGCATCAACTAACATCACGTCCATCCACAACGAAAGTCGAGAAGCCGCATACCCACAGCCTTGCCATACCATCGAGTACCCCACGAAAGTGATAGATATCGAAAGCCAACATTTTTAAAAATCGACAACATCGCAAGGATCCTTTCCGTTGCTCCTTCAGTTGATCCGGTGTTTGCCACCACTTCCAAGGCCATATCAGGACGATCACCCGTCTCTTGGTGCTTCGGATTCACCCCGGAAGCCATCACCTCACACCACGTCCATCCACAACGAAATTCGAGAAGCCACGCACCTACACCCTCACCACACCATCGAGTACCCCACTAAATTGATAAATATCGAAAGCCAACATTTTTAAAAACCAACAACATCATGAGGATCCTTTCCGATGCGCCTTCAGTCGATCTGGTGTTTGCCAGCGCTTCCAAGGTCACTTCTGGATGTTCACCCGTCTCTTGGTGCTTCGTTTCCGGCCCGGAAGGCATCACCTAACACCACATCCAACCACAACCAAGGTCGAGGAGCCGTGCACCCACAGTCTCGCCAGACCATTCAGTACGCCACAAAATTGATAAATATCGAAAGCCAGCATTTTTAAAAACCAACAACATCGTAAGGATGCATTCCAATGCACTTACAAGCAATCTGGTACTGGCTACCCATTCCAAGCCCACTTCAGGACGGTCACCCATCTCTAGGTCCTACGGTTCCTCTCCGGAAGGCATCATCTAACACCACGTCCATCCACAACCGAGGTCAAGGAGCCGTGCACCCACAGCTTCGCCACAGCATCGAGTACCACACGAAATTTATAACTATCGAAAGCCAAAGTTTTTAAAAATCAATAACAACGCAAGGTCGAGGATCCGCACACCCGCAACCTCACCACACCATCGAGTACCCCACGATATTGATAAATATCGAAAGCCAAAATTTTTAAAAAACAACAACATCCCAAGGTTCCTTTCCGATGCGCCTTCAGTCTATCCGGTGTTTACCGCCACTTCCAAGGCTACTTCAGGACTATCACCCGTCTCTTGGTGTTTCGGTTCCGCCCCGGAAGGCATCAACTGTCACCACTTCCATCCACAACAAAGGTCGAGGAGCTGCGCACTCACATCATCGCCACACCATCGAGTACCCCACAATATTGATAAATATTGAAAGCAATCATTTTTAAAAACCAACAACATCACGAGGATCTTTTCTGATTCACTTTCTGTCGATCTGGTATGTGACACCCCTTCCAAGGCTGCTTCAGGACAATCACCCGTAACTTGGTGCTTCATCTCCGCCCCGGAAGGCATCACCTAACACCACGTCCATTCACAACCAAGGTCGAGGAGCCGTGCACCCACAGCCTCGCCACACCATCGAGTACCCCACGAAATTGATAAATATTGAAAGCCAACATTTTTAAAACCTAACAACATCGCAAGGATCCTTTCTGATGCGCCTTCAGTCTATCCAGTGTTTGCCACCACTTCTAAGGCCGCATCAGGACGATCACCCATCTCTTGGTGCTTCGGCTCCGCCCCGGAAGCCATCACCTAACACCACATCCATCCATAGAGAAGGACGACGAGACGCACACCCACAGCCTCACCACACCATCGAGTACCCCACGAAATTGATAAATATCGAAAGCAAACATTTTTAAAAACCAACAACATCGCAAGGATCCTTTCTGATGCGCCTTCAGTCCATCCAGTGTTTGCCACCACTTCCAAGGCCACATCAGGACGATCACCCGTCTCTTGGTGCTTCGGCTCCGCCGCGGAAGCCATCACCTAACACCACGTCCATCCATAGAGAAGGACGACGAGACGCACACCCACAGCCTCACCACACCATCGAGTACCCCACGAAATTGATAAATATCGAAAGCCAACATTTTTAAAAACCAACAACATCACGAGGATCCCTTCCGATGCGCCTTCAGTCGAGATGGTTGACATGCTGTCGCACACGTGTCAAAAAGCTAGTGGTTTACAAAACTGTAGTTAGGGCGCGACAACTCGAGTATCGTCTCACAAGGACTCTTGGATTGTTATTATCAGAAAAATCAGTTTTGGGGGAGGGGGTTAGGATTAATGATTCAATTAAGAAAAGCGATACAAATAAAAGTGATTATCAACAAGCTAAAAATGATTAATCAACTGTTTTCGGTTTCCCACTATCATTGATTCATCTAATTCCATGCCCTAAGCGGATTCTAATCTCTTTTCGATTGTACCAGCAATTAACAAGCGAAATTGACACTACGATATATATGTTCCTAATTCCTGAATTATGCAAACGGGGTGAAGCCCTCGTGAATTAAGCAAACACGATTGAACACATGCGAATTAAGCAGACGCGATTAAGTATTGGAACATAAAATCATCGAAACAAATCAATACATATTCTATACAATCCTGAATTAAGCAAACAGAACATATAGAACAATATTAAAAGAGAATAGCAATAAGTTTGGGAATAACAGAACCTCGAGTGGCAATGGAAACCGATTACAACAGATCAATCCAAGGAGATTAGTTCTCCATTACAAACATAACACAAAACACTAAACCTAATTCGCAGTTGTCTAATCTAAAAGGAAAAGAAGAAGTTCTGGTTTCTGCCCTAAAACAACAATTTATATCCTTCAGAATATGCGCCCGTGCGCGAGGCGAGTAGCTTCTCGCGAGGCGAATATTAGAAGTGGCGCGAGTTCAAAATTGAGTTCTCGCGAGGCGACACAGTGATTCGCGGAGTGAGACCGAGAGGGTGGCATTCTATGGTACAGTCAGGCCTTCAGGCTCGCGTGGCGAGACAGTGATTCGCGAGGCGAGACAGAAAGGGTGACTGTTGCTGCTCTGGCTGGTCTTCAGGCTCGCGAGGTGAGTAGCTTCTTGCGAGGCGAATCTTCCAGAATTGCATTTTTCCATTGTTTTCTTCATTCCCTTTGCTCTAAGTGCTTCCCTTTTAACCTGAAAACATGAAATAGCAGTAAATGCTTTATTTGACTCAAAAACTAACTAAAATGTCCTAAACTACTTAGGAAACTCAAAATGTTGCTTGAGGACGATCAAATCCAAATCTGGGCTAAAACGAGATTGAAACTCGAATAATTAGTGCAAAAGCCATGGTCTTACTAGTTATAAAACTAGTCAACCAGAGGCTGATCAAAATACCCCAAACTTAAACTTTGCTTGTCCCCAAGCAAACTAAAACTCAAAAAGACTCAAACTTTGCAAGCTTGAAAGATTTAATCAAATTCACACAAAGTTCATGCAACCTCAACAAAACAATTTTTTTTCAATGTTTTCCCCTTTTCAACAATGTAATCCCCACATTCATCTACTTTAAACAATTGAGAATTCCGTCATTCATGCAATCAGTAATCTAAGTTGAGGATCCAAATTACACACAAAAGGGAGATCACCAATTTCAAACAATTGCCTTCCTCACAAGGGCATGTAATATTTCACTCATTCGCTCAATTTGTCTAGGCTATCAACTTTTCACTCAAGTTCACATTTCAAGAGCACTTCCCATAAATTTGATCTTCATCTCAAACAAAGTTCCCACGAAAATATGCATGCAACATCAAAAGGTCTTTTAAAGGTTGTAATGGGGCCTGGCTAAAGGTAGGATATTCAAAGGTACTAGGATTAAGTCCCTAGGAATTAAGAGAGCATGAGCATTTTTGACACATTGAACATCCACTCAAATTCCTTTTTCCATTTTTCTTTTTGCTTTAGGTGACTACATCCTTTTTCTTCCAATACCCTTTTTTGACATTTTTTGTGCCTTTCTTCCTTTTTTTTTCTTTTCTTTTTTTTGTCTTTGGCTCCATTCTTCATTTTTTTTCTTTTTATCAATCCCAAACAACACATCATATCCTTGTAGCCACCCCAAACTTAGTTTCTTACAACCATTTGTCTTGCTAAGCTTCCATGCTCTCCTAATCCTAAGATCGGGTTAACATGGTTTTTCCAGATTTTTGGCTTATAACATGAGGTTATCAAGAAACAATAGGCTTATTAGGATCAATGCGGCTAACTAGGGAACATGCATCAGGGATGGTTCTTTTTAGGCCAAGTAATTATTGCAAATAAAATTGCCTAAATCATCTGATGCAAGCACATAAACATGCAAACCATGAAGAGACTCAAGCAAATTCGGGGAAGTGCAACTTGAAAGTGATTCACACAATTAAAAACATGTTGGAGGCTCAAATCCTCACCTGGACATTTTTGCAAATTGTTTGACCGAGATTCAATCCCTAGTGTCTGCATCCCCTCACCCCAAACTTATCATAATTCATGCAATTAGAACAAAATATCTCAAAGTTCAATTTTCAATTTTTTACATGGGGATCAAATTTTCAATTTTTAAAACCTAGGGGAAATTCATCAACAGTCAACAAATATCATGCAATCCGTCTATGTAAAATTTGATTAAAATCCAACAAGCTCACCGACACAAGACTCACACACAAACTCTTGATCTTCTCAAATTATCAAAAACAAATGAAGGAAAAGAAATCACAAACTAACAAGAAAATGAAAATAAACTAAGGAGAAGGGTTAAGAAAACTCATTGAGGGGCTCCCGCCTGGATCCCATTGCTTGTAACATAAGGCCCAAGTGATAGACAAAGGACGGAAGCTTATTCCATGGTCCCATAACTTGCACCCTTGATATGGAAGTGAGCACTTGACAGTCATGGTGACCTCGCCAAGTGCGGCGGACTTCTCACTCCCTCTTGGGTCAAAGATGACCTCCTTGTCAACAAAGTCCTCCCAATAAAAATGGGATTCAACCTCTTGGACTGGCTATAGTGCCTTCATATTCAAGGATGCAAAATCCAGTCTCTCAGGCAGAGACTTGAACTCCATCACTGGTTGTTCCACAGTGGTAGGTGATAAACAAGTGGAGAGGGTTACTGGTGCTGCTTCGACTTCTGCACAATCTTCATTCACTGCATTATCCAATCCATCACCTGCTATACATGCAGTAATCTCAGCACACCCCACACAACGGTTAGTGTTAGTACAGTCAGTACATATAGTACAATAGGCAGAATCAGAAAAGGCTTGAATGTCTGGAAATTCAACACAGTTCATCAATAATAGTGTTTTTGACATTATTATCAAAATCATAATCGTTTCTTGAAACATGATGTGAATTATTTTCGAGATTAGATCGTCGCTCTGACTTATACTATATTCGCTAAACCTCCTGATTAAACAATTCAGCTAAACCCCTATTTAAACTCTCAAGACTCGAAGCACACTAGAATAATTTGAATGTCAATATAATGAAGTACACAAACTTCCGATAGATTGGAAAATTTGATTGATACCAAACTTTGACTTTTATATCCGATGGTAATTCTAACACACCAACGGTAAATAAAAACTTAGAATTCAAACAAGAAATTTTCAGAGAGAGAAAATAATTCTCTAAACTTTACTCTCACAAGAAAGAATAAAGTAGAATGAATAGAAAAACAAAGAATATTCTCATATGTGAAAAAGTTCTTTAATAGATTCATCAATGTAAAGAGCCCGGCCGGTATAGATTTACAAACATGTCTCTAATAAAGCTACTCTTCCCACAAGAACTCCCTTAGAAGGAAAAATCTTTGAAGGCAGTGATTCTTTTTCTTTCCAAGAGTCAAAGACTAAAGTCAATATTACTCTTGATTTTTAAGAGAACAACAATAAAAGAATTTACGATTTCCACACTTGTAGTAGCTCCAACTCGTTTGTCAAAATAACAGAATAAATTGGCAAACATTTTCATCTGCCAGAAAATTTATAACTATTTACCCACACATACTAACCAGATATGATCTTCAAGAGATCACTCCATTTCTCAATTGCACTCATTTGTAAAAAAAAAAGATGGTTGAGTTTACAAAACTCAATTTTCCACAATACAGGAGTATTCCAACAGAGTTTTCCGACTAGAATAAGTTAGTAAGGACTTTAAAGGTAACCCTATTAAGGGATAACAGAGAATACAAATTCTGATCGTTTCGCATACAACAAAGACAATAAAAGATTGCAATGATGCAACAAAACCAACTCAAAACAGGTTGACGATAAACTTAGACAGTACATAGATAAATACACAGTGTTTTACACATTCATAGAAAATCAAAATGATTTTTGACTAAATTAACAGTACAGACAAAAGTCTACTTTCTACAACACACTTCAATTAACGTCATTCGTTCGATTACGATGCTTCAGTCCTAACATATTACGGAACTAACAACTGGTTTACACTTTATACCTTTTGCAGATTCTTCTCTTTAACATACTATCCCAAAATCAAGTTCTTGCCTTAAGCTTCCCATAATCTTTAGAGGTATGCCCTGGGTTCCCACACTTGAAGCATATAATACCCTTGATGACAAAGTCACGAGTTGTGTGTCCTTTACAGCATTTCATACACATCCGTGGAGACATTATAGATGGGCCAGCCTTTCCAGTGCCTCTTTCTTACAACTTTGATCTCCTTCGTAGCTGTGCCCTCGTTGGTTTCACATACGACTTTTTCTGTAACTCCTTGTTGTCTCTGAACCTAAAAGGTCCACAACTCCCCTTTCTATTTTTACCCTTATCCGGATCTCGAGGAACTCAACACTCATCCATTAAGGTTGGAAATTTTAGTAATTTCAGTTATAAGATAGTCTTCCTCATTTCAACTTTCATATTTTCCTCTAACTTCTGACACTTTCGCACTTCATCGGAATCCTTTGGATATAACTCCTTCAACCTAATAAGCTCTACAAACTCGGTGGCATACGCACTGATTGTCATGTCTTCTTGTTCTTGCTGCAGGAGATTAGTCTCCTTGATATGACCCATTTCAGTGTGACCATACTTCTTCAGAGACTTACTCCGAAACACATCACAAGTAATCATTTTCTGCTCTGCCACAAACAGCTGGCGAGTTTCTTCCCACCAAAATACAGCATCTCCTATTAATATAAACGTTCCACAAGCTACCTTCCAGTTCTTAGGGAATTCCATTGTCCCAAATATTTCCTCCGTCTCCTTAATCCAGAGTTCAGCTTCCTCCGAGTTAAGCTCACCATCAAATTAAGATGGTTTTCTACGACAGAACATAGCTAGTCCTCACCTCTCAGCAATTTCCTCATTCTAGCATGTCATAGTTGTTGCTAGTTCCCTCAAGACTTGTACAGTTGCACTCATTTCTTCAGGATCCTTGATTGCTGAATCAGGTCCACACGTTCCCGGATTAACCATGATTTTCCAATCAAAGCATGGTAATCAAAACTAAGAAGAAAACAATACATTAAAATCTGTCCAATATTATTCCTGCTTAGAAATAATAATGAAAAGATCAGCAAACAATGTTGTATCCTTTCAGAACAACGTCATGAAGAACATGAATTCAATTAAGGATAGACTAAAGTCATTATCCTTCCAAACATTGCAACAATATAGATTGAACAGATCTCAATGATTATGAAGGTGGCCACGACTTGATCTCCTGAACATGGATGATGTAGTTAACTTGGATTGAGACACTTTTTCTACTCTTTGATCTTATTCGCAGTACCATCTTCCCAAAAGAAATACCAGTGCTATTCTTGGTGGTATGCTGACTCACTCTAAATGATGGAACACAAACACACCAAATATTAGTGAAAGATAAGGATCAAAACATTTCAAACATACTTAACTAATTAACATAGTATCAAAAGAACTAATTTTTGTAATAGCAGATATTATAGTAAGTTGCATAACAAAAGGTGGTGAAGCCAGCTATGATTTTAAGAGGAATATGATTATACGAGAATGTCAAAAGGTCACCTTAGTAATATCAAAAGGAAAAAAATAAAATACAAGATGCTAGAAATGACCAAATCAAAATAAAAACTATCAATCCAATGCACAATGTATTTTTATTGTAGAAATTTTCCTGAACACAACAAACAAGAAACAAAAAACAGAGTTGGGATAATTCTTCTTACTTTTTATTAATAAATGAAAATTCAGAATAGAAGATAAACATCAATGAAATTATGAAAATATATTTTATGGGAAGAGTCAAGAGAGACAAAAGCTACCGACTGCAATGAGGTAAGAAAGAAGAAACCCAGATGGAGTTCCACATCCATATTCTATATACAGCTAAATGCATGCAAATTGTAGCAGAAAAGTATAAACAAACACTTAAAACTCAACAAAGCTCAACTCAGCTATATCATCAAATGAAGACAACTATTACAAAGATAATAATAATAATAATAATAATAATAATAATAATAATAATAATAATAATAATAATAATAATAATAATAATAATAATAATAATAATAATAATATCCAACAATTAACCAAACCGGTTAATCAATGCAATTAAAACCCAGAATAGATGAAGAGAAAAAGAAGCTAACTTCAATGAGATCAACAAGAAGGAGGAGCAAATGGGGTTGGATTAAATTGATATAGGAAGGAACCCAATTGAGAAAAGAAGGGAAATTGGTTGATGTTAAGGAGAATGGAAGAAGATGGTGAAGAAAGTGATTGTGATTGATTTTTCAATTGATTAGGATGTTTGGGGTAAAATAGGAAGAATGTGGTTGAAAGGATACAAAATTGAGAAAGGAAATGTAAAAAGGAACAAGTACCGGAATGAAAGAAAGAAAAGTGTGTCGTCCGCGGAGGGGGATATTAGAAAGCACTAACTGCTGAGAAGGTCAATAGTTTGATCACTCTGGACCCCACAAATAATCACATTCATTCATTCACATTAAGAAGGACTCGATAATAATATTTCTAATTTTGTCTACAACTCATAAATCATAAGGCCTCGTTCGGTGGTCAGTATAAGAGAGACAGTATAGGATAAGCTATCATATCCTGTCTGAAACCATTGTTTCCTGAGCCAGCAGGATATGATAGAGCAATCCTGTCACTTATTATACCCTATCCATCTAGTTAAAATTCAATCATGAGGGGAGGGCTGGGTTAGAACCTAGCAGGATAGGATATGTTGATTTATATTGACGATTTCGGCAAGTGTACCGGATCGTTGCAAGTAATAAAATGGTAAAAACCGGATATCGTCCACAGGGATAAGTTACCAAGTACCAATTCACAAGTTTAACAACTATCTAGACTAAAATTTTGTAAGAAGATAGCTCAAAATAAATAAAATAAAACAAAAGAGCAATAAAATATTTTTGGAATTTTGGTTGAGATTAAAATAAAAATAAATGCGTCAGGGATTTGATTTCATCCAATTATGAATCTGGATTCCTCATAGACAAGGAATCCTATGAATTACAGACACTCTAATTATCTTAATCTCAATTGGCATATGTTGAAGGACAAATTCGCTTCATTAATTGAAGCCTAATTCCTTATTGAATCAATTCTTCAAAACCTCACTAATTATCCTAATTCCTTAGGTCTAATTAACAAGGCATGACGATGAAAGCTCTATGGAATTTGTGAAAGACTCATATTAATCAGTTATCTATTCCTAGATTAACCAAATTAACAGTGATGATTACAAGAGGCAAAGTCCAAATATAACTATTCCTAGCATATTATTGAACCCTCAAAACACAAGAATGGTAGCTAAGCATTCAAATGTAAGCAAGCACAGTAAACATCACATCAACAAAACCAATTGTTCATAAGATAATCAAAGTATCAGATAAAACTTCATTATAAAAGGGTTACATCAAAACTCTAACAAAAATAAATTTAGCTAAACATAGAGAAAGAAACAAGCAAACTCAATCTCCTGTGCGCAATCTTCTCCAATGCATCTATGTTTTCGCTGCTGTCTCTGCCCTAGAGCGATGCGATATTAGGTGCGGCTTCCTCTTTATCTCTCCGCTTTTTTCTCTTTTTTTTTTTTTGCGTTACTGCCTCACCTCTTCTTATATCAATTGCTTTTATTTCCTGGTTCGTATTCTATACGTTGCTGCCCCCTCACTCAACTGTTACTCTTTTATTCAATTATTATAATTAAAGACCATCAATCCTCTCCACAAAACTCCTGGTGCGGCACTTTTGGACTCCAATTCCAAAATGATTTGAATTCTCTTACTAACAATTAGCCATGCTCCTTCAATTTCTTCATGGGATGTGGCTTAATAAATTTAAACAATTGAGCTTTCTTCTTTAATTTGCATGCTATTTTGGTAAGAGCCCAATATCCAATTAGTGTAAAACTTTATTATTTCCTACAATTGTAAACAAGTAAAAAAAAATCTATTAGATTAATATTAAAAACATAAAATTAAACAAAAATATGCAAAACATTATTAAAAACTAAATTAACTAAACTTAGGGACAAAACACAATCAATTAGCACAATTTGGAGTAAAAACTCACTCAATAAGCACACAAAAATCACATAATCTAGCGGATTATCACACCCCCAAACCTAAGACTTTACTTGTCCCCAAGCAAAAGTAACTCAAACTAGAACATGAAACACTAAGGACAACAAGCCAAGCTCTTATATGATTTGAGAAAACTGAAATAGAGCACAATTAGACAAAATCACTACAAGGCAATATTGCACAAAGAGTAATTCCTAAAACAGGAGCATCAACCAGTAGCAAACTCACATCCAAAAATGTCAAGAAGCAAAAAGAATAACAACTTTGCAATCTCCATATTCTTAAAAATTAAAAATCATGGCAATTTGGCAAGAGAAGAACCATAGAACCTTAGTCCTCACAGGATACACACTCATCAAATAATCACTCAAGTATATGGTGGTGAAGTGTTTCACTCAAAGCACACATTAGAGTCATGGAACCATATATTTGCTTTTCATCTAATTTCAAAAATCACAAACCACAAGCATGCACTAATCAAAGGGACTTTATTTTGGGTTGTAACTTGGCTAAAGTGGTAAACAAGTGAGGAGAGAAATAAGCAAATGATGACCAAGATAATAGGAGAGCAATTACAACAACTCAAATTTTTTACTATGCAAAGCACAAAATTCCCAATTGCCATAATTGAATTTTATTCTCGTTGCCCTTCTTTGGAGTATTTCTCTCAATTTTATTCCTCAACCTTATTCACACTTTTTTTTTGTTTTGGTAATCAACTTTTTTTCTTCAATTTGTTTTTCGTTATCTATTGCCCTTTTTCCCATTTCCTTCCTTTTAACTTCCTACACCTTCTTTATTCAAATGATTACTTTTTTCCTTTCAAGTATTTTCATGCCATTTTCCATATTTGTTTGGTATCTACTTTTTTTTCATGTGTTTTCACACTTTTTTTTTCAAACCTTCTCACATTATTCCATCACCCTCTCCCCCAAACCAAAATATTTGCTTGTCCACAAGCAATTCACCAATGCTCTCCTATCCTCAAGTTGGAATAAACATGTTCATTATAATTCAAGAAGCAAGGGTGAGAATAAAATTAATCAAAATAAGCTCAATGAAGTAAGCAAAGGAATTTGTTCATGTATGGTTTTTTTTTTCTCAAGTGGTTTATGAAAGAAAATGCCCAAATCATTTTTATGCAACACATGCAATTCATGAATCTTAGAAAAAAGAATCAAGCAAATCTTAGCACATCAACTCAATGGTGCACACTCAAAGAATTAAAAATCAAGCCCAATATCTCACTAAGGTCATAACTAAGATTCCAAAATTTCATTCCAAACCACATTGCCATGAATTTAATAAAAAAGAAAAAAAAATATGCAAAGAGGTTATGAAAAATGCTATGAACAGATTTAAAAAATGAAGATTATACTACAAGAAGAACTTCCAAAGAAAGGAAAATAGCCTGACAAGTTGCACAAAATAATGACAATGCCAAAAGTGACATCCCAAAACAGCATCCTAAACCTTTAAGTGCTTGGCCTATTTTTATTATAACACAAACAAACTAAAACATGAAACACAAACCTAACAAGAAAATGAAAATAAAATAAAGAGAAGGGTTAAGAAAAACTCGTTGAGAAGTTTCCACCCGAATCCCATTGCTTGTAGCGTAAGGGCCAAGAGATGGTCAATATGTAAGATCCTCCTCCCGGATCCTATGGCTTGAAGAATGGCAATTATAGAAGCAATATGACTCTACCCTCAATTCCTCCTAACAAGTGTGTGAAAACTCCAATGACCACTTTAAGTACAATATGAACTCACTTCCTCCTGGGTCAAATGGTATTTTCACAAGGAAATTTGACAGACAAGTGGAAGGGACTAACTTTGCAGTGTCCACACATCCATGTAAGCCAACATATTTATCCAATACAGTAATTTCAGGTTTCTTAGCAAGCATGGTGGAGTGAATGTTTTTTAAATGACTTGTCTTCTCAATTGTTCTTTCCCAAGGATTTGTGAAAGGTAATTCCTCTTCTTGTGACTCGTCTACCACCACCACTTCATCTTCATTTTGATCCATCCCCACAACCATATTTTGCTCAAATTTTGCTTCATGTGGCTCTTTGGGAATCACTTGTAAACATGGTGGTGGAGGTGGTAAATACGAACAAAAGTTGGAATATCATGATCTCCCAAATCTATGTAGTCTCCCCAACACAAGTTGTTCTCTAAAGTGTGACTTGAGGCTTCCTCATCAGATGGATAATAATAGTTGTCCATGAATTACATCCACCTTACACAAACAAAACTCAAAAAAAAATATCAAATATATACAAAAAATAAAAAATAAAAATGTCTAAATTAGTTGCCTCATTTGTTACTAATGATATTGGCAAAACCAATCCCCGACAACGGTGCTAAAAACTTGTTGACAATTTCGGCAAGTGTATCGGATCGTTGCAAGTAATAAAATGGTAAAAACCGGATATCGTCCACAGGGATTAGTTACCAAGTACCAACTCACAAGTTTAACAACTATCTAGACTAAAATTTTGTATGAAGATAGCTCAAAATAAATAAAATATAAAAAAGAACAATAAAATATTTTTGGAATTTTCGTTGAGGGTAAAATAAAAATAAATGCGCCAGGGATTTTATTTCATCCAATTATGAATTTGGATTCCTCATAGACAAGGAATCCTATGAATTACCAACACTCTAATTATATTAATCTCAATTGGCATATGTTGAAGGACAAATTCGCTTAATTAATTGAAGCCTAATTCCTTAGTGAATCAATTCTACAAAACCTCACTAATTATCCTAATTCCTTAGGTCTAATTAACAAGGCATGATGATGAAAGCTCTATGGAATTTGTGAAAGACCTATATTAATCAGTTATCTATTCCTAGATTAACCAAATTGTTAGTGATGATTACAAGAGGTAAAGTCCAAAAATTACTATTCCTAGCATATTATTGAACCCTCAAAACACAAGAATGGTAGCTAAGCATTCAAATGTAAGAAAGCACAGTAAACATCACATCAACAAAACCAATTGTTCATAAGATAATCAAAGTATCATATAAAACTTCATCATAAAAGGATTTTATCACAACCCTAACAAAAATAAATTTAGCTAAACATAGAGAAAGAAACAAGCAAACTCAATCTCCTCTGCGCCATCTTCCCCCACGCAACTATGTTTTCGCTGCTGTCTCTGCCCAAGTGCACTGCTCTATTAGGTGCGGCTTCCTCTCTACCTCTCCTTTTTTTTTTTGAATGACTGCCAAACCTCTTCTTATATCAATTGCTTTTATTTCCTGGTTCTTATTCTATACGTTGCTGCCCCCTCACACAACTGTGACTCTTTTATTCAATTATTATAATTAAAGACCATCATTCCTCTCCACAAAACTCCTTGTGCGGTACTTTTGGACTCCAATTCCAAAATGATTTGAATTCTCTTACTAACAATTAGCCATGCTCCTTCAATTTCTTCATGGGCCGTGGCTTAATAAATTTAAACAATTGAGCTTGCTTCTTTAATTTTCAAGCTATTTTGTTAGGATCCCAATATCCAATTAGTGTAAAACTTTATTATTTCCTACAATTCTAAACAAGTAAAAAAAATCTATTAGATTAATATTAAAAACATAAAATTAAACAAAAATATTCAAAACATTATTAAAAGACTAAACCCCCAATTTGGTCCCTGAGAAAAACACTCGGGTCTGAAATAGTCCCTAACCAAAAAAAAACTATCCAGTTGGTCCTTAAGAATGTGTTTACCGGGACAGATTAGTCCTTCTGTCATATTTTGTAGTGTTTCTATCATGTGTAGTGCATGTTAATAGGGACTAATTTGGCTCACGGTCATGTTTCTTAGGGACTTTACTGGTATCACTTAAAAATTGTTAGGGACTAATTTGTGACAGAAGGACTAATCTGTCCCGGTAAACACATTCTTAAGGACCAACTGGATAGTTTTTTTTGGTTAGGGACTATTTCAGACCCGAGTGTTTTTCTCAGGGACCAAATTGGGGGTTTAGTCTTATTAAAAACTAAATTAACTAAACTTAGGAACAAAACACAATCAATTAGCACGATTTGGAGTAAAAACTCACTCAATAAGCACACAAAAATCACATAATGTAGCGGATTATCAATTTAAAGTATAATAAAATATAAAAATATTTTAAGTATGATAAAATATAACATGGTTAAAAAAAAGGTATAATGAAATATCAGATATTTTAAATAATAAAATAATATAAATTAATTTTAAAAATTAATTTTATTTTATCACAAGGCTAATTTTGTTATCACAAGGATAATTTTGTCTTTTTATATAGTTTTAAAAATTAAATTAAAATATTATATGTAATTTTAAAATATTATGTGTAATTTTATCACAAGGTTAAAAATTAAATTAAAATATTATATGTAATTTTATCACAAGGATAATTTTGTTTTTTTATATAATTTTAAAAATTGAAAAGTAAAAAAAAATTAAAATCTAATAAAATATGAAAACGTTTAGATAAAACAAAAAAATTAAAATTCATACTAAAATTATAATGATATCCAGTTGGTTGTCAGGTGAGCACCAAACACTAGTGGAAAGTATACATTAGACGGTAAAGGTTTACGTCAGTTAACCAAAAACTAGACGTTAAAAAGGGGGCGGTGGCAGTTTTGTAAATATCATACTTCATTAATTCACTGTTAACGTCAATTGTTTTAAGGATTGACGTTAAAAGTGAGGCGCTGGCAGTTTTGTAAATATTAAATCACTATTTACGTCAGTTGTTTAATGAACTGACGTTAATTAAAACTTTTAACGTCAGTTGTTTATAAAACTGACGTTAGAAGTGTGATTTTTACTTCAGTTAAATAAATAACTGACGTAAATAATCTACCTTTCTTTCGTTGTCATCTCCCTGTTGTCACTCTTAACGCAGATCATCACTCCATATATAGTGCAGTTTATTTCTAATCTTTTTTTTTTAAAAGTTTATTTTTAATCTTAATTAATTAGCTTGAATTAGTAAACAAATTCTTGTGCAAATTAAAATAAATAAACACTTAACATAAAACAAGTTATATATGTATAATCAAATCGTATCTCATTGAAGCGATTCATAAGTTACAATTACATGATTAAAAGATAAAAAATTTCCGCCAGATAGCACTAAAATATAAAAAAGTTTCTGCTTCAACATCATTTTCTTCTCAGTCCTGTCCTCATAAACTCCGATATTGAATGCATCTCCTCCCTTACTTGAAGTCCTTGATGCTCCATCTGAATCCACAGTCAATTTGGAGCCAAAGCAGAGTGAAGGGTGCACTCGATCTGTTTCAGCAATATTCTTGGAACAGCCACTTGGTTCCAAAGCTGAGGTTTTGGAGCTGTAGATGCTGATTCTCCCGAAGGATGATGGTGTGTGCAATTCACATAATGCGATTTACACACCCTTATAACCCATGTAATGTGATTTACTCAAACTAAGAAGTTGTTTGACCATTAAGACAGAGACCTTTAAGTCTAGGTATAGGAAGAAAGAGTGATGAAGTTAATCTGCATGGCAGAGCCATATTGTGAAGCAGAAAAATTAAAGGAAGGAAGGAAGCTATTTATAGGAGTAGGGGATGAAGGTACTAGGCATCGTCGTAAGTTGCTAAAAATTAAATGGATCATTAAGAGCATTAGGTTCCAAGGCGCATTGGGAGTTGGCAATCATATATTATAAACGTGCAGAAAAGAAAACGCCCGAAGGAATAAGAAGAAATAGACCTTTAAGTCTAGCTAGGTATAAACTTAGTGCTCATAAAGAGGATTATAGGTTACAATGTGCATGGGTAAGTAGCACAGCAGTAATGGGTAATTTAGTATCAGAGTAGTCAAAGGAATGAATGCTTTAATTTTGCAGAAACTTATACACTTTTAACGTCAGTTGTTGAATAAAACTGGCGTTAAAAGTGTTTTTAAAATAAAAAATAATTTTTTTTAACGTAAGTTGTTTATACAATTGACGTTAAAAGTGTGATTTTTACTTCAGTTAAATAAATATCTGACGTAAATAATCCTATGTTGTCACTCTTAACACAGGTCTCAGTGTCATTTTGTGAAGGAATAGAAATATAGAGGAAAAGAAGAGGCAGTATTACAGATGATACAGAATAATGATACTTTATATAGAGAATGATTTTTACACAACACTTTTAACGTCAGTTGAATTCAATAACTGAGGTTAAAAGTATTTTAAAAAAATATTAATATTTAACGTCAGTTGTTTAATACAACTGACGTTAAATAATTACTTTTAACGTCAGTTGTTTAATAAAACTGACGTTAAATGTTGTTTTATTTTTTGCTTTTTGATTATAACTTTTACACCCGGGCGCCTTCTGAACTTCGCTCTGTATGTACGTCTCTTTTATATTTTCATCACGCTCAACCCTAGATCACTCTCAACCCTCACTCTCGCTCTCACCCAGCACAGAACCCTAATCGCGAGCTCATCTCCACCGCAACCACCGCGAGGGCTTCTTCGCCACCACCGTGAGGTACACTATTAACTCAACTCTGTCTTTCCATTCATTCTTTGCAATAACTTGACATCTCTCTTTCCCCTTCCCGCACACTAACTCTCCTTCTCCCTCTGCTCTCAGTAACCACTACGAACGTTGGCCACCACTCGAGCGATTCCTCCCAACCACCACGCGAGCACCTATTTCTGGTGAGTATTTAGGGCACATTTTTGTATTTTTGGTTTTGAGTTAATGTTGAAACTGTAGTCTCAGTAGTTGAAACTTGAAACCGTGAGTTTGAGTTGTTTGGAATGTACGTCTCTATTTTTGGTTTTGAGTGCATGTTGCTCTGCTGGTTGATTTGTCACGGCCGTGATGCTCATCACGGCTAGGCCGTGATCGGTTCTTCCTGTGATGGCATGGTCTCGTTCAGTTGGTGCGTTACGGCCGTGATGGACATCACTGCCAGGTCGTGACCAGTGCTTGGCAATTTTCAAAAACTATAGTTTTCAATCTCCCGTATTGTCCTTATATTGGATATATGTTTTGTATATCTACAGGACCTATCTAGTTATGGATCGTAGTTGGATGGTTTGTAAGCGTACTAGTGCTGAGTATTTGAAAGGGGTGGGAGAATTTATAGAATTTGCTCAAAGGAATATTTCTAATAGTAATGGAATGTTCTGTTGTCCTTGTGTCAAGTGTTTGAATACGAGGAAATGTACGGTGAAGGATATACGTACTCATTTGATTTGTGAAGGGATTTGCTTGAGTTATACAAGATGGATATGGCATGGTGATGTGTTGTTGAGTAGTACGGCGAGTGTCTCCCAAAGTGAGGACGTTGACGTAGTTATTGAGGATGATCGAGTAGAGGACATGATCCGTGATATTGGACAAGAATCTTTTCATCGAGATCATGTGTATGATAGGTTGTGCGGTGATGCGGATAAGCCTTTATATCCAGGGTGTACTACTCATACACGGTTGGAGTAACACCAAGAGACAGAAGAAGCGCCGACGACCTTAATTGGAGAGCAGGTTTATCAGAGGGTAAAGGACATCGATGTTATATTCGGCAAGTCCAAAAAGAAAGGTAAAGCTGCTGAGAAAAACATATGGAAGAAGAGGTCGATATTCTTTGATCTTCCATACTGGCGCAAGCTTCATGTCAGACACTGCATTGATGTGATGCATGTGGAGAAAAATGTGTGTGATAGTGTGATCGGGATGCTTCTCAACATTCAGGGAAAGACAAAGGATGGTGTGAATGCTCGTCTCGACCTCGTTGCTATGGGTATACGAGAGTAGTTAGCTCCAGTTGTTGAGGATGGTAAGCGGACTTAGTTGCTGCCAGCATGTCATACTTTGTCAAAAAAAGAGAGACAAAGTTTCTGCGGGTGTCTTCAGGGCATCAAAGTTTCACATGGTTACTCTTCAAATATGAAGATGCTTGTCTCTAGTGATCTTAAATTGGTTGGCTTGAAGTCTCATGATTGTCACATCTTGATGCAACAACTTCTGCCCATTGCTATTTGTGGTATTGCTACAAAAAATGTGAGACATGCCATTACTCGGTTGTGCTCATTCTTCAATTCTATATGTAGCAAAGTCGTTGACCCCCGTATGTTGGATGACTTGGAAGTTGAGGCTGCTACAATCTTGTGCCAATTGGAGATGTATTTTCCTCCTTCCTTTTTCGACATAATGGTTCACTTAATTGTTCATTTGGTGAGGGAGATTAGATTATGTGGGCCGGTTTTTCTAAGATGGATGTACGCAGTTGAGCGCTACATGAAGATCTTGAAAGGGTACGTGAAGAATCCTCATCGTCCGGAAGCATCTATTGTTCAAAGGTATGTTGCAGAAGAAGCTATTGAGTTTTGTTCGGACTACCTTCATAACACGGATCCTATAGGGGTTCCTAAGCCTCGGCATGATGAGATCAGATGTCAAGGTAAGGGTACACATGGCTTAAGAATTAATAGGAAGGATCGGGAGGAAGTGCTTCAAGCACATTTGTATGTATTGAACAACATCGAATGTGTTCAGCCTTTCTTATTTGAACATAAAAGAAAAGTCAATCAAGAAAACCCTCGAATGAGCGAAAGGTGGTTGTTGAACAAGCATAACAAGACTTTCTTACCATGGTTCAAGGAAGAAATGCTTAAGGATGGTAGTACTGATTCTGATGACGTAAAATGGCTAGCACGTGGGCCTAACTGCAACGTCATATGTTGGAGCGGATACGACATAAATAACTTTTCCTTTTATACAAAGGAACAAGATAACAAGAGTACCATGCAAAATAGTGGGGTTATGATCGTGGCCGAAGCAATGCACTTCTCTAGTGCAAAGGACACAAAACCCGTTATAGTACCGAGACCTTACTTTGGATATAATGAAGATATTTGGGTGCTCGATTACACTAAGCTTACGGTGCCGGTATTTAAATGTAAGTGGGTTGATAGTAACGGTGGTGTACAAACCGACGAATTGGGGTTCACATTGGTAGACCTCAACAAGTTAGGTCATATAAATGAGCCTTTCATAATGGCTTCCCAAGCAAAACAAGTGTTCTACATCACTGATCCTTCTAACAAAAGGTTGTCCGTGGTTCTCCAAGGAAAAAGCATGTATAATGGTAGTGATGAAAATGAAGATTCAAATCTTGATATTCCTGAGACTCCTTCTTTTTCAACAAACATGCCTACTATAATCGAGGAGACATAGGTGGACGATGTACATGCCACTCGTGATGATCATCACGAAGGGATATTGATATAGGTAGTTTAAACTTAGTATACATTTATTTTTATTTATATTTATGTATTTATTTTGAGTTATAACCTATGTTAATAAATATATATTGTTTCTAAATACATATATATGGATCATTATTCCATTTTTCCTTTGCAATTCTGTAATGTGTGTGATATTCTGTGTTACTGGGATATTTACTGAATGCAGGGATGGCTAAGGGGAGTGATATTTTAAAACTGAATTTAAAAAAAAAATACTATTAACGTCAGTTTTATCATACAACTGACGTTAATAGTATTTTATAAAATATACAGTACACTATTAACGTCAGTTGTTTATTACAACTGACGTTAAAATTAATACCTTTAACGTCAGTTCTTGATAACAATTGATGTTAGTTTTAACAAAATTAAAGTCAGTTTTATTAAAGAACTGACATTAATTTTGACAAAATTAACGTCAGTTGTGTTAAAGAACCGACGTTAATATTGTTATATTTAACGTCAGTTCTAAACTGACGTTAAAAGTTTAACTTTTAACGTCAGCTGTATTTACGTCAGTCAGTATTCTGACGTAAAAAATCAATTTTAACTGACGTAAAAAGCACTTATTGCACTAGTGAAACGTCGTATAGGATAACAGCTTATCCTGCTCTTATCATATCCTACTCCTATCCTGTTCTCTTATCCTATGCTGACCACTAAATGAGCCATAAGAGTTTCTACTTTCTAGATAATAATAAATAATTGTGTACCAACTACCCACATAATCTTAAAGAGTTGTTAGGTTCCTATATATATATATATATATGTGTGTGTGTGTGTGTGTGTGTGTGTGTGTGTGTGTGTGTGTGTGTGTGTGTGTGTGTGTGTGTGTGTGTGTGTGTGTGTGTTTGTGTGTGTGTGTGTGTGTGTGTGCACGCGCGTGCATGCTGTTAAATATTTATTAGTTTTAAAAAATGTTTAAGGGGTGTACTGATATAATGGTTGGCTTAATGTATGTTTGTTTGGAATATGGTTGAATGAATTAGCAAAAAAATTAATTGTATCTATTGATTGATTTATTTTTGTCATAATTGTGTAAACTATGAGACCTTGTTCAAGATGTACAAGAAATTGGAAAAATGCATGTATAAATATTTTTTGATAAAGTACGAAGTATCCACCACCATTAACAGGTGCTAATCTCCATCGGGGAACATGTTGGGCACACAAGATGCATTCTCCCCTCCCAACCAGGTTTTTTTTCCATATACAAGAATTGGGATTCAAACTCCTGACCACTTGCTTAAGGTGTCCAAATCCCTTTCCACTTGGATCAACACAGAGGAGGAAGAAATGATGGGAAAAGAAGAAGAAGGGGGTGGGGGTGTACAAGGTCACAGAGAAAGGAAGGATTACTTCCTCTACTCTTAAATAATTGTCTCTTTAAAAATTTAATATTATACTAGTTTTACGATATTTTAGAAGTCGAATCCCCTAACCACTTGTTTAAAGAGTTCGAGTCCGTTATAACTTGGATGAATCACATATTGGTATAAGCTTACATGCATTTATTTAACCAAAAACATTTATTAGGGAAGCCGGATATGCCAACAATGAATTATATGTCAAATTGTAAGAGACTATTTCTTTTAAATATATACAATATAAATAGATAATATAAGGCCATTAGCGCATGAATTAACTTTTATATACAATATATAATGCTAAGAAAACGATTTGATATGGATGAGTGATTCGATACATATGTTTTGGTGCAACTTTATCATATGGAATATTTACTTGCTAATAGCTATATATAGATATATATTTTGGATGTTACAACTTACATCTCTCTTCACCTCTGGTATCTCAGGTATTTACAAAGAAAATAAGTTTGCGTTTTTGAAGTAAAAACAAATTCTTATTTTATTTTATTGACTCTATGTATTACGTCGGTTTTATAAACCATAACTATTTTTCATTTTATATTTTAATGTTACACTAATTGAAATGATAAGATTCACTAATATGGAACCTAAAAAAAAGTTCTTACTTTAGGAGCTTTGTGTGGACCTCTCCTCATTTTCTTGTCAAAGTAATTGCCTAAATGTAAATGGGGATTTCTGTAGGTTGGGAATCAATTTTGCTTTGTGCATGTCACTGATCAGGTTCGCGATCGATTTACATCACGACCTTCTAATTTTAGATACTTCAGTTACCGATCATTAACATATATCTACCCTTTTAGACATCATCGCTTTCAATTCAGCATTTTAGACATCATAGCTTTCACTCACAGCATTGTTATCGTTTGTGAGTGCGACACCCTTTCTGGGGGCCGTCACATAGTTACCCAAAATGCGGAAATAAAACTTAAATGATGGTTACTTTAGGAAAATGTTACTTTCAATGTTTTACCTTTACGGAAATTGTGATAAAATTTGATATTTTTCCTTCTTCATAATATCAACTCAAGACAACTCAACCAACTCAGAGATGTACGTCATAAGCATAAATAAGAGTCATAAGTTTTATACAAAACAAAAAACTATAACTATAGGAGATCACAAAAGCGCCTCCATCACGATAGGCTTTTCTCCACCACCCTAAATAAGAAAAAGTAAAGACATATAGATAAACAGTAGCGACACAACTAGAACCAAAATCAAAATAAATGGCTCTCAGTAACCTGATCAAAAACTGATGAAAGACTCACTACTCTAAAAACGACTATACCTAAGCTGGTCAAGGCTAATAAGAACTACTGGGGGAATCAGAATGATCACCCAGACTCACTGAAGGTGTATCCGATGAAGATACCTACTACCTCACCCATTGGGTCATCCCCAAAGGTCGATGAGTGAACCTCAAGCTCCTCCTCAAAATGCTCACCGGGATCTTCCTCTATCTCATCCAGCTCTACTTCAACTGGTGGTGCTGCTGCTACAGGTGCCACCTGAAGCGACTCAACAGGCTGGTGTTGATAATCAAGCAATCTGTGATTCCTCGAAAACTGTAGGTATTGCCATACTGGAGGTAACGATATCTCACAAGTCTCCACCATATGTACTCTCGAAATGGGTCCCCCAGCTGTCGTGCCACTTGTCTCCGAAGATGGTCCATAGTATGTGGCGCTCAAAGCCCCAGGAATTATCTCCCATGTGCTAGCATAGTGGGCCCGATCAAACACGATCATCCTCAACTGCTGATGGGCTAAGGGGATATCTGGATCCATCTAATCGTAGATAAAATATAACATGAGTAGAGAACAGAAAGAAAACATGCAAGAGTGAGAAACCGATATTTGAGTCATAAAGCGAGAACCACATGCACGACACAACAAAACATATGCATACGTATATATATCCATATCAGTTAAACTCTCACAAGTAAGGTATCACACATCATAGCATCTCAAAGGGATTCACACCCAAACATCGTCGTTTTAAAATATGCATGATACACTTCAATAACCGTTATCTAACATTTTACCTAATCTCCCGGAGATATCAACAACACGCAGAGTTGATCAAACTCAGTTGCCATAAGGCACTCGCAAGACCAAGCATTACTATCCACACAAGGAACAATGACATGAATATCCTCTCGATATCATGATTAACTACATGTATACCATTAAGGTGCCATGCTCAACTCAATTCAAAAGCACGTCTGCTTAAATGCATGTAAAACATTTTATTCTCGTCTTTTCTCTTTGTGATTCTTTTGTCGAAGTACACAAAAAATTCGACCATCTTCAACACAAAACATCTTTAAAACATTATTAACAACACAGGATTTCACAATCCGAATGCTCAATCACGAAACCTTTAGACCTTGCAATCAGTCCTAAGTTCGTGGTGATAGAAAAAAATCATTAAACTCCTCTTTAATGCATAGTATACCTCTTGTATATGGTAGACAGTAAGTCCACAATGCACATAACCTTAACATCCCGACGTCTCGGCTATTAAGTTCTAAAATCTTTAAAATCATGTTCAACTCAAAACTTGATTTCTGGAAAACTTATTATATGGACAAATTCCGTCATAAAACACCTGTTACCGAAAATATCATTTTCAGAAAAGAGGGTCACAGATTTGAAGTTCACCAAAAATATGCGTTGCCATCTCTTAAATACTTGTCGTCGTCGGTTTTCCAAATTGTCGTCGTTACATCATTCTAAACCAATTTAAAGCCAAAACTCAGCTTTTTCCACTTCAACATTTTTTTAAAATCACGGTTAACTTATTTTCGTAGATAAATTTCATAGAACAACATTTTATAATATTGCGGAATATATTATATAGCTGCTAGCAGTAGTAAAATATTTTCACGGTTATGCCCTCTCTGTGACTCATAAATCATTTTTTTTTATTAAATAATTAAAATAATAATATTTCTCAAATACTTATTATTTTTCCCAAATAATATTTTCCATAAATATTATATATCAACATTTTCCGATAAAAACATTGAATATAATTTATACCGCTTATTAACGCTTTTATCTAATTAATCGGTTGGGCACTGACCACTGTCAGGCTTCACAAACAACATCCAACATCATCATCATCAATATATTACAGGCAGATTAGGCATCACCATAATATAATAAATAACTGCAGATAATTAAATAAATTAAAAGAAGATAAATAAATTACAACTATAAACAAACATAGCCAAGTAAAATAAACTGAAAACACCCCAAAGAGATAAATAAAAATATACAGACCACAAACAAGAACATGTGGCCATCCGAATAACCCGTCAGGTAACCCATCTTACCTCTCACGTTCCTCGGTGAAAAAGTAATAACTTACCAGGTGTCGGAAATCCTCATACGCCGTAAACATAGTTAACCTTCAACACACAACCAATCAATCCCTTAATCAAACAACTAAAACATCACTAAATAAACCTATATAGGTCACGGTCTACTAGGATTTAGTGGCTTAACCAGTTCCAAAAATCTCCTAAGTCAGGATTAAGGTTTCTAACATACTTAAGACAATGGATTAAGACTAAACAACAAGATTAGGAAATCAAAATCATACTAATCCTCCAAGTCTCAAGGTCGGCCATCAATAAATCCTAGGGTTAGGGTTTGTAGTTTCATGAACCATTGAGGATTTAACAAGTGTACATGTATGTTGAAAGACATGATCATACATCAAAACAATGTACAAAACTCCATCAAAACTCCTCCTCTATGATTCGGCCATCACATGAACTTAGGGTTAGGAATTTCATTTTGATTTGCTAACCGGGATTTAGGCATGGTATCATACATGTCATATTGAATACATGATCATACATGAAAGAAAACAAAAACAAAACTCCATGGAACCTTTCTCCATAGGGTCGGCCAACTCAAGTTAAATAGGAAGGAAATTATCGATCATCACATGCTCTTAGATATAGACAATACACATGATTACAAGAACATAGCAAGACGTGGTTTCAACATCATGGGATTTTTCTAGAATTTGTTATGGATTTTCAAAGTTCTAGATCTAGAAACTTAAAAGTGAAAAACCTAGATGAATAAAGCTTTGAATCTTGAAACTTATTGAAGAACATAAACATGATTAGGAAAGGAGAAGATGACTTACCTCTTGAAGATCCAAAATCAAGTAAAGATCCAATGACTTGCTTCACACAATGATTCTAAGACTTATGAACTTTGGTGTTTTTGTGTTAAACTTGTAATAGGAAGAAAATAAAGTGTGATGGTCTATATATAGAGAGAGGGATGAGTCCAAGGGAGGAATTAAGTGGAAAGGAGGTGGCTTCTTCAAGGACTTAGGTGCAAATAACTCCTAGGGACCATTTTGAAAAATTCCAAAAGTATAAGGACTAGTTTGCAAATTCCTAATAGTTTGTAATGATGACCATGTGCAACATTTAATGTGTTCACATTGTGACTCACCATCATGAATAATCCAAAAGTCTAAGATAACTCCTTTAGCTGCTCTTGGAAACTCCGTCGTTCGCTCCGCCGTTTACCTGATTACATATTTCGCCCGTAAAATATAAATTATTTCACTTTTAATAAAGTAATTCTAAAAATATAAAATCGTAGGAAATAAAATAAAAATCTTAAGTTTTTTGTTCACGAGTTAACATTAGGTCTCCTGGTCAGTATAAATATACTGTCAGTAGAAATAGCGGGCCGGGATTCACCCGTTGTTTCAACCTAAATTTTAATCGTAGCTTTCTACTTTTAAGTAGAATTAAATGAAAAACTCCATTTATTTAATATAATTTTCTAACACTCTAATAAATATACAAACATATTCATCCACATTTATAAAACAGTAAAGAAAACAGGGTGTTACATTACTACCCCACTAAAAAGAATTTCGTCCCCGAAATTATGTACCTGGGAATAATTTAGGATATTGTAACTTCATATTATCCTCAACTTCCACGTTGCTTCTCCAGTAACATCATCCCAAACAACCTTGACCAAAGAGATTTGTTTACCTTTGAGCTTCTTTGTCATCTTATCCACGATTCACACAGGTTTAGTTTCATAAGATAGATTTTCTCTTAATTGCATAGTATCGGGCTCAATGACATGAGATGGATCAGGAATATACTTCCTCAGTTGTGAACATGAAAACATCATGAAGATTTGAAAGAAAAGGCGGTAAGGAAATTTTATAGGCTACAGGACCTACACAACGAAGAATTTGGTAAGGTCCGATAAATTTAGGAGTGAGTTTTCTAGACTTAATTACTCGACCAACCCCAGTCGTTGTCGTTGGTGCGACTCTCAAAAAACATGTTCACCATCCTCAAATTCAAGAAGTCGTCTCCGCTTATCAGCATAACTTTTTTGCCTACTTTGAGTCGTTCGCATCTTTCTTGAATCATCTTCACCTTCTCCGTTGTTTGTCGCACAAAGTCTGGTCCCAACAGTAAACTTTCACCATCCTGATACCAACACAAAGGTGTTCTGCACCGTCGACCATATAAAGCTTCATAGGGTTCCATTCCTATGCTTGAACGAAAACTATTGTGGTAGGTGAATTCTATTAATGATAGAAATTCATCCCAGCTCCTCGAGTCTTCTAGTGTACAAGCTCTTAACAAATCTTCAAGTGGCTGTATAGTCCTTTCCGATTGTCCATCCATCTGTGGATGATATGCCAAACGCAATCTGAGTTTCGTTCCCAAAGCCTCTTGTAAACTCTACCAAAATTTTGACGTAAATCTTGGATCACGATCTGAAATAATGCTGGAAGGTATACCGCGTAACCTAACAATTTCATCAACATATAGTTGAGTTAACTTTGACAACGGGTGTTTCATCTTGATAGGTAAAAAGTGAGCCGACCTGGTCAATCGATCAACTATTACCCATATTGCATCATTTCCCTTTCGAGTCCTCGGTAAACCTGACACATAGTCCATCGATATACTGTCCCATTTCCAATCTGGAATATCCAAAGTTTTTAACATTCCTGCTGGTTTTTGATGCTCAATATTAGCTTTTTGACAAATTAAACTAAGCAAGAAGCCACATAATTCATGACATCCCTTTTCATGCCATACCACCAATATAATTTCTTAAGGTCTTGGTACATCTTAGTAGTTCCTGGATGTAAAATTAGCTTACTTCTATGAGCTTCCTCCAGGATTAACTTTTTCAGTTCAACGTCATCTGGTACACAAATCCTCTCACCAAATCTTAAAATTCCATCAGTCCCTTCTCTAAATTTTGACACTGCTCCTTGTTGTATTAGCTCTCTCTCTCTCTTTGTAGGTATCGATCACCTTGTTTTTCCAGTATTTGTTCCATCAATTTGTTTGTAACAATAATCATACCCAAACAAATCATTCCTGGTGATCTTTCCATTGTTAAGTGCATATCCCGAAATTGTTCCAACAATTCCTACTCTCTGGCCATCATATATGAAGCATGCACTGATTTCTTACTCAAAGTATATGCCGCTACATTAGCTTTCCCAGGGTGATATTGTAGTTGAAAATCATAATATTTTAAGTATTCCAACCAACGCCTTTGTCGCATGTTCAGTTCCTTTTGATCAAATAGGTATTTTAAACTTTTATGATCACTAAAAACATTAAATATTGATCCATACGAATAATGTCTCCAGATCTTTAAAGCAAATACCACCGTTGCTAATTCCAAATCATGCGTAGGGTAATTTCTCTCATGAGTCTTCAACTGTCTTGAAGCATAAGCCACGACTTTCCGATTTTTCATTAAGACACAACCCAATCCTTGATGTGAAGCATTGCGATATATTTCAAATGATTCCTTAGGATCTGGTAGTATCAATACAGGTGAAGTAGTCAGCCTCCGTTTTAACCCTTGAAAACTTTCTTCACAAGCGTCAGTCCACGTGAAAACTTGATCCTTCCGAGTTAACAGGGTAAGTGGTCCTACTATCTTAGAAAATCCTTCAATGAATCTTCTATAGTATCCAGCCAACCCCACAAAACTACGGATCTCCATTACAGTCTTGGGTCTTTTCCACTGTAAAACAGCTTCAACTTTCAATGGATCTACATCAATTCCATCGCTCGAGATCACATGTCCTTAGAATTGAACTTGGTCTAACCAAAATTCACACTTTTCAGGTTGCGCATAAAGTCTTTTCTCCTTTAAAATTTGGAGAACCGCACTGAGATGTTCAACGTGTTTTTCTTTATCACGAGAAAAGATTAGAATGTTGTCAATAAAGACAACGACAAACTGATCCAGATAAGGACGAAAAATCCTATTCATGTAATCCATGAATATAGCCGGAGCATTTGTCACACCAAATGGCATTAAAAGGTACTCGTAATGTCCGTAGCGTGTTCGAAATGCTGTTTTTGGAACATCATCCGCTTTTACACAGATCTGGTGATATCCCGATCGTAAATCTATCTTAGAGAAAATAGTCGATCCACGCAGTTGATCCATCAAATCATCTATCATTGGAAGTGGATACTTATTCTTAATCGTCACTTTGTTCAGTTGGCGGAAATCTACACATAAGCGAGAAGTTATGTCTTTCTTTTTCACGAGCAACACTGGAGCTCCCCACGGTGATACACTAGGTCTAATGAATTCTTTAGTGATCAACTCAACTAGTTGTCCTTTCAAGTCCTCAAGCTCCAATGACGACATACGATATGGTGCTATAGATATCGTTCCAGTCCCTGGGATTAGATCAATGACGAATTCCATCTCCCGAACAGGTGGTAGTCCAGGTACATCATCTTGAAAAACTTTCGGAAACTCGTTGACAACAGGTATACACTGCAAGTCTAACTCGCTCTTAACGTCTAAGGAAAATAACAACATGTATCCTTACGCTCCCTCTTTTAAAGAAGTTATTACTTGATCAGTGGATAAAAATCCAGAATTCCCATCCTTACGAAAAATTAAAGATTTACGGGAATAGTCCATTAAAATATGGTTGGAGGATAACCAATCCATGCCTAAAATTACATCTAACTGTATCAAAGGCAACCAGATCAGATCAACACAATAATGTCTATCCTGAATAATCATAGGACAGTTTAAGCAAGCGGAGCTAACAGTAACTGGCTTAACAGTTGGAGTAGAAACAATCAGATTATATGGTAAGGAGGAAACAGGCAAACTCAAACGTTTCACACAATCCATCGAAATAAAAGAATGTGTCGCCCCCGAATCAAACAGTACAATTAAAAGATTATCGTTTATGTCACACATACCTAGTACAAGGTCGTCAGAGTCTGAAGCTTCAGCTCCACTCATTATATAAACTCGTCCCTTGGCTGTCGGTTTATTGGCTCTAGCAATGTTGACAGTCGGTCCCTACTTCGGTGCATTGCAATCCTTTGCCACATGCCCCACTCGACCACAGTTGAAACATTTGGGTCCTTTGAGAGAACAGCTATCAACCATATGGCCGGTCCCCCCACAATTGAAACATCTGATAACTTGACCTTGATTCCGGGTCTGCTGGTCTCCGCCCCCCGATCCTAAAGCATTAGAATGATATTGCTTCTGTTGATTCCCTGGTGCATGATAATAAGGTATATTCTGATTCTGCTTTCCCTTCTGAATCTGAGATTGACTCTTAGACTTAGCTGGTCCGCCTATGTTCCCTCTATAGTCTCTTTCTATCCTCATGACTTCTACCGTCCTACACTTTTCAACGAAAGCTTGAAAATTCTTGATTTCCAAAGGTAACACTGATTCTTTAATCTCAAAGCGTAGTCCTTTCTCAAAGCATTCACATTTCCACTCTTCATTCGGATTGTTGTCAAAGAAGCAAAAATACTTGGCTAGGGATTCAAACCTCGTCGCATACTCGTCAATAGTTAAATCCCTCTGAAACTGACGTAGAAATTCTACTTCATTCTTAGCTCGTGCACTTTGTGGAAAGTACTTATCTAAAAATGCAGTTCGGAACAACGCCCACGTGATCATTTGATGTTGAGCTTCCAATAGTTGTCTGGCTCCTATCCACCAATACTCGACATCTCCCACCAACATATATGCAGCATAAGACACCTTATCCCCTTCCGGAGTGTGAATTAACTCAAAGATTTCCTCCAACTCTTGGATCCATAAGTCAGCTTTAACGGGATCCACGTCTCAATAGAATTGTGACGGATCTTTACGTCTAAAAGCAGTCAAGTTCTTACCCTCAACAGCTTGTTCAGCTCGAACTTGCGCCTGATGGTTATGGGCATCCATCGATGCAGTCTGGTTAGAAATTGCAGCTGCTACGTTCTCCATAGCCTGGGCAGCATAACCCACTCCTTCATCGTATTCCTCATTCATATTGGCACGACAGCCAATAGGGCCACCTCAACGACCCTTTCCACGACCGCGTCCACGTCCTCCTCCACATCTAGCTTCTAGTGTGAATTCCATAACTGACCTGTCAAACAAAATCAGTGAAACCGCCGCCATAAATGAAACGTGTACCTAAGCATTAACATGCATTACTTCTAAGAAGTAATTCAAACAGTCAGGTCTTAATCAGAGAAACGCAACATCAACACAATCGACCTA
Organism: Sophora flavescens; assembly: GCA_030762895.1. Lineage (NCBI taxonomy): Eukaryota > Viridiplantae > Streptophyta > Magnoliopsida > Fabales > Fabaceae > Sophora > Sophora flavescens. Next base: position 247,056,632 of record CM061064.1, read on the forward strand.
TTTCCCAAAGACTCCCGAAAGACTCGACCAGCTCTGTAACCACAAATGCGACACCCTTTCTGGGTGTTGTCACATAGTTACCCAAAATACGGAAATAAAACTAAAATACTGGTTACTTTTGGAAAATGTTACTTTCAATGTTTTACCTTTACAAAAATTGTGATAAAATTTGAAATTTTTCTTCTTCATAATATCAACTCAAGATAACGCAACCAACTCGGAGATGTACATCATAAGCATAATTAAGCCTCATAAGTTTTATACAAAACAAAAAACTATAACTATAGGAGATCACAAAAGCGCCTCCATCACGATAGGCTTTTCTCCATCACCCTAAATAAGAAAAGTAATGACATATACATAAATAGTAGCGACACAACTAGAACCATAATCAAAATAAATGGCTCTCAGTAGCCTAATCAAAAACTGATGAAAGACTCGCTACTCTAAAAACGACTATACCTAAGCTGGTCAAGGCTAATAATAACTACTGGGGGAATCATAATGATCACCCACACTCACTAAAGGTGTATCTGGTGAAGACACTTCTACTACCTCACCCATTGGGTCATCCCCAAAGGTCGGTGAGTGAACCTCAAGCTCCTCCTCTAAATGCTCATCGGGATTTTCCTCTATCTCATCCAGCTCCACATCAACTGGTGCTGGTGCTGCTGCTGCTACAGGTGGCACCTGAAGTGGCTCAACAGGCTGGTGTGGATAATCAAGCAATCCATGATCCCTCAAAAACTGTAGGTCTTGCCATACTGGAGGTAATGATACCTCACAAGTCTCCGCCATATGTAGTCTCGAAATGGGTCCCCCAGCTGTCGTGTCGCCTATCTCCGAAGATGGGCCATAGTATGTGGCGCTCAAAGCCCCGAGATTTATCTCCCATGTGCCAGAATAGTGGGCCCGATCAAACATGATCGCCCTCAACTGCTGATGGGCTAAGGGGATCTCTGGATCCATCTAATCGCGGATAAAATATAAGGCGAGTAGAGAACAGAAAGAAAACATGCAAGAGTGAGAAACCAACATTTGAGTCATAACGCGAGAACCACATGCAAAACACAACAAAACATATGCATACGTATATATATCCATATCAGTTAAACTCTCACAAGTAAGGTATCACACATCATAGCATCTCAAAGGGATTCACACCCAAACGTCGTCGTTTTAAAATATGCTTGATACACTTCAATAACCATTCTCTAACATTTTACCTAATTTCCCGGAGATATCAACAACACGCAAAGTTGATCAAACTCAGTTGCCATAAAGGCACTCGCAAGACCATGCATTACTGTCCACACAAGGTATAGTGGTCGTTAACACAATTGGTGCTCATTGTCCACACAAGGTACAATGACATGAATATCCTCTCGATATCAAGATTAACTACATGTATACCATTAAGGTGCCATGCTCAACTCAATTCGAAAGAACATCTGCTTAAATGCATGTAAAACATTTTATTCTCGTCTTTTCTCTTTGTGACTAACGTTCTTTTGTCGAAGTACACAAAAAATTCAACCATCTTCAACTCAAAACGTCTTCAAAATATTATTAACAACACAGGATTTCACAATCCGAGTGCTCAATCACGAAACCTTTAGACCTTGCAATCAGTCTTAAGTTCATGGTGATAGAAAAACATCATTAAACTCCTTTTTAATGCATAGTATACCTCTTGTATACAGTAGACATTAAGTTCACAATGCACAGAACCTTAACATCCCTACGTCTCAGCTATTAAGTTCTAAAATCTTTAAAATCATGTTCAACTCAACTTGATTTCTGGAAATCTTATTATATGGGCAAATTCCTTCATAAAACACCGGTTACCGAAAATATCATTTTTAGAAAAGTGGGTCACAAAGATTTGAAGTTCACCAAAAATACGCGTTGCCGTCTCTTAAATTCTTGCCATCGTCGATTTTCCAAACTGTCGTCGATACATCATTCTAAACCAATTTAATGCCAAAACTCAGCTTTTTCCACTTAAACATTTTTTTAAAATCACGGTTAACTTATTTTCGCAGATAAGTTTCATAGAACAATATTTTATAATGTTGCGGAATATATTATATAGCTACTAGCAGTAGTAAAATATTTTCACGGTTACGCCCTCTCCGTGACTCATAAATCATTTTTTTATTAATAAATCATTAAAATAATAATATTTCTCAAATACTTATTATTTTTCCCAAATAATATTTTCCATAAATATTATATATCAACATTTTCCCATAAAATCATTGAATATAATTTATATCGCTTATTAACGTTTTTATCTGATTAATCGGTTGGGCACTGACCATTGTTAGGCTTCACGAACAACATCCAACATCATCATCATCAATATATTACAGGCAGATTATGCATCACAATATTATAATAAATAACTGCAGATAATTAAATAAATTAAAAACAGATAAATAAATTACACGTCTAAACACACATATCCAAATAAAATAAACTGAAAATACCTCAGACACATAAATAAAAATATACAGACCACAAACAAGAATATGTGGCTATCCGAATAACCCGTCAGGTAACCCCTCTTACCTCTCGAAGTTCCTCGGTGAAAAAGTATTAACTCACCGGGTGTCGGAAATCCTCGTACACCGTAAACACAGTTAACCTTCAACACACAACCAATCAATCCCTTAATCAAACAAATAAAACATCACTAAATAAACCTATATAGGTCACGACCTACTAGGGTTTAGTGGCTTAACCAATTCCAAAAATCTCCTAAGTCATGGATTAAGGTTTCTAACATACTTAAAACAACAGATTAAGACTAAACAACAAGATTACGAAATCAAAATCATCCTAATCCTCCAAGTCTCAAGGTCGGATATCAATAAATCCTAGGGTTAGGGTTTGTAGTTTCATGAACCAATGAGGATTTAACAAGTATACATGTATGTATGTTGAAAAACATGATCATACATCAAAACAATGAACAAAACTCCATCAAAACTCTTCCTCTATGATTCGGCCATCACATGAACTTAGGGTTAGAAATTTCATTTTGATTTGTTAACATGGTTTTAGGCATGGTATCATACATATCATATTGAATACATGATCATACATGAAAGAAAACAAAAACAAAACTCCATGGATCCTTTCTCCATAGGTTTGGCCAACTCAAGTTAAATAGGAAGGAAATTTTTGATCATCACATGCTCTTAGATATAGACAACACACATGATTACAAGAACATATCAAATGGTTTCAACATTATGGGATTTTTCTAGAAATTGTTATGGATTTTCAAAGTTCTAGATCTTGAAACTTAAAAGTGAAGAACCTAGTTGAATAAAGCTTTGAATCTTGAAACTTATTGAAGAACATAAACATGATTAGGAAAGGAGAAGATGATTTACCTCTTTAAGATCCAAAAACAAGTAAAGATCCAATGACTTGCTTCACACAATGATTCTAAGACTTATGAACTTTGGTGTTTTTGTGTTAAACTTGTAATAGGAAGAAAATAAAGTGTGATGGTCTATATATATAGAGAGGGCTGCGTCCAAGGGAGGGATTAATTGGAAAGTAGGTGGCTTCTTCAAGGACTTAGGTACAATTAACTCCTAGGGACCATTTTGCAAAATTCCAAAAGTATAAGGACTAGTTTGCAAATTCCTAATAGTTTGTAATGATGACCATGTGTAACATTTAATGTGCTCACATTGTGACTCACCATCATGAATCATCCAAAATTTAAAGATAACTCCTTTATATGCTCTTGGAAACTCAGTCTTTCGCTCGGCCGTTTACCCGATTACATATTTCACTCGTAAATGATAAATTATTTCACTTTTAGTGAAATAATTCTAAAAATACACAATCGTAGGAAATAAAATAAAAATATTAAGTTTTTTGTTCACGAGTTAAAATTAGGTCTCCTGGTCTGTATAAATATATTGTCATTAGAAATAGCGGGCCGGGATTCACCCGTCGTTTCAACCTAAATTTTAATCGTAGCTTTCTACGTTTAAGTAGAATTAAATGACCAACTCCGTTTATTTAAAATATTTTTCTAACACTCGAATAAATATACAAACATATTCATCCACATTTCTGTTATTTAAAACAGTAAAGAAAACATGGTGTTATAGTGAGACTTTTCTTTTGGGTACCACCTACCACTACATGAAGAATTACGCACACTGTATTGTGTAGATTTGGCAATCATGGGAGGATGCTGACTCAATTGTTAGGTGGATGAATCTGCTTATACCAAGATATATACTCACGGAAATAAGGTTGGCAACGGGGCGGGGCGGGGGCGTGTTTTGCCTTCCCTCTCATTCAAGATTGGAAAATAGATCACATCTCCACTTCCAGTGGGGTTGGGTTTCCCCAAGGGTCCCCCCACTCCCGTCAATGACTAACCAAATTTATAAATTATTTTGCTTTAATTGAAATTAACAACTCAAAAATTGTACTTTCATAAAATAAACAAATAAAAGCATCATACAATTAAAACAATTAACCAGAAAATGGAATTTAGTTTTCTTTCAGCTAAAAATTAAAAAGAAATTAATGCTTAGAAGCACTTCGTTATGCTTCAAATAACACTGATAACATCAAAACACCATAATAAATGCACAATTAAATGTTCTGCAAGTTTACAAAAAAAACGCATCCTTTTATACAGAATGAAACCTTTCAATTAAAATAAATTTAATACCCTATATAGATATATGAGAATATTATTATAATTACGTAAACAGCAGGGTGGGTTGGGGTCGGGGCGAGGCATGTATCTGTATCCCCAATCCTCGCCCCTGGCCCCAATCAAAGAGGGTTTTGCCGGTCAAAGTCGTTGCGGGTTCGGGTCTCATTGCCATGCCTACACGGAAACTCTTTCAAATGCAATCAACATCTTTTTTCAAAATAAAACACATAAGTAAAAATAATAGTAATGATACATACATACATATATACATATATACATATATACATATATACATATATACATATATATATATATATATATATATATATATATATATATATTAGCCATTATAATGACTTTAACTCAAAATTAGGCTTTTTTGACTGAAGTAACATACTTTAAGAAACTATTTATCAAAATAACATACTTTTGAAATAATTAACCAAAATAATATTTTTTTTTGCCAAGCTTGAATTATTTTATTATTTTTTATGGTGATTGTGTGGTGCCAATTTGAATGCCATGTGGCACCCTTTCGTTTATCAATTTGTTTTAAAGGTAAAAAATTGCATGGCGTCATGTGTCGCATGCTGGTGAGTATAAATGGCGTCACTCGTCAAAACACGACACATGTGCAACCCCCTCCACCCATTATTCCTTCACTCTTTCTTAAAAAAAACTAAAAGTGATAACACTAAAAAATTAAAACAATACTTAAATAATATTAAAAATAATAATAATAACACCAATAAAAAATATTTCAAAAATCAAAACAATAATTATTGAATAACATGAATAGTTAAAGAATATTATTAAAAATTATGATTAATAGTAACTGATAGTAATTTAAGAGAGTAATTAATCATAATTTGTAGTTTTAATGATTATTGTCATATAAGAGAGTAATTAATAATAATTTGTAGTTTTAATATTAGATTAGAAATTTGCAGTTTTATTTTCAACTTGGACCTCGTCATTTATTGATGTTATAACGCCATCATATGACAGGGACCAAATTGAAAATGATTGTCACACCAATAACCGGTGATGACCAAATTGAAAATGATTGTCACGTAAAAAGATTGATTTGAAAACTTTTTACGTATAGGGACTAAATTGAAAATTAGTGTCATGTATATGGGCCAATGTAACATCCCTGGCTGCTCTATGGATTGACGACTTTCCCCACAAACCAACACGGGTCTTTTCACACTTCGTGGGAAAACTTCTAAGGAGGTCACCTATCCCAAAATTGCTCCAAGTCAAGCACGCTTAACCTTGGAGTTCTTAAGTGATGAGCTCCCGAAAAGAAGATGCATCTTGTTGATATAGATAGTATCGGTCAATTCTTATAAGCCTTCCTCAACTGTATAGTCCCATACCTACTAAGTCTTAGGATCCCTCTCATTCTGGTGTTTAATCGGTTCATTCATGTGCCTCTCCGCCTAGAAGCCTGCCAGGAGCTGTTCCTTGTCTGTGCCATCTTGCACCGGCGACCACTCCCCGCCCTCGTCAGCCCCGAGTGTCACATGCCCACCAGCTTTCGCTTGGTTCGTCCCCGAACCACACCGTATTGGGAGATGTTCTGCTCTGATACCATTTGTAATATCCCTGACTGCTCTATGGATTGATGACTATCCCCACAAACGAACACGAGTCTTTTCAACGTGCTTTGTCCCCACTCACACACTTCCTGGGAAAACTTCGCATGAGGTCACCCATCCCAAAATTGCTCCGAGTCAAGAATGCTTAACAGTGGAGTTCTTAAGTGATGGGCTCCCGAAAAGAAGATGCATATTGTTGATATAGGTAGTACCGATCAATTCTTGTAAGTATTCCTCAACTGTATAGTCCCATACCTACACAGTCTAAGGATCCCTCTCATTCTAGAGTGTAATCGGTTCATTCATGTGCCCATCTGCCTAGAAGCCTGCCAGGAGCCGCTCCTTGTCCGTGCCTTCTTGTACCGACGACCACTCCCCGCCCTCGTCAGTCTTGAGTGTCACAACCAAAGTATTAGTTCAACCTTTTTTTTTAATATTCTTTAAGTATTGTTTTAATTTTTTTAGGATTATAGTTTTAATATTTCCTGTATATTGTTTAATGTAGACCAGATTTGTATTTCCGGTATAGTAAATTTATAATATCGGAATTATAGTTCTGGTAAGTATTAAATCAAATAAAATACAGACTAAAAATATAAATCTGGTATTATAAATTTACTATATCGTAACTAAAATACATACTAGAGTTAAGATTCCAATATCCTAAAAATATATACATATCGTAATTGAAATTTTGGTATGGTATGAAGATAATTTAGAAAAAAAGGCCACTTGAAGAGGTGGAGGTTACAATGGTATTTTTGGGATATATTTAAAATTTTTCAAAAAAATTTGTGGTGTAAAAAGGAACACCTTTTTTTATATTGAGCCCAATCTCCTCTTTATTTTTATTTGACCGATTAGGCTCATATTTGGCTTACCCAAAGAGATGAAGTACAATGTCGAAAAATAATTTGGACAAATTTAGGTATCATCTTGTACCACTGATACCAAAATACGACAATCATCTAGAAGAATACGTAGTATAACCTTTAATTAGTTGTCAATTAGATGTGTTGAGATATGCAGAAAAGTTTTGATTCTTTTAGTTGTTGACTATTTACATATCTAAGTTCACATAGTATCTCTCTGTTTCTGGGCTCTACCACTAATCATTCTACATTTCACTTGACACACCCATCTCTCTATTTTTGGACCAACCATCCCTTGAACGCATTGTTGCACACTTCGAAGGCTGCAATAACACCCTTTAGAGATTTAGGAAATAAACATTATTTGTATTTTAAATTTTACATGTTTCTCAATGCAGACACACTTTAATATCTTGATTACCCATGCTAGTTTTTTGTTTTCTTCCATGAATTCCCCTGGAAAAGTCTGCCAATCTCGTTCTAATACAAATTAATTTGTTGATCAACAGTATTTTTTGTCATTTTCACAATGTATTATGTATAAATAAATATGAAATTCAATAGAAAAGGGAAAGATTCATATTTCGGTGCATCCCCTAATATTATGACAATCGCAAACACCCTGCAATTGGTTATTGCATTGGCTTGCATCGAAATGCATCTACTAGCGTGGCTGCAAATTATGGTCTTTAATTGCAATAAAGTTATAATTGTGGGAATTTTAGCTTTTTTTTTAATTATTCATAATTGTTGTATCACAATGCAACCACACTTTAAAACCTTGGTTACCCATGGTGGTTTTTGTTTTCATCCACAATTTCCCTTGAAAGATTTGATGTATTTCATTCTATTATGAATTAATTTGTCGATCAATATTATCTAGTTATCTTTTTGACAACATGTTGTGTATAATATGAAATTCAATAGAAAATGGAAATGATTAATATTTCGTCTGCATCCCCTGCTATTGTGGCAACCATGTTTAAATACCCTGCAATTGCACATTGACTTCTATTGGCCTCAACGTGACTACGAGTGTAATTGCAATTTAAAATTTCAGATAAGAAAACGAAAAAAGAAGAACCGTCAAGGGTAAGGAAATACTTATAGAAAATTCGATAATTAAACACCAAAGCATTTATTTTATTTCTTTGTGTCTCATTCTCATTCTCTATATCACATACAAACTTTAAGCCTAAATGAGAATCAACATGATAAGACTTTGGTATCAGACTCAAAACAAAGATATTATGAACTCATAACTAAAGACTCACAACTTTATTTTAACATAAAATTTCCAGAAACACCAAACAACATGATTGTCTGGTTGTTTTCACAACCAATATCATAACTCATGAAACTAGATAAAACGAGCAACCCTTTAATGCTCTAGAGCTTTAAATCCAAATCCAATATTTGCATATTAGGTTTGGCACCACACACGTTAAACACATTAACAAGATCATTATTGTTGATGGGTTTCTCCAGCAGGTTTATATATGGCTTTGTTCCATCAACAGCCGATTCTTCCATTTCCGTCATCTCTGGATGGATTGGATGGATTGCTGGAGTTGGAAATTGGAACGTTTCAACTATAGTACTCCCAGCGTTGGCCATAGCCTCTGGTTGAAATTGGATTGCTGGTTGGATTGGTTGTGAAGCAGTAATTCCGTTAACATTGGGTAACCGGTTTGTTCTTGGTGGTTGAGGCATCACCATGGGTTGTGGTGGTGGGGCTGGGAAAACCCGGGCATCAACTATATCTATAGTTTCTTGCATCGGCATTTCCCTGCGAAAATATACTTGGTGGGTGTTTGATATCAACTCTCTCGGACAGTCGACATACAAGTTTCTCAAAACATTGGTTTGAAGATCAAAATGAGACTCCAAAGGGGTGATGAATTCTCCCGAGCTGTAAGTGTGTTGATTCCAAACAACGCACACAATAAGCCATCCGTAATTGAGGTTGTTGGCCATTGTAATCTAGCGTTAGGAATTGAGAGAGAAATCACAATGAGCAGAGTTTAGGCCTCAATGAGCCTTTTTACAGATAAAATTTAGGGTTTTGTTAACAAGTGCCCAAAGGACAGAATGTAACACCCTAGTTTTTACACCTATGATTGATTATTTTATTTAGGTGTTTAATTTTATTATGTAATGTCGTTTAGTTTGAGTAATTAAATTACTCTCTTCAAATTATTTTATTGGGTGCGTTAGCACTGACTTATTTCAGTGAATGCACGTTTACTAGATAATAATTTATGTTATTGTCACTATTATACCAGTACAGAAAAATATTTTAAATAATATGATTAAGAGAAAAATATTTTCATATTTTCATTCTATTTAATTTAAGAGTTGAAAATAAATTGGTTTGACATTAACTGGAGATTAAATTTTGGACCGAGTATATTCTTAGTTGATCAGTTCAACTATTAATCTTTACTCTAATTTGAATTTTGAAATCATATCTTTACCAATCTTTATTTTTAGATTCCAAAAAGTAAAAACATGTTTATTTTAGGCCTAATATTTATCACTCATTTTGTACCTATCACTAAATAATTAGTTTTAAAACTCAACTTTCTCTTTTCTCTCTCTTATCCTCGACGCTTCCTCACCCCACTCTTCAACAGTTTTTTTTTCTTTTTCTCTCTTCTTCTTCTTCTTCCATCCACACTTCTTCTTCTTCCCCATTTCTTCCTTTCCCCCAAACTCAGCTCCTCCCTCTTCCTTCCTACCTGGTTCGCGCGCCTTGCACCACCGTCGACAGCTCGCCGACTTGAGAAGGAGGAGACACGCAATTGTTTCGTGTTGACCAGTTCGAAACGGAGCTCATCACCGCCACCCACCACCATTCCTAGCCGCGGTAAGTCCGACCAGCCGCCTTCCATGGTGGTTTCGAACCCAACTCGTTGGTTAAGCTTCTCTCTTTTCTTTTATGCTCTCTTTCATCTCTGTTGTCCCTGTTCACTGTAAAACCGCCACTGGCCGCCGCGTCGCCGCCGTTCGCCGCCGCGCGTCCCCCACAGCACCACCACGTGCTTCTTCTTCCTTGTATGGGTAAGTGAAAACCCCATCTATTTTTCTCAGATTCAAAACCCCCAAATTGATTTTGAAACCCTAACCCTAACCCTTTTAATTCAGCTTCCAATCTTGAAATTGAAGCTTGTTTTATGCTATTGGGACTATGAATTTGTGTTTCCCTAAACTAATTTCATTATTCTTTAGTTAAAATGAGTTTTCCCCAAATTGTATTTAGGAGCCCTGAACCCCCAATTTGATTTGATTTGAATTTGGGTATGTTTTTGTGAAATTAATTATGATTTAGTGTAATTAGGACTTTTAATTGATGATTCCCAAGTTCTTTTTCATGATCCTATAATCAAAGGAAAGTTTCCTTAAAGGGTACTGTCGTGAGCTTCAAACATGATTTTCTTTGAAAATAACTTTGTTTGGTAATAAGATTAAGTGTTTAGAACAAATTAGAATGTGTGTTTGATCATGTGTAATTGATTTCTTAATTTCTGGTTGTTGTGCGTTGTTGGATTCCCTCTCTGAGACGTTTGACACGGCTATGATTGCTTGATGGAGTAGATATGAGCTAATGTGAGCATTAAGACGAGGATCCTTTACTTGTCTTCAAAGGTGAGGGGAGCTTGCCTGATGGATTTTTCTCAATAACCATTTACTTGTAGTGTAGTCTGTATAATTTATGTGGTTGTGGTTATCTGTTTATGTGGTATATGTTGTGTTGTTTATCTGAGTATCTATGTTTGATCTGCTTTTAAATTATTTAATTATCCGTAGTTGTATATTATATTGCTATGATGCATTATCTGCCTGGTGACATAATTCTGATAACTGTTGTTTGTGAGTGTTGTTTGAGAAGCTTGACAGTGGTCAGTGCACAACCGATTAATCAGATAAAAGCTTTAACAAGTTGTTTAAATTATATTCGAAGTTTTATGGGAAATGTTGGAATATAATAGTGGCGGAAAATATTATTTTGGAAAAATAACGAGTTTTGAGAAATATTATTATTTTTAATGATTTATTAGTGTAAAAGTAATTTGTGAGTAACAATGAGAGCGAAATCGTGAAAATGTTTCTGCACTGTTAATTTTTATGTAAGAAAGTTTTGAATATTATACAAAGTTATTTTATGAAATTAATTGTTGAAAAGAAGTTAATGATGATTTTAGAAAATTGTATCAGTGGAAAAAACTAAGTTTTGGCTTAAAAAGCCTTAAAAGTGATAATTGATGGTAGATTTGGAAAAGTGAAAAAGACAAGTGTTTTGAAACGGCAGTACATATTTTAAGTAAGTTTAAAACCTCAAGTGACTCACCTTTGTGAAAACTATGTTTTAGTATTTGAAGATTTTATTGGTGAATTTCCAAATTGAAAAGAATTTATGAAAGCAAAACTGATTCAACAGTGTTAAAAGTGGTGTAGAACTTAGTAACCGAGACGTCGGTGTACTAAGGTTCTATGTTGTGATGGACTCAGTCATTTGGACTTTGAGGGCCTATACCGTATACGTGAGGTATACTGTGTTGAAAACATTGAAGATGTTTTCTAGTACCACGAACCTAAGACTCGTGCACCGGTCGAGAGGTGTCATGATTGAGCACTCGGACAGTGAGGTCCTGTGTTGTGATGAAATTTTAAAGATGTTTTAAAACTATGTGAGTCGTAAGCCATTTTGAGCTTCAGTAAATAAAGATTGAACACAAAGAAAATATCAAAACAAAAGTGTTTTGCATGCATTTGGCAGACGTGCCTGCGATTGAGGTTTAATGCATTAATTACCAGCGGCGAAAGGTAATTCCGTTATGCATTTTTCTCATGTGCCTAATAAGGACATGGAGACCCCATCATACTTGCTATTGGTGCCCTGAGTGTGGACATTAGCAATGTGTAATGGTCTTGTGTACCTGGCCTTATGTGCCTGTGTGGATGGGAAGAGGTTGCGCACCTATTGGCAGTGTGCCAAGTTAGTCGTGGTGGCTATGGAGCCTGATCAACTCATTATATGTTGCGATATCTCATGAGATTAGGACGAAAATTAGATGATGAATATGAAGTGTCATGCATAATTTTAAACGATGATGTTTGGGGTGTTGAACCCATTGATAAACTATTAGCTTATAAATGATTGTGTGATAAATGTATATGTGTTATGTGGTGTCGTGCATTTAGTTATTGCGTTAAATCCATATATTGGCATCTCACCCTTACAGATATTTCAGGTTTCTTCTGGTTCGTTATCGTACCTTAGGTACTTTAGTACCGATGGTGCAGAGGAGTCTTTCTAAGTCACTCAGAGACTTAGATCTAGTTTCTTGATGAGGTACTTGATTGTGGAATGAGCACGTGAGTTTTCTCTGGAATAACTTTTAGAACGACCAGCTTAGGGTTGAGACTTAGATTATTTTTTATAAGTATGTATGAGTATGGCTCAGAGAGCCTTTGTTTTAAAATGGAATGTTTATGGCTCGGAGAGCATATCTTTTGAATGAAAATCTAAGTTGTTTCCTTTTGGTCTTGTACAGCTTATGGATATTATATATATATATATATATATATATATATATATATATATATATATATATATATAGCATATTACTGCCTGGTTGTATTTGGTTTAAAATGGAATTCTGGGATGAAAATGTAATTATTTTAGCAGGTGTTCTTTTACCTGGGATGTCCAAATTCCAGAGGAGACTCTGTCGAAATTTTCCTAAAAATACCAGCTTTTAGTTTAAATTAAATAGGCTTGCCAGGCTATTATAGTAAGTCTGTGTGCCGATCAAGGCTTAGGTGTGGAGTCGTGACAAAATTTTTATACCCAATTTCAGACACTTACGTACTTATATAAATTATTTTCCGAAAGCACAAGCAAATTATCCTTTTAATTTTATTTTCGCACGTGTTATGTAGTAATGCCCAAGGGGGGTGTTACAAGGTGGTATCAGAGCTGGTCGAGTCTTTAGGGATCTTTGGGGATTGGGTCTGTTAAGTTTTTGTTGTGTGATCTCTGGTTTGCTTTTGTTTGAATTGTTTCTGGTTGAAGCAATGTGTGAAAAACACACAAGTATATGTTTCTTGATGGTTTTTCAAGGGCTTTATGTCCTGGGAGACCATAGATCTTGAATGTTACTTGGGTTCAGATATGACATTCGATTATCCTTGCGAATCGTGTCAGACATTCGAAACAAGGTGTTTGTGTATAGGGATTTTCCGGGAGTGTTCCCTGGAAATATTCTAGGTTTATGGTTAGCAAAGGACATTGATTTTTGATTGATCTAGTTTCTGGATTCAGTCAGATCTCTGTCGCTTTGTGTAGGATGTTGCCTACAAAGTTGAAACGAGTTGGACGACTCGATTCAACTGAAAGATCGGTGGTCTGAACCGTTTGTTATACCGAGTGTTTTCCTTGTGAAGCACCAATTGTTGTGAGGAGGTTGTGTCACCGTCTGGATTCCTGGCAACTAGGTAAAAGGACGAATTATGAACAAGTATTCTCTGACTTGCGTATTTGATTTGGTAAATCAATTGCGAGGAGTTGCCATTTACTCAAAGATCGACTTGAAGATGAGTTATTACCAGATTAGAGTGATGACTTATCTAAGATTTTGCATCGTCAACTCTGTTTATGAAGAGAGATCAACTCTTTGCATGTTTGATCGATTGATTAAGTTGTCCGGGATCGTACCCAATTTAAGGTGGTCATATTAAGCATGGCTAGAAAGACGTGTATGTTGGTTGGAACCAAGACGACTCAAGTGGATTTTTGATCTTAGACCAGTGTCTCGTGATTAAGGAACTCTTTATTGTACCTTTGATTCTCTTGTATTTGTCTGTTGACAATTATTTCTCAAATCCTATGATTTTATTAGATAATCACAACGGTGAAGTTGGTATGTGTCCGACACATTTTCTGATTTTAATTTGCAGTCTGTCAGGACTCATGAATTAGTTATGCTAATTCATAAATTTCTAGTTATTCATTTCTTTATTTGTGAGAAGTCATACCCGCACTTCTAAATAATCCTTGATGTATTAGACATTTGAGTGAATTGAATTAACGGAATCCATTGGTCTTGATACTTTCACATTTTGTTGAGAGAAGTGGTTATGACTATTTCTTGAGTTATAACACAGATAATTTCGTGATAGCAGAAGTTTCTTGGTGAAACTTAGTGTCGTCACTTCTATTGTTGGTAGAGGTGAAAGTCATTATTTTGTAAATTCCTTGTACTAAGAATAAGAATTAATCCTCTTTGGATTAGAAGTTATTCACCCCTTGATTCCTTAAATCCGCTGGAAGATTATTGTGGAAGAATGAACTTTATTAGATTCATGTTTGTAAATGTGTATTGATCATGCATTTTTACACCCACGAACCTGATGGAAGGATCTTTTTCCATATTGGATGTTCCTGTATCCTTCAAATTAATGAAATTCTTTTCTATGCTTATGTGAAAGTGAAATCAAGAAAAATTTCTTTTCTTGAGAAATTCTTTTATGATCACTAAGGTCATGTCTTATTGCGGTTCGAAAGTACTTGTTGTCATTGATCATCTTAGTTTTACATATTCTCCAAATGTCGTCGATGTGTGACCTATCTTATTAGTCATGAGTTGGATATCTCCACATCAAGATGTCAGAGTTAGTCGAGTACAGTGAAAAAGGGATAGTTTAACAATTCAAACCTTCCTTGTTAAGATATTGGCATTGCCATGAATCTTTGTTATGAGTTTTCTGAAGACCTACATGAGTCTTGTTTGAATGAAAGTGATCGTTGATCAACTGGTGAAGTCTACACCCTTCTTGCAAGTCAAGATCCACTATGCAGTGTTAGTGAACCGAATAATGTATCAGAGGATTGTTCAGACTTCATGGAGTATCTATAAGTGTTGTTTCAGATGAAAAACGGAAGTTTATCAACGTATGTCGGTTAAGTTTGCTTTAAGTGTTGAGAACTAAGTTGAGGCTAAGTCTAACTGATCATCCTCAGTGGGATGGATAAGTAATGAGATGACCTATCTTTAGCAGGTTAGTTGGGAGATAGTGTGGTACTTAATTTTTGTCATCTCTATGGTAGGACAAACTAGAGTTGATAGGAGTTTCGTTAATGTATAGATGTGAATGGTATTATGAGAACCCTTAAGTTCAACATCATTGAGTGAGATGATTTCTATGGACCTTATCATGATCGAGGCAGATATATCATTACAGGAATTTAGAGTAGTGATCAACGTTTATGGTTAATGTTGACTTCGTGAGTCTGAGGATTAACGGGAAAAAAAATCCATAGTAGTTTTCCTTAAGCTGAATGGAATTAGTAAAGAGGAGTTCTTGAGTGAAACTAAGTTGTTAGAAAAGTTTAAGAATTATGATTTTGGATAATTCAAACTGAAGTGATTCCTTTTGGTTGTAGTTGCATGGAGGAATGTAATTGTATTCTTTAAGATTGAAATGAATGACTATGATATAATTTGGAGTGGTGGAATATGTTCAAAGGAAACTAAGACAACAATTGTATACTTTGAGTTGAAGGTTGATGTATGATGGGGTAAAAGTTAGTGTTGAACTTGATGTTCGTCGTGAGGATAAGGTGTTGAAGAAGTTTTGCTAGCAGACAAATTTTGTGGCAAGAAGTGGTTAAGTTTTGATTGTGTTTTTCGAGTGTGATAAGCTATGGCGAACTGTTTATAATTTGAGGTCTTATTCTGGTAAAAATGTGGTTGATGATCCATAGTGGAAACTGGACATTTTTAAATTCAAGATTGCCATTGGGGAGTGTCCACCTGGATTTCTTGGCTTTGTTCTGGTGCAACTCCTAGGGGTTATGGCCTTAGAGAAGCTCTATTTTATAATCTCTTTTCTCGGCTGCAAATATATAAGATAAGGGCAGATATGATACAAGCACTTCCTTGCATAAGTGATAGAGCTATGTCTTTAGATGGAGGAATTGTTAGGAGTTGTGTATTTTCCTTGGACAATAGGGTAGATGTGCATGGGAAATTTCTTAAACCAGGGATACTAATGGGGCTTGAGAACCAAATTGAAAATGAGAGGCAAATGAAGGATATGAAATCGAAGTAAGCAAAAGATTCGAGAGGAATTAAGAAGAGAACGGACTATGTTGGATGTGGTAAGATTCAATTTCAATAAGATTGAATTTATTAGGTTTTTGGTGTAACACCCTGCATTTCATTGTTTTAAATAACAATAATACATATAAATATGTTTTTAAATTTATTTGAGTTTTAGCAAATTATTTTAAATACACGGAGTTTACTACTCAATCCTACTTGAATGTAGGAAGCTACGATTGAAAATTAGGTTGGAAAGTCAGGCGAAACTCGGCCCGCGAATTCCATTGACAGTATAATAATACTGCTCAAAAGACCTAATTTTAATTCGTGAACGAAAGACTTCAGTTTAGTATTTTATTTCCTACAATTCTGTATTTTTAGAATGATTTCAGGAAAAAATAAAATAATTTATGTTTTTCGGGCGAAACGCGTAATCGGGTAGACGACGGAAGGGATTTCGAAGTTTCTAAGAGACGATAGATGGTTTATCTTAGGATTTTGAGATGATTCAAGGGGATGAATCATATTTTTAAGTTTAGAAGGTTTTTCACGGTTAAATAGAAAATTTATGAATTTTACGTTTAAGCCCCTGAACTTTCTGTAAATTACCCTTTTGTCCCTAAGTTAGTTTCTAAGTTTTTTTTTCAAGTGAATTGGGCGAGAATCCTTGTTCCCAATCTCTTAATGGACTTGTCTATGAAGCCCAAATTGTCTAGTTCATGAATTGATTCCATAAAGCCCATTTGAAACTATACAAGTTCCTAAGTCAAGCTTCATGCTTAAATCTTTAAGTGGACCCCACAAAAATGAATTCAAGCCCAAAGTTACTAAGCCCATGCGCAATACCATGAGGGATTGAAGGCTGCCCTCATAATTCTTAGATGAGCCAAGAATTTTCTAGAATGTTCTCCATTCTTCTACTTTGTTCTTCAACATTCTTCAACATTCTTGATTTGTCTTCAACCTTCATGATTGTTCTTAAAAAAATATCTATGACATAAAATCAGCCAACTTTGTTCAAGATAAGCTTGCATTAAATGTGGCAAAATCATCATCATGACGCTTTATTGACAATTTGCAAACTAGTCCTTCAACTTTTGGAATCTTTGCAAATTGGTCCTTAGAACTTAATTGCATTTGAATCCTTTTAGCAAGACAACTCATCACTTCTAGATCCTTCCCAAGATGGCGCCACTATCTCTATAAATACCATACTCTCACTTTTCACTTAGTTTCTAATGCCTTTTTGTTCAAAACCCTAAGTTCATAAGTTCTTTAGTGATAAGTTTGTGAAGCAAGTTTCTTGGATTTCCTTTGTCATTGATCTTCAAGAGGTAAATCCTAATCTTAATTCTTAATCATGCCTATGTTCTTTATCAAGTTTCTTGATTCAAGGTTTATATTATAGTTGCTCATCACTTTAAAGTTTCTAACCCTAGAACTTTGAAAAGTCATAATAAATTCTAGAAAAATCTAATGATGATGAAACTACTTTCTATCTTCTTGATATCATGCATATTATCTAAATCTAAGAGCATGATGTAATCAAAAATTTCTTTCCTAAAACCCTAGCCTTGGTCGAATCTATCAAATTAGGGTTGGTAGAGTTTTGTTCATGTGTTATCATATATGATCATGTATTCTATATGGCATGTATGTCTACACACTCAAATCCATGTTAGTTTCTTAAAATGAAAATCTTTACTCATAAATCTATATGTTGACCGAAACCCTAGGTGGGTTAGATTTGTTGAGTTTTGTTCATAGTTTTCATAAATGATCTTGTTAATCAAGCTATTAGTATGTATGCTTAATAAATCCAAATTGGTTTATTAAACTAAGAACCCTAGCCCTATGAACATATTGAGGCCGAATCCTTGTATAAAAGAGTTAGGAAGTTTTGAGTTTCAACTTTAGTTGTTTAGTCACTAATCCATGATTTAGGTTAATCAAGGATCATTAATATATGACTTAATCATGATTAGGAATTTTAAGGATTTTAAACCCTAAAAGTCAGCCTTTGGTAGAAAACCCTAACCCTAAAGGTTAGAGGATTTTGTTTCAAATTTTAGTTTTGTAATAAGTAATCTATGTTAGTTAAGACTCTAGTAACTTGGATCCAAAAGATGGCATTAAGAAGATAACCCTAAACCTAATTTCTAAGTCTTGGCTGAACCTAGCTCTAAAGTGTCATAGATGGTTGTTAGTTGATTAATTATAGTTATGTTGTTTGGATGAAGGTGGTTGTGTTAACTCGTCGCGGGATAACGAGGATCGTCGTGTACGTGTTTTCGGTGCTAGCTCGGGTGGGGAAAAGAATCAACCTATCGTCGGAATCGATAAGTAGTATATTATATGATAATTGTGTAGGGCGACCTAAACCCTACTAGTAGTCGAGTAATCGACAAGACCAAAATATCATTGGAAACCTTTTCTGTAAAACCAATGGTGATTCGGGGATTGTAGGTTTATCGACATTAAGTTGATTTTAAGTATTTGAGGATGTTTGATTTTATGTTATCAAATTTACTATGAAACACTGGTTGAGGTATTCCATCTGCATGTGACGTATTATTGCGGTGTTTGAATATTTATGATATTGAGATGTTGGAATATTCTCTTGTTTAATGTGTTATGCATGATCTGCCTGGTTTTTAATACTATGCCTAGTTGATTTTAAGTAAGGATATATGTTGTTCGGGAGATGATTGTTTGGGTGAGAGAATGAATTGACTTAGAGGTGCCTAGCTTAATTAAGTTATCTAATGGATGAGATGTGACATAGAATGCGAGTTGAGGTTATGATGGGAGCTTGAGGTAAAAGGTTGTTATTGATTTGAGATAGTGAGATTCATATAGAGGCTTTGATGCAAATACTTTTTCAGTCCATGACGCGTCGATCTGATTTATCCTATCGAAAGATAGAAGGGCACTATGATGAGTCTTATCCTATCGAAAGATAGAAGGGCACTATGTTGAGTCTTATCCTATCTGGTCGAAAGATAGAAGGGCACTATGATGAGTCTTATCCTATCGAAAGATAGAAGGGCACTATGTTGAGTCTTATCCTATCGAAAGATAGAAGGGCACTATGTTGAGTTTTATCCTATCGAAAGATAGAAGTGTACTATGCTGAGTTATTTGCATCAGACTGCCATGGACTACTAACGAATGTGAAAGGAATAGAGACATTTATGATAGTATAAGTGTTTAGACTACATGAGCTAAGGGTAGAGGATGATATAGTGAATTGAGGATGATTGTTGATTTTGAGTGGTGATTGTCTGTGACATTTATTGTATAATTTACTATTACTCTTTTTCGCTTTTTGATGATAGAACTGTTTCTTATTCCCTATATCTTTCTGTGTGTTGTATTTTATTCTAATGTGATCGTAGAGAAGACCCGATGGAGGAACCAGTTGCCGAGGAGTTAGATGGAACTACGTATGAACCAGAGAAGGGAGGACGAGCTGTGGATTCCGGTAATGTAATTTAGTGTCTAAGGCCAGTGAGTCTTATAAGACGTTTTGTTTCCGCTATTAATTGTTGTTTTAAGATGCCTGCTAGGGATCCTACTGACGGGATACCCTAGAGAGTGTTTTAAATATTCTAATGCATAAACAGGTGTGTATTTATATATATTAACGTTGGTGTGTTTTAAATTTGTAGAAGTTATATGATTATTAAATAAGTTTTAATTTTTACGTATTTTCAATGATAGGCACGCGATTAAGTAAATAAATAATTAAGGATTTAATGTAATAATACAATGGGGCACAACGGGGTGTCTCATTTGGCGGAAAGTTTATCATGTGCAACTCAGGAATGTTATGACGTTTTGATTGGAGACTTGAAAAGTGTGAATTGGATATGACTAGAAGAGTAGACCAAACCCAAATGGACTAAGACTATGATTGCATCTCTTAAGTAGAAGGTTAATTGATGTTATGGTAAAATTAGTGTTGGTTTAGGTGTTAGTTGTGAAAGTTAGATATTGGAGAAAGTTTGCTAATGGATCTATATTGAGAAGTGAAGAGATTAAGCGTTGATTTTTGTTCTATAAAGTGTAATAGACTAAGGTGAAATATCGAAGGTAGTGGGGATAATGCGGTAGTGAAAAGTCTCGAGGATAAATAGAATGTCATAAGAATCGATCCTGTTATAGGGTTATAGATTAAAGGAATGAAATAACGAGAATACCAAGTAAGATTTCAGGGTCAAAGTGTGATTATATAATCCAGTTTAGTTTTGAGCTACGAAATTTCGATGACAAATTTTTTTTAAGAGGGGTAGTAATGTAACACCCTAGTTTTTACACCTATGATTAATTATTTTATTTAGGTGTTTAATTTTATTATGTAATGTGGTTTAGTTTGAGTAATTAAATTACTCTCTTCAAATTATTTTATTGGGTGCGTTAGCACTGACTTATTTCAGTGAATGCACGTTTACTAGACAATAATTTATGTTATTGTCACTATTATACCAGTACAGAAAAATATTTTAAATAATATGATTAAGAGAAAAACATTTTCATATTTTCATTCTATTTAATTTTAGAGTTGAAAATAAACTGGTTTGACATTAATTGGAGATTAAATTTTGGACCGAGTATATTCTTAGTTGATCAGTTCAACTATTAATCTTTACTCTAATTTGAATTTCGAAATCATATCTTTATCAATCTTTATTTTTAGATTCCAAAAAATAAAAACATGTTTATTTTAGGCCTATTATTTATCACTCATTTTGTACCTATCACTAAATAATTAGTTTAAAAACTCAACTTTCTCTTTTCTCTCTCTTATCCTCGACGCTTCCTCACCCCAATCTTCAACAGTTTTTTTTTTCTTTTTCTCTCTTCTTCTTCTTCCTTCCACACTTCTTCTTCTTCCCCATTTCTTCCTTTCCCCCCAAACTCAGCTCCTCCCTCTTCCTTCCTGCCTGGTTCGCGCGCCTAGCACCACCGTCGACAACTCGCCGACGTGAGAAGGAGGAGACACGCGATTGTTTCGTGTTGACCAGTTCGAAACGGAGCTCATCACCGCCACCCACCACCGTTCCTAGCCGCGGTAAGTCCGACCAGCCGCCTTCCATGGTGGTTTCGAACCCAACTCGTTGGTTAAGCTTCTCTCTTTTCTTTTATGCTTTCTTTCATCTCTGTTGTCCCTGTTCACTGTAGAACTGCCACTGGCCGCCGCGTCGCCGCCGTTCGCCGCCGCGCGTCCCCCACAGCGCCACCACGTGCTTCTTCTTCCTTGTATGTGTAAGTGAAAACCCCATCTATTTTGTTCAGATTCAAAACCCCCAAATTAATTTTGAAACCCTAACCCTAACCCTTTTAATTCAGCTTCCAATCTTGAAATTGAAGCTTGTTTTATGCTATTGGGACTATGAATTTGTGTTTCCCTAAACTAATTTCATTATTCTTTAGTTAAAATGAGTTTTCCCCAAATTGTATTTAGGATCCCTAAACCCCCAATTTGATTTGATTAGAATTTGGGTATGTTTTTGTGAAATTAATTATGATTTAGTGCAATTAGGACTTTTAATTTATGATTCCCATGTTCTTTTTCATGATCCTATAATCAAAACAAAGTTTCCTTAAAGGGTATTGTGAAGCGTGAGCTTCAAACATGATTTTCTTTGAAAATAACTTTGTTTGGGAATAAGATTAAGTGTTTGGAACAAATTAGAATGTGTGTTTGATCATGTGTAATTGATTTCTTAATTTCTGGTTGTTGCGCGTTGTTGAATTCCCTCTCTGAGACGTTTGACACGACTATGCTTGCTTGATGGAGTAGATATGAGCTAACGTGAGCATTAAGACGAGGATCCTTTACTTGTCTTCAAAGGTAATGGGAGCTTGCCTGATGGATTTTTCTCAATAACCATTTGCTTGTAGTGTAGTCTGTATAATTTATGTGGTTATGGTTAACTGTTTATGTCGTATATGTTGTGTTGTTTATCTGAGTATCTGTGTTTGGTCTGCTTTTAAATTATTTAATTATGCGTAGTTGTATATTATATTGCTATGATGCATTATCTGCCTGGTGACGTAATTCTGATAATTGTTGTTTGTGAGTGTTGTTTGAGAAGCCTGACAGTGGTCAGTGCACAACCGATTAATCAGATAAAAGATTTAACAAGTTGTGTAAATTATATGCAACGTTTTATGGGAAATGTTGGAATATAATAGTGGTGGAAAATATTATTTTGGAAAAATAACGAGTTTTGAGAAATATTATTATTTTTGATGATTTATTAGTGTAAAAGTAATTTGTGAGAAAGTTTGCAATATTATACAAAGTTATTTTATGAAATTAATTGCTTAAAAGAAGTTAATGATAATTTTAGAAAATTGTTTCAGTGTAAAAACTAAGTTTTGGCTTAAAAAGCATTAAAAGTGATAATTGATGGTAGATTTGGAAAAGTGAAAAAGGCAAGTGTTTTGAAACGGCAGTACATATTTTAAGTAAGTTTAAACCTTCAAGTGACTCACCTTTGTGAAAACTAAGTTTTAGTATTTAAAGATTTTATTGGTGAATTTCCAAATTGAAAAGAATTTATGAAAGCAAAACTGATTCAACAGTGTTAAAAGTGGTGTGGAACTTAGTAACCGAGACGTCGGTGTACTAAGGTTCTGTGTTGTGATGGACTCAGTCATTTGGACTTTAAGGGCCTATACCGTATACGTGAGGTATACTGTGTTGAAAACATTGAAGATGTTTTCTAGTACCACGAACCTAAGACTGGTGCACTGGTCGAGAGGTGTCGTGATTGAGCACTCGGACAGTGAGGTCCTGTGTTGTGATGAAAGTTTTAAAGATGTTTTAAAACTATGTGAGTCGTAAGCCATTTTGAGCTTCGTAAAATAAAGATTGAACACAAAGAAAAGATCAAAACAAAAGTGTTTTGCATGCATTTGGCAGACGTGCCTGCGATTGAGGTTTAATGCATTAATTACCAGCGGCGAAAGGTAATTTCGTTATGCATTTTTCACATGTGCCTGGTGAGGACCTGGAGACCCCATCTTACTTGCTATTGGTGCCCTGAGTGTGGACATTAGCAATGTGTAATGGTCTTGTGTACCTGGCCTTGTGTGCCTGTGTGGATGGGAAGGGGTTGCACACCTATTGGCAGTGTGCCAAGTTAGCTGTGGTGGCTATGGAGCCTGATCAACTCATTATATGTTGGGATATCTCATGAGATTAGGACGAAAATTAGATGATGAATATGAAGTGTCATGCATAATTTTAAACGATGATATTTGGGTTGTTAAACCCATTGATAAAATATTAGCTTATAAATGCTTGTGTGATAAATGTATATGTGTTATGTGGTGTCGTGCATTTAGTTATTGCGTTAAATCCATATATTGGCGTCTCACCCTTATAGATATTTCAGGTTTCTTCTGGTTCGCTATCGTACCTTGGGTACTTTAGTACCGATGGTGCAGAGGAGTCTTTCTAAGTCACTCAGAGACTTAGATCTAGTTGCTTGATGAGGTACTTGATTGTGGAATGAGCACGTGAGTTTTCTCAGGAATAACTTTTAGAACGACCAGCTTAGGGTTGAGACTTAGATTATTTTTGATAAGTATGTATGAGTATGGCTCAGAGCCTTTGTTTTAAAATGGAATGTTTATGGCTCGGAGAGCATATCTTTTGAATGAAAATCTAAGTTGTTTCCTTTTGGTCTTGTACAACTTATGGATAATATATATATATATATATATATATATATATATATATATATATATATATATATATATATCAGCATATTACTGCCTGGTTGTATTTGGTTTAAAATGGAATTCTGGGATGAAAATGTAATTATTTTAGCAGGTGTTCTTTTACCTGGGATGTCCGAATTACAGAGGAGACTCTATCGAAATTGTCATAAAAATACCAGCTTTTAGTTTAAATTAAATAGGCTTGCCAGGCTATTATAATAAGTCTGTGTGCCGATCAAGGCTTAGGTGTGGAGTCGTGACAAAATTTTTATACCCAATTTCAGACACTTACGTGCTTATATAAATTATTTTCCGAAAGCACCAGCAAATTATCTTTATAATTTTATTTTCGCACGTGTTATGTAGTAATGCCCAAGGGGGGTGTTACACAGAACACGGGTTAAAGAATTAATAATAAAAAAAGTTTGTATCGATAATTTAAGTTTAATTTCATTTTGTAAATATAAATCATCGAGAAATCCATCACATCCCCACTTCCAATGGGGCTGGGTTTCCCCGCGGGTCCCCCGCCCCTGTCAATGACTAACCATATTTATAAATTATTTCGCTTTAATTGATATTAACGACTCAAAAATTGCACTTTCATAAAATAAACAAATAAAACCTTCATACAATTAAAACAATCAACCAGAAAATGGAACTTAGTTTTCTTTCAGATAAAAATTATAAAGAAACTAATGCTTAGAAGCACTTTGTTATGCTTCAAATAATACTGATAACATCGAAACACCGTAATAAAAGAACAATTAAATGTTCTGTAATTTTACACACAAAAAAAAAACGTATCCTTTTATACAGAATGAAACCTTTCAATCAAAATAAATTTAATACCCTATATAGATATATGAAAATATTATTATAATTACGTAAACAGCAGGGCGGGATTGGGGTCGGGGCGGGGCGTGTATCTCTATCTCCAATCCTCTCCCCAGCCCCCAAAGAAAGCGGGTTTTCCCAGTCAAAGTCGGGGAGGGCTCGGGTCTCATTGCCATGCCTACACGGAAACTCTTTTAAGTGGAATCAACATCTTTTTTCAAAATAAAAAAGATAAGTAAAAATAATAGTATTGATATATATATATATATATATATATATATATATATATATATATATATATATATATATATATATATATATTTATATATATGCCAGTATAATGACTTTACCTCAAAATTAGGCTTTTTGACTGAAGTAACATACGTTTAGAAACTATTTATCAAAATAGCATACTTTTGAAATAATTAACCAAAATAATCTTGTTTTTACCAAGTTTGAATTATTTTATTATTTTTTTATGCTGACTGTGTGGCGCCAGTTTGACTGCCAAGTGGCAGCCTTTCATTTATCCATTTGTTTTAGAGGAAAAAAAATGCATGGTGCCATGTGTCAGATGCTGGTGAGTATAAATGGCGTCACCCACCAAAATACAACACATGGCACAATCCCCTCCACCCATTATTCCTACACTCTTTCTAAAAAAATTAAAAGTGATAACACTCAAAAATTAAAACAATACTTAAATAATATTAAAAATAATAATAATAACACCAATAAAAATTATTTAAAAAATCAAAACAATAATTATAGAATAGCATGAATAGTTAAAGAATATTATTAAAAAGTATGATTAATAGTAACTGATAGTAATTTAAGAGAGTAATTAATCATAATTTGTAGTTTTAATGATTATTGTCATATAAGAGAGTAATTAATAATAATTTGTAGTTTTAATATTAGATTAGAAATTTGCGGTTTTATTTTTTTAATTAATAGTTATATAATATTAATAGTAATTAATAGTTGTATAAAAATTTAAGAGAATAATTAAACGTAATTTGTATTTTTAATGATTATTGTTATATTATAATTAATAATAGTAATTTGTAGTTTTAAAATAGTAACTAATAACTATTGTTATATTATAATTATTGTTTTACTTTTGTTTTAATATTCTTTATTATTGTTATTATATTTTTAAGTTAAACAAATACTTTAGTGCCTATACGTGACACTGATTTTCAATTTAGTCCCTATACGTAAAATAGTTTTCAAATCAACCCCTGCATACGACAATCATTTTCAATTTGGTCCTCGTCGTTTAGTGATGTTATAATCCTGTCATATGACAGGGACCAAATTGAAAATGATTGTCTACACGTGACAATCATTTTCAATTTGGTCCCTATACTTTAACTCCAACAAACATCGTTATATCACCAATAAGCGGTGATGACCAAATTGAAAATGATTGTCACAAAAAACGACTTATTTGAAAACTTTTTACGAATAGGAACTAAATTGAAAATTAGTGTTATGTATAGGGACCAATGCAACATCCCTGGCTGCTCTATGGATTGACGACTGTCCCCAAAAACCAACACGGGTCTTTTCACGCTTCATGGGAAAACTTCCTAGGGTCACATATCCCAAAATTGCTCCAAGTCAAGCACGCTTAACTATGGAGTTCTTAAGTGATGGGCTCCCAAAAAGAAGATGCATCTTATTGATATAGGTAGTACCGACCAATTCTTATAAGTCTTCCTCAACTGTATAGTCCTACACCTACACAGTCTCAGGATCCCTCTCATTCTAGTGAGTAATTGGTTCATTCATATGCCCCTCTGCCTAGAAGCCTGCCAGGAGCAGCTCCTTGTTCGTGCCTTCTTGTACAGACGACCACTCCTCGCCCTCGTCAGCCCCGGGTGTCACAACCAAAGTATTAGTTCAACCTTTTTTTTAATATTCTTTAAGTATTGTTTTAATTTTTTTAGTATTATAGTTTTAATGTTTCCTGTATATTGTTTAATGTATACCAGATTTGTATTTCGGGTATAGTAAATTTATAATATCAGAATTACAGTTCTGGTAAGTATTAAATCAAATAAAATACAGACAAAAAATATATAATTGGTATTATAAATTTACTATATCGTAAGTAAAATACATACCAGAGTTAAGATTCCAGTCTTCTAAAAATAACGACATATGGTAATTGAAATTCTAGTATGGTATGAAGATAATTTAGAAAAAAAAAAGCCACTTGATGAGGTGGAGGTTACAATGGTATTTTTGGGATATATTTAAGTTTTTTTAAAAAAAAAATTTGTGGTGTAAAAAGTAACACCTTTTTTTAAATTGAGTCCAATCTCCTCTTTATTTTTATTTGACCAATTAGGCTCATATTTGGCTTACCCAAAGAGATGAAGCACAATGTCGAAAAATAATTTGGACAAATTTAGGTATCATCTTGTACCACTGATACCAAAATACGACAATCATCTAGCAGAATATGTAGTACAACCTTTAATTAGTCGTCAATTAGATGTGTTGAGATATGCAGAAAAGTTTTGATTATTTTAGTTGTTGACTATTTACATATCTCAGTTCACAGTGTCTCTCTGTTTCTGGGCTCTACCACTAATCATTCTACATTTCACTTGACACACCAATCTCTCTGTTTTTGGACCAACCATCCCTTGAACGCATTGTTGCATGCTTCGAAGGATGCAATACCACCCTTTAGAAATTTAGGAAATAAACATTATTTATATTTTTAAATTTTACATGTTGCTCAATGCAAACACACTTTAATATCTTGATTACCCAAGCTGGTTTTTTGTTTTCTTCCATGAATTCCCCTGGAAAAGTCTGCAAATCTCGTTCTAATACAAATTAATTTGTTGATCAACAATATTTTTTGTCATTTTCACAATGTATCACGTATAAATAAATATGAAATTCGATAGAAAAGGGAAAGATTCATATTTCGATCTGCATCCCCTGATATTATGACAATCGCAAACACCCTGCAATTGCTTATTGCATTGGCTTGCATCGAAATGCATCTACTTGCATGGCTGCAAATTATGGTCTTTAATTGCAATAAAGTTATAATTGTGGGAGTTTTAGCTTTTTTGTAATTATTCATAATTGTTGTATCACAATACAACCACACTTTAAAACCTTGGTTACCCATGGTGGTTTTTGTTTTCATCCATAATTTCCCTTGAAAGATTTGATGTATTTCATTCTATTATGAATTAATTTGTCGATCAATATTATCTAGTTATCTATTTCACAACATGTTGTGTATAATATGAAATGCAATAGAAAATGGAAATGATTAATATTTCGTCTGCATCCCCTACTATTGTGGCAACCATGTCTAAATACCCTGCAATTGCACATTGGCTTCTATTGGCCCCAACGTGACTACGAGTGTAATTGCAATTTAAAATTTTAGATAAGAAAACGAAAAAATAAGAATCGTCAAGGGTAAGGAAATACTTATAGCAAATTCGATAATTAAACACCAAAGCATTTATTCTATTTCTTTGTGTCTCTTTTTCATTCTCTATATCGCAGACAAACTTTAAGCCTAAATGAGAATCGACATGATAAGACTTTGGTATCGGACTCAAAACAAAGATATTATGAACTCATAACTAAAGATGCACAACTTTATTTTAACATAAAATTTCCAGAAACACCAAACAACATGGTTGACTGGTTGTTTTCACAACCAATATCATAACTCATCAAACTAGATAAAATGAGCAACCCTTTAATGCTCTAGAGCTTTAAATCCAAATCCAATATTTGCAAATCTGGGTTGGCACCACACATGCTAACCACATTTACAAGCTCATTGTTGTTGATGGGTTTCTCCAGCAGGTTTATATATGGCTTGGTTCCATCAACAGTTGATACTTCCATTTCCATCATCTCTGGATGGATTGGATGGATTGATGGAGCTGGCAATTGGACCGTTTCAGCTACAGTACTCCCAGCATTAGCTACAGTCTTTGGTTGAAATTGGATTGCTGGTTGGATTGGTTGTGAAGCAGCAATTCGATTAACATTGGGTAACCGGTTTGTTCTTGGCGGTTGAGGCATCACCATGGGTCGTGGTGGTCTAGGACAGTCGACATACAAGTTTCTCAAAACATTGGTTTGAAGATCAAAATGAGACTCCAAATGGGTGATGAATTCTCCCGAGCTATAAGTGTGTTGATTGCACACACTGCACACAATAAGCCATCCATAATTGAGGTTGTTGTCCATTGTTATCTAGGGTAAGGAATTGAGAGAGAAATCACAATGAGCACAATTTAGGCCTCAATGAGCCTTTTTATAGATAAAATTTAGGGTTTTGTTAACAAGTGCCCAAAGGACAGAACACGGGTTAAAGAACTAATAATAAAAAAAGTTTGTATCGATAATTTAAGTTTAATTTCATTTTACAAATATAAATTAATAATCGAGAAATAGATCACATCCCCCACTTCCAGTGGGGTTGGGTTTCCCCGGGAGTCCCCCGCCCCCGTCAATGACCAACCATATTTATAAATTATTTTGCTTTAATTGATATTAACAACTCAAAAATTGTACTTTCATAAAATAAACAAATAAAACCTTCATACAATTAAAACAATCAACCAGAAAATGGAACTTAGTTTTCTTTCAGCTAAAAATTAAAAAGAAACTAATGCTTAGAAGCACTTCGTTATCCTTCAAATAACACTGATAACATCAAAACACCATAACAAAAGAACAATTAAATGTTCTGTAATTTTACACACACAAAAAAAAATGTATCCATTTATACAGAATGAAACCTTTCAATCAAAATAAATTTAATACCCTATATAGATATATGAGAATATTATTATAATTACGTAAACAGCAGGGTGGGGTTGGGGTCGGGGCGGGGCGTGTATCTATATCCGCAATCCTCACCCCAGCCCCCAATCAAAGCGGGTTTTCTCGATCAAAGTCGGGGCTGGTTCGGGTCTCATTACCATGCCTACACGGAAACTCTTTTAAATGCAATCAACATCTTTTTTCAAAATAAAACAGATAAGTAAAAATAATAGTAATGATATATATCAAAATAATAGTAATAACTTTAGCTCAAAATTAGGCTTTTTGACCGAAGTAACATACGTTTAGAAACTATTTATCAAAATAACATACTTTTGAAATAATTAACCAAAATAATCTTGTTTTTGCCAAGCTAGAATTATTTTATTATTTTTTATGCTGACCGTGTGGCGCCAGTTTGACTGCCACGTGGCAACCTTTCATTTATCAATTTGTTTTAGAGGGAAAAAATTGCATGGCGCCATGTGTCGCATGCTAGTGAGTATAAATGGTGTCACTCACCAAAATGCAACACATGGCACAACCCCCTCCACCCATTAAATAATATTAAAAATAATAATAATAACACCAATAAAAAATATTTAAAAAATCAAAACAATAATTATAGAATAACATGAATAGTTAAAGAATATTATTAAAAATTATGATTAATAGTTACTGATAGCAATTTAAGAGAGTAATTAATCATAATTTGTAGTTTTAATGATTATTGTTATATAAGAGAGTAATTAATAATAATTTGTAGTTTTAATATTAGCTTAGAAATTTGCGGTTTTATTTTTTTAATTAATAGTTATATAATATTAATAGTAATTAATAGTTGAATAAAAATTTAAGATAATAATTAATAGTAATTTGTATTTTTAATGATTATTGTTATATTATAATTAATAATAGTAATTTGTAGTTTTAAAAGAGTAACTAATAACTATTGTTATATTATAATTATTGTTTTACTTTTTTTAATATTCTTTATTAGTGTTATTATATTTTTAGGTTAAACTAATGCATTAGTCCCTATACGTGACACTGATTTTCAATTTAGTCCCTATACGAAAAAAGTTTTCAAATCAACCCCTACACCCGACAATCATTTTAAATTTGGTCCTCGTCGTTTAGTGATGTTATAATGTCGTCATATGACAGGGACCAAATTGAAAATGATTGTCTACACGTGACAATCATCTTCAATTTGGTCCCTATACTTTAACTCCAACAAACATCGTTATAACACCAATGAGCGTTGATGACCAAATTGAAAATGATTGTCACATAAAACGACTGATTTGAAAAATAGAATGTCATAAGAATCGATCCTGTTATAGGGTTAGAGATTAAAGGAATGAAGTGACGAGAATACCAAGTAAGATTTCAGGGTCAAAGTGTGATTATATAATCCAGTTTAGTTTTGAGTTACGAAATTTCGAGGACGAAATTTTTTTAATAGGGGTAGTAATGTAACACCCTAGTTTTTACACCTATGATTAATTATTTTATTTAGGTGTTTAATTTTATTATGTAATGTGGTTTAGTTTGAGTAATTAAATTACTCTCTTCAAATTATTTTATTGGGTGCGTTAGCACTGACTTATTTCAGTGAATGCACGTTTACTAGACAATAATTTATGTTATTGTCACTATTATACCAGTACAGAAAAATATTTTAAATAATATGATTAAGAGAAAAACATTTTCATATTTTCATTCTATTTAATTTTAGAGTTGAAAATAAACTGGTTTGACATTAATTGGAGATTAAATTTTGGACCGAGTATATTCTTAGTTGATCAGTTCAACTATTAATCTTTACTCTAATTTGAATTTCGAAATCATATCTTTATCAATCTTTATTTTTAGATTCCAAAAAATAAAAACATGTTTATTTTAGGCCTAATAGTTATCACTCATTTTGTACCTATCACTAAATAGTTAGTTTAAAAACTCAACTTTCTCTTTTCTCTCTCTTATCCTCGACGCTTCCTCACCCCACTCTTCAACAGTTTTTTTTTTCTTTTTCTCTCTTCTTCTTCTTCCTTCAACACTTCTTCTTCTTCCCCATTTCTTCCTTTCCCCCCAAACTCAGCTCCTCCCTCTTCCTTCCTGCCTGGTTCGCGCGCCTTGCACCACTGTCGACAACTCGCCGACGTGAGAAGGAGGAGACACGCGATTGTTTCGTGTTGACCAGTTCGAAGCGGAGCTCATCACCGCCACCCACCACCGTTCCTAGCCGCGGTAAGTCCGACCAGCCGCCTTCCATGGTGGTTTCGAACCCAACTCGTTGGTTAAGCTTCTCTCTTTTCTTTTATGCTTTCTTTCATCTCTGTTGTCCCTGTTCACTGTAGAACTACCACTGGCCGCCACGTCGCCGCCGTTCGCCGCCGCGCGTCCCCCACAGCACCACCACGTGCTTCTTCTTTCTTGTATGGGTAAGTGAAAACCCCATCTATTTTGCTCAGATTCAAAACCCCCAAATTGATTTTGAAACCCTAACCCTAACCCTTTTAATTCAGCTTCCAATCTTGAAATTGAAGCTTGTTTTATGCTATTGGGACTATGAATTTGTGTTTCCCTAAACTAATTTCATTATTCTTTAGTTAAAATGAGTTTTCCCCAAATTGTATTTAGGAGCCCTAAACCCCCAATTTGATTTGATTAGAATTTGGGTATGTTTTTGTGAAATTAATTATGATTTACTGCAATTAGGACTTTTAATTTATGATTCCCATGTTCTTTTTCATGATCTTATAATCAAAACAAAGTTTCCTTAAAGGGTATTGTGAAGCGTGAGCTTCAAACATGATTTTCTTTGAAAATAACTTTGTTTGGGAATAAGATTAAGTGTTTGGAACAAATTAGAATGTGTGTTTGATCATGTGTAATTGATTTCTTAATTTCTGGTTGTTGCGCATTGTTGGATTCCCTCTCTGAGACGTTTGACACGACTATGCTTGCTTGATGGAGTAGATATGAGCTAACGCGAGCATTAAGACGAGGATCCTTTACTTGTCTTCAAAGGTAATGGGAGCTTGCCTGATGGATTTTTCTCAATAACCATTTGCTTGTAGTGTAGTCTGTATAATTTATGTGGTTATGGTTAACTGTTTATG
The DNA here is from genome assembly GCA_030762895.1 of Sophora flavescens. Taxonomy (NCBI): domain Eukaryota; kingdom Viridiplantae; phylum Streptophyta; class Magnoliopsida; order Fabales; family Fabaceae; genus Sophora; species Sophora flavescens. The sequence continues at coordinate 247,089,449 of CM061064.1, forward strand.
TGGTATATGTTGTGTTGTTTGTCTGAGTATCTGTGTTTGGTCTGCTTTTAAATTATTTAATTATCCGTAGTTGTATATTATATTGCTATGATGCATTATCTGCCTGATGACTTAATTCTGATAATTGTTGTTTGTGAGTGTTGTTTGAGAAGCCTGACAGTGGTCAGTGCACAACCGATTAATCAGATAAAAGATTTAACAAGTTGTGTAAATTATATTCAACGTTTTATGGGAAATGTTGGAATATAATAGTGGTGGAAAATATTATTTTGGAAAAATAACGAGTTTTGAGAAATATTATCATTTTTGATGATTTATTAGTGTAAAAGTAATTTGTGAGAAAGTTTGCAATATTATACAAAGTTATTTTATGAAATTAATTGCTGAAAAGAAGTTAATGATAATTTTAGAAAATTGTTTCAGTGGAAAAAACTAAGTTTTGGCTTAAAAAGCCTTAAAAGTGATAATTGATGGTAGATTTGGAAAAGTGAAAAAGACAAGTGTTTTGAAACGGCAGTACATATTTTAAGTAAGTTTAAAACCTCAAGTGACTCACCTTTGTGAAAACTAAGTTTTAGTATTTAAAGATTTTATTGGTGAATTTCCAAATTGAAAAGAATTTATGAAAGCAAAACTGATTCAACAGTGTTAAAAGTGGTGTGGAACTTAGTAACCGAGACGTCGGTGTACTAAGGTTCTGTGTTGTGATGGACTCAGTCATTTGGACTTTGAGGGCCTATACCGTATGTAACAGCCCGTTTTTAGTTACGATATTTAACCGGTTAAAATATAATTACACATACGATTAATTATTTTATTTGGATGTTTATGTTCATTTGTGTTATGTGGTTTAGTTTGAGTAATTAAATTACTCTCTTCAAATTATTTTATTAGGTGCGTTAGCACTGACTTATTTCAGTGAATGCACGTTTAATAGACAATAATTTACGTTATTGTCACTATTATACCAGTACAGAAAAATATTTTAAATAATATGTTTAAGAAAAAAGCATTTTCATATTTTCATTCTACTTAATTTTTGAGTTGAAAATAAACTGGTTTGACCTTAATCGGAGATTAAATTTTGGACCGAGTATTTTCTTAGTTGATCAGTCCAACTATTAATCTTCACTCTAATTTGAATTTTGAAATTATATATTTATCAATCTTTATTTTTAGATTCCAAAATGTAAAAACATGTTTATTTTAGGCTTAATACTTTATCACTCATTGGTGTACCTATCACTAAATGTTAAGTTAAAACTTAAAAACTATCTCTTCCTTTCTCTCATTAGACCGTAACTCTCTCTTTCTCTCTATTTCTCTTTCTTTCTTTTCTTCTTTTTCTCTTTCTTCTTTTCTCCTTTTCTCTTTCTTTCTTTTTCTTCTTGTTTCTTTTCTCGTTCTTTCTTTCTCTGCTTCTGCTTTCTTCTTCTCTCTTTCTTTTCTTTTTCTTCTTTCTTTTTCTTCTTCCTCAACATAACATTTTTTTTCTCTCTTCTACTCTCCACAACTTCAAAAACCAAAGTCTCATCTCCTCCACTCTGCACAACAACCGCCATCATCCGAGCTCCGAACGCGCGATCTGGCTGAGCTCCGTCGTGCGATTTCGTGTCTCCACCGCGTGAGAACCGCGAACCGCCGCTCTCCATGGTGGTTTCCACCATGTGAGTTACCTTAAGCTCTTCCTTCTCCTTCTTCTTGGTCTTACTCTATCTCTCTCTTTTTGGTGTTCACAGAAAATGAACCACCGCCACGGCCACCGTCCGCCGCCGCGTCAACCACCACAGCACCACCATAAGCTTGCCTTCTTCCTTGGGTAAGTGGTTTCCTCACTTCCTTTGCTCAGATTCAAAACCCCAAACTATTTTTTTAAACCCTAACCCTAGGTTTTGATTTTAATTCTCAAAATATGAAATTAATTGGTGTTTTCTGAAATTGGGAGCATGATTAAGTGTCTCCCTAAATCAATTTTTGTCAATCTTTTGTTAAACTGATTTTTCTCAATTTTCATCTTGAGACTAAAAACCCCCAAATCTGTTTTAATTTAAATCAATGATCTTTTTGAGAAATTAAGTATTTTAGTGAGTTAAATTTATAGTATTTATGTTGAGAAATTAATTTAGTATTTTGTCTGGTTGTTTCAATGCTGGGATCGTCTCCCTGGGATGTTTTTCATGTTAGTGCTTGCTCTGGGGAAGCAGAAATTACTTTCTGGGAACTGTTTGGAGCTGACTGCATCGCTGCCAAGTGCTTGGAAAACTATGAACACCTTTAAGGTGGGGGAAAGAATCATTCTACCGTCGGAATCGATAAGTAACATAGTATATAATAACTGTGTAGGGCGACCTAAACCCTACTAGTAGTTGAGTAACCGACAAGACCAAAATCACATTGGAAACCTTTTATGTAAAACCAATGGTGATTCGGGGATTGTAGGTTTATCGACATTAAGGTTGATCTTATGATGTTGAGGATGTGTGGCTTTATTACTTATTTGAGTTGATTGTGATATGTTGGTTGTGATAATTTGCTATATGTGATATTTTATGATATTTGAATATTTTGTTGATATTGTGTTATGCATGATTTGCCTGGTTTGATAAATTGCTTAGTTGATTTTAAGGTAAGATATATATTGCTCGGAGGTATTTTGTTTGGGTGAGAGTTTTGAATATGAATTAGAAGTGCCTCGCTATGATTTTATAGAAATGATGTGATATAAAGTGTAAGTGGAGGTTATGAGGAAACGCTTGAGGTACTAGGTTGTTATTGATAAAAGTCAGTGAGAATCATGTGTTGCATTGTTATTCATAACCGTGTATTTGAGATACATGAGGTCCGAAGTTCTTGTAGACCGTTCCAAATTAGAATTTAAGTTGTGCAACTATAGTGTCATTGCTTTGCATGAGCACCATTGATAGAGTTGAGAGAGAGAACCAGGGTGTGCACCGACGGTACTGTGCATCTATAGGGTCATTGCTTTGCATGAGCATTCTCACCATGGATGTACACCATGGATGTGAATGTGCACCGGCGTGGGGAACGTGTCACTTGGACGACTGACTGGCATCCCAAACGAGGGATGTGTGACAAGAGTAGTAGTGGCCACGTCAGCATAAAGGTCTAGTTGCATGAGTTGAAGGGTAGAGGATGATGTTATAAAGTATGGATGATTGTAACTTGTGAGTGATGCATGTTTGTGACCGTTATTGTATTATATGCTATGAATCTTTTCCGTTTTTGATGATAGAACTGTTTCTTATCCCCTGCATCTCTCTGCATGTTGTATTTGTTTTATTATGAAATCGTACCAGAAGACTTGGTGGACAAACTTAATGACGAGGGATTGGACGGGATTCCCTATGAGCCGAATGCCAGAGCTCGAGTCTTGACCCATGGTGATTAGGGTCCAGGTAGTATATGGCCAGTGCGTCTTGTGAGACGTTTTAGATGTTTTCAGTTGTTTAGTATTTTTGTCTAAGTCTATGCCTGTGAGGGCTCCTACCGAGAGGATACCCTCAACAGTGTTTTGGTAATGTAATAGATAAACTTGGGGTATTTATATATTATAATCTTGCGAATATTTTATGTTCTTAATGAAAACTGTGTATGTGTATGAAAACTAATTTGGGATTACTGTATCTATTTATCTCCTAATTCTTTATCACAACTGGAGTTTGTGTATTTTTTTTCTGCTCCTGGCAATTGATGTAAGACCAGAGACCATTTATGGTTGGATTAAATTTTGAAGTTATAAAACTGTCTATCAGGTGTTTTTACGACGTCATACAAATCTCCGATTTTTAAAGGGGACCTTTCGAAAATGATTTGTGAAAATATTTAACGCTAAACGCGCGCTTAAGGAACTAATAATTGTGGTTTTAAACTAAATGTCACAAAGGGGCACAGCGGGGTGTCTCATTTGGTATCAGAGCAGTTTGATTCTGATCGGACTGCTAAAAGTTAGGGTGTTGTTACTGGCCGTGTCTAGTTGAATCCACCTCGGATATTGACTATGCTTAGAAATTGGGTAGAAAGTTCGTACCTTCGTCGTTTTAAGTTTCCTAAGTAGAGTAGGGAACCGAAATGATTAATATTCTTACTCATGATAAACACGATATTTTTGGGATAAGTTACTTGGGTAAGTTGTTGTATAAAAGAGAGTATTGTGGTTGATTGTGCCTTGAAAGTTAGAAAGTAAGATTTGGAATAAGTGTTAGACAATAAGTTTATTGGAAGAATTAATTCTTGTTCATAAGGTATAGTGAGCAACTAGTGGTAGAAAGAAATTGTTATTACGGGAATTTATTTTAAGTACTAGATATATTTGGATAATGTGGGTAGTTGTTGAAGATGAACTTATTTTCTAATGATTTTTTCTAATGATGATAGGTTGGTTCAAAGAAAAGGACGTTTAAGCATATGGTGTTTATAAGAGGTGTTGATTTGGGTGTGGCTTGTACATGATTAGTATTTAAGTCCTTTTGTTGAGAATAGAATTAGTTTCTAATCACTTTGATGTTATTGGAGTTTATTAAGATAAAGTGTAAACCTTAACTTATGATGAGATTTTTTTTCTTTAAAGTGAGATTTGATTTATGAAAATAGTATTAACTCGAACTTGGTTTGAGACACAAGGTTATAAGGTAAATTTAGGGGATTTGATTAGGCTGTGATTTTGTTTAAAATTTGGATTTGGTAAGAAGTCTAAGATTCTAAGTTATTTTGAATGGACTTTAGAGCGTACTAAGATGAAATGAATGAGTTCAATTGTGTGGTATATGTGTAAGAGTTTTTTTTTTGATTATTTGAGGATTATGAAAGTGTAAAAGGTCATGTTGTAAAGGTTAATATGAGTTTTAGATGTTTAGTGATGATAAAAACTAGTAGTTTGAAATATTTGTTTGTTAATATTTAATTACTAATTATTATTTTGATCGAGGAATAATAAAATATTTTATGCTCCTTATATTTGTTTTTGTTGTGGTCTATCTTTCTATCTTGATTTTAGTTTTGCACTTTGAGTGCGATGCAAAATGCATTATTCTATATCGCGTTTCAACATCAATTCTTCCTTTCTCTATATCGTTCTTGCTTCTCGTTATCACCTTTGAGGAAGCTGTCGATTTACCATGAAGTGATGGAAGTTAACTTCTCCTTCAAGTATCTTACTCTGAAAGATTGTCGAAGTTCAATTGAGTAAGGCTTTTTGCCATAAATTGATAGTGTCTCCATTATGCTAATTCATGAGTTTCCAGTTATACACTTCTTTGTTTGTGAGAAGTCGTACTCACACTTCTAAATAATCCTCGATGTATTAGACATTTGAGTGAATTGGTTTAACGGAATCCATTGGTCTGGATACTTTCACATTTTGTTGAGAGAAGTGGTTATCACTATTTCTTGAGTTATAACCCAGATAATTTCGTGATCGCAGAAGTTTCTTGGTGAAACTTAGTTTTGTCACTTCTATTTTTGGTAGAGGTGAAAGTCATCATTTTGTAAATTCTTTGTACTAAGAATAAGAATTAATCCTCTTTGGATTAGACATTATTCAACCCTTGATTCTTTGAATCCATTGGAAGATTCTTGTGGAAGAATGAACTTTATTAGATTCATGTTTGTAAATGTGTATTGATCATGCATTTTTACACCCACGAACCTGATGGAATGATCTTTTTCCATACTGGATGTTTCGATATCCTTCAAATTAATAAAATTCTTTTCTATGCTTATGTGAAAGTGAAATCAAGAAAAATTTTCTTTTCTTGAGAAATTCTTTTATGATCACCAAGGTCTTGTCATATTGCAGTTCGAACGTACTTTTCGTCTTCGATCATTGTAGTTCTACGTATTTTCCCAATGTTGTCGATGTGTGACCTATCTCATCAGTCGTGAGTTGGATATCTCCACATCAAGATGTACAATTGAGACCTTCCTTGTTGAGATGTTGACATTCCTTCAATCTTTGTTATAAGTTTTTTTAAAGACCTGTATGAGTTTTGATTGAATTCAAGTGATCGTTGATCGACTAGTGAAGTCTACATCTTCTTACGAGTTAAGATCCACAAGCAGAGTTAGTGAACCGAATAATGTATCAGAGGATTGTTCAGACTTCATGGAGTATCTCCAAGTGTTGTTTCAGATGAAAAACGGAAGTTTATCAACGTGTGTCGGTTGAATTTACTTTAAGTGTTGAGGACTAAGCTGAAACTAAGCCCAATTGATCATCCTCAGTGGGATGGATAAGGAGTGAGGTGACCTATCTTTAGCAGGTTAGTTGGGAGATAGTGGGGTACTTAATTTTTATCATCTCTATGGTAGGACGAACCAGAGTTGATAGGAGTTTCGTTAGTGTATAGATGTGAATGGTACTATGAGGACCCTTAAGTTCAACGTCATTGAGTGAGATGATTACGATGGATTTTATCATGATCGAGGCAGATATATCATTGAAGGAAATTAGAATAATGATCAAATTTTATGGTTAATGTTGACTTAGTGAGTTCGAGGATTAACAGAAAAATATATGGTAGTTTTCCTTAAGCTGAACGGACGTAGTAAAGAGGAGTTCTTGAGTGAAACTAAGTTGTTAGAAAAGTTTAAGAATTATGATTTCGGATTATTCAAGTTGAAGTAATTCCTTTTGGTGGTAGTTGCATGGAGAAATGTAATCGTATTCTTTAAGATTGAAATGAATGACTATGATATAATTTGGAGTGGTGGAATATATTCAAAGAAAGCTAAGACTATAATTGTGTGCGTTGGGTGGAAAGTTGATATATGTGATTGAGTTAAGGTTGAACTTGATGTTCGTTGTGAGGATAAGGTGTTAAAGAAGTTTTGCTAGTAGACAAATTTTGAGGCAAGAAGTGATTAAGTTTTGATTGTGTCTTTCGAGTGTGATAAGCTATGGTGAAATGTTTATAATCTTTGAAGTTTTAATTTGGTAAAATTGTGGTTGATGATCCATAGTGGAAACTAGATATTTTAAATCCAAGATTGCCATTGGGGAGTGTCCACCTGGATTTCTTGGCTTTGTTTTGGTGCAACTCTTAGGGGTAATGACCTTAGAGAAACTCTGTTTTATAATCTCTTTTCTCGGCTGCAAATATATAAGGGCAGATAGGATACAAGCACTTCCTTGCATAAGTGATAGAGCTATGTCTTTAGATGGAGAAATTGTTAGGAGTTGTGTATTTTCCTTGGACAATAGGGTAGATATGTACGAGAAATTTCTTAAACCAGTGATACAAACGGGGCTTGAGAGCCAAATTGAAAATGAGAGGAAAATGAAGGATATGAAATCGAAGTAGGCAAAAGATTCGAGAGGAACTAAGAAGAGAACGGACTATGTTGGATATGGTAAGATTCAATTTCAATCAGATTGAATTTCTTAGGTTCTTGGAGCAAAGTTTATCCTGTGTAACTCAGGAATGTTATGATGTTTTGATTGGAGACTTGAAAAGTGTGAATTTGATAGAACTAGAAGAGTAGACTAAGCCCAAATGAATTAAGACTATGAGTGCATCTCTTGAGTATAAGGTTAATTGATGTTATGGTAAAGATAGTGTTGGTTTTAATGATAGTTATGAAAGTTGGATATTGGAGAAAGTTTTTCAAATGGATCTATATTAAGAAGTGAAGAGATTAAGCGTTGATTTTGTTCTTTGAAGTGTAATAGACTAAGGTGAAATATCGAAGGTAATGGGGACAATGCGGTAGTGAAAAGTTTCTAGGATAAGTAGAAGGGCATAAGAATTGATCCTGTTATAGTGTTATAGATGAAAGGAATGAAGCGATGAGAATACAAAGCAAGATTTTAGGGTCTAGGTGTGATTACAAAATCCTGTTTAGTTTTGAGCTACGAAATTCCGAGGACAGAATTTTTTTTCTAAGAGGGGTAGTAATGTAACAGCCCATTTTTAGTTACGCTATTTAACCGGTTAAAATATAATTACACATACGATTAATTATTTTATTTGGATGTTTATGTTCATTTGTGTTATGTGGTTTAGTTTGAGTAATTAAATTACTCTCTTCAAATTATTTTATTAGGTGCGTTAGCACTGACTTATTTCAGTGAATGCACGTTTAATAGACAATAATTTACGTTATTGTCACTATTATACCAGTACAGAAAAATATTTTAAATAATATGTTTAAGAGAAAAGCATTTTCATATTTTCATTCTACTTAATTTTTGAGTTGAAAATAAACTGGTTTGACCTTAATCGGAGATTAAATTTTGGACCGAGTATTTTCTTAGTTGATCAGTCCAACTATTAATCTTCACTCTAATTTGAATTTTGAAATTATATATTTATCAATCTTTATTTTTAGATTCCAAAAAGTAAAAACATGTTTATTTTAGGCTTAATATTTTATCACTCATTGGTGTACCTATCACTCATTGGTGTACCTATCACTAAATGTTAAGTTAAAACATAAAAACTCTCTCTTCCTTTCTCTCATTAGACCGTAACTCTCTCATTCTCTCTGTTTCTCTTTCTTTCTTTTCTTCTTTTTCTCTTTCTTCTTTTCTCCTTTTCTCTTTCTTTCTTTTTCTTCTTGTTTCTTTTCTCATTCTTTCTTTCTCTGCTGCTGCTTTCTTCTTCTCTCTTTCTTTTCTTTTTCTTCTTTCTTTTTCTTCATCCTCAACATAACATTTTTTTTTCTCTCTTCTACTCTCCACAACTTCAAAAACCAAAGTCTCATCTCCTCCACTCTGCACAACAACCGCCGTCATCCGAGCTCCGAACGCGCGATCTGGCCGAGCTCCGCCGTGCGATTTCGTGTCTCCACCATGTGAGAACCGCGAACCGCCGCTCTCCATGGTGGTTTCCACCACGTGAGTTACCTTAAGCTCTTCCTTCTCCTTCTTCTTGGTCTTACTCTATCTCTCTCTTTTTGGTGTTCACAGAAAATGAACCGCCGCCACGGCCACCGTCCGCCGCCGCGTCAACCACCACAGCACCACCATAAGCTTGCCTTCTTCCTTGGGTAAGTGGTTTCCTCACTTCCTTTGCTCAGATTCAAAACCCCAAACTATTTTTTTAAACCCTAACCCTAGGTTTTGATTTTAATTCTCAAAATCTGAAATTAATTGGTGTTTTCTGAAATTGGGAGCATGATTAAGTGTCTCCTTAAATCAATTTTTGTCAATCTTTTGTTATACTGATTTTTCTCAATTTTCATCTTGAGACTAAAAACCCCCAAATCTGTTTTAATTTAAATCAATTATGTTTTTGAGAAATTAAGTATTTTAGTGAGTTAAATTTATAGTATTTATGTTGAGAAATTAATTTAGTATTTTGTCTGGTTGTTTCAATGCTGGGATCGTCTCCCTGGGATGTTTTTCATGTTAGTGCTTGCTCTGGGGAAGCAGAAATTACTTTCTGGGAACTGTTTGGAGCTGACTGCATCGCTGCCAAGTGCTTGGAAAACTATGAACACCTTTAAGGTGGGGGAAAGATGTTAGTGTAAGCCTTAGAGGCCAATGTATTTCTTTAGACTTACATTTGTATCTTGCTATTATATATATATATATATATATATATATATATATATATATATATATATATATATATATATATATATATATATATATATATGATATGAGGCATTTCAGTTTATTGTGTTACTTGTTTAAACATAATAAAGTCCTTAGAATAGAAATTTCAGTTCAATAGAATATCAAGTATATGACTTGATCGTGAGACACTATTGAACAATGAAATCCTATTCTTAAATATCCGTAGTCAAGTATTTTATTAATAAGGACAATAATAATACATTGAGACTATTATGTGTGCAGACTGATGGCCATATCTCACGAGTCATGGATATGAGATATCGAGTCGACACATAGGTACACATTAAGGTAATGATGTACTGGATTGACCCACCATGAGAACACTACATGGAGCGTTATGTGAGTGTCATAAGTAGTTCTCATAGTGACAATGGTGTATGTAATCCTTCAACCTGAAATCACTACGATCCCTACATGAGGAGTCGTGTGCTTTAATATCGTCAAACGTCATCTGTAATAGGATGATTATAAAGACGGTCATTGGGCATACCACGAGCCATGCAGAGGGATGTGAGTGACTTAGATGGAATTTGTCCCTCCTACATGACAGGAGTAATATCTGTGGGCCCCCTGATAGAGTGAGACTGTAAAATGCATGGCCATCTTTGAAATGAGTCAATATGAGATATTGACCTCATTTGTTGTTAAGTCTACTCGGGTATCAGGGAACATGATATTGAACCATACAAGGGTGACACATTCTATGCCTTGTGTTCAATATAGATATATGGACAAAGGGATAATAATGCACATGAATATTTGTCACAGAAAGGTTTCGTCAAATCACTGACTTTCTCACTACTTAGGTAGCAGTGATGTATTGCTAGATACCGCTCACTGTTTGTAATATTAAATGGGATTTAATATTACTGCTAACGTATTGGGAACCTATAGTGTCACACACAAAAGAGCGGATTAAAAGAAGCATTAAAGGAAAGTTGGACTTTCCTATTGGGCCTAGCGCATAGTAGATGGGCTTAGGTCAAATGCTGCTCACTAACTCACTTAAGGAGGTGCTACTATAAGTAGACCACTTAAGTTGTTGTGCCCAGATGGTTGATAACCTAGCCGCACAAAAGAGAGTAAGTGTGAACAACAAAGTCTCGATTTTGAAGCTAGCACTGTGAGACAGAGATGCTTCGGTTCGTGACGTTGGACGCTCACGGAGTCCGCTCGTGTGGATACCTCTAGAGACACCGTTCGTGCGGTGTTCGTGATAGACAGATTTCAACCAACAGCCATCGCTTCAAGAGGTAAACTTTCGAATCATGAATCATGACCATTCGCAAGGATCCTTCGATGGGAATTTTTCCGCTGCGTTTCTTTTGTTTTATACGCAAATTCCCAACAGTGGTATCAGAGCCGCTTGCGAAACCATGATTCTGTTACGTGGTTTGCCTGTTATGTATGATAACATGTTTGTAATGTGAATCGTTTTCTGAAAATTGTTTTTGAAAATTGTTTGCATCTGGTTTGCGAAACCTTGTTTCTGTGATTTTCGTATGTATATGATATATATGTCTATTGCATGTTTGTGTATGTATGTGATATGTACGTTGGTTCTGAATCCGTATTATGTTCTGCGATGGCGTCAAATGTTGATGTTAAACATGATTGTTTTCAGTTCTGTGTTGGCGGCGTTAAGGGGTTTCAGACATGAAAAGTTCATGTTGTTGCGGCTGAGGTTCCAAGTGTTGAAACCGTAGCCGCCGTTCCTTGCAACGTGAAGTGTTCACGGGCCTTGCGGTTTTAGGGTTGAAAGGTTGACGCCCTAGCCACCAAGGAAGCGAGTGTGTAATTTCGAAATTCAAATTTTGAAATTTTATGTCACCATTTAATAATTATATCAATCACAATAAATGTGATTTATAGTAACATCAATTATAATAAATGTGATTTATTATATATATGTTACGGTTTCAAAATTCAGATTTTGAAATGTGATTTATATCAATCACAATAAATTTGATTTATAGTAACATCAATTATAATAAATGTGATTTATTATATATATGTTACGTTTTCAAAATTCAGATTTTGAAATGTGATTTATATCAATTACAATAAATATGATTTGTGGTAACAACAAATGCAATAAATGTGATTTATAGTAACGTCAATTATAATAAATGTGATTTATTATAATAAATGTGATTTATGAAATTAATAATAATAATAATAATTGTGTATTATTATTGGTTGTTACTATTTGTTTGGTGATGTATGGTGAATGGTTATGGCCTTAGTCCTTTAATCTTTTGGTTTATATTTTGAAATACGGCCTGTGTGCCGTGCCTTTCTCTTATATTCCATATGTATCTTCTTTTCTCATCTCACTCCCCTCATATGTAAAATGAGGTTTCTGTTTATGTAATGTAATGATGGAGACAAGAAGACGCTATCACGTGGGAGATCTTGCTTGGAGAAGCTTGGACGCTCCTAGGTTTTAGTTTAGATTCTCTCATTGACTTGGGAGAATCAATGCGTTAGGGGCCATAACCATATCACATTTATTTACCTTATATATGTATGAGATGCATGTATGTATATAGTATGTTAAAAGATGTTTAACTAATATATGTATGAGATGCATGTATGAAAATAGTAAGTTAAAGAGTTTAACAAATGATGAGATCAAATTTTAATCAAATCCCTCAAAAGGAAATATTAAGTCACATTTAAAGGCCTTCCGATGCATGGCACTCGTCAAGACTAATATCGATTAAGTGTGGGTCCGCCAAAGCGGGGTACCTTTATCTATACTAGTAAGACGCGATGGGACAAATGTAATGTTCAATTGCTATCCATTGGGTCTGACTTAACTAAGCCAACTTCAATAGGATTGAAAGGCTTAGAGGCTTATAAGTTGGGCTTTAGTCCATGTGATGGATTTGAATAAGAGTTATTCACCCAACTATCCAAGAGTTGCATGAGATGCAATCGGAAAGTGTTTCCTACCTAAATAACCGAATTTTGGGTGATCAGCCAAAGCTGACTTAAAGCTAGGTGAAATATGGATCTTGGCCCACTAGAAAATCTTCCAACGGGATTTTCCGAATCAATGATGAGGGTCATTGTTTTGAGTAAAATAGTGGGAGGCGTATTTAATTAAAGACCTTATTAAATAACTTCATGGCATGATACTTATACTTTGCATATTTATCTCTGTAGATTACCATGGCATCAAACACATCAAGTAACCTGTCATTGCGATCCGTCCTTGAGAAGGACAAACTATCCGGAACGAATTTTCTGGACTGGTACAGAAACTTGAGGATTGTCCTCAAACATGAGAAAAAGCTGTATGTTCTTGAGGAGCCTATTCCTGAGGAGCCACCGGCTTCAACTGCTCCTAGGGCTGACAGAGATGCTTATAAGAAGCATCAGGATGACGCCTTAGACGTCGGCTGTCTTATGCTTGCTACCATGACCTCTGAGCTGCAAAAGCAACATGAGACCATGGAGGCGTACGATATGATCGTGCACCTCAAGCTGCTCTACCAAGAGCAAGCAAGGCATGAGCGGTTCGAAGTTTCCAGAGCCCTTTTCCAGTGTAAATTGGCAGAAGGGAGCCCTGTGAGTCCTCATGTACTCCAGATGATCGGGTACATTGAGAATCTCGAGAGACTGGGATTTCCTTTAGGCCAAGAGTTGGCCACCGACTTGGTTCTGCAATCGTTGCCTGAGAGCTATAGTCAGTTTGTCATGAACTTCAATATGAATGACCTTGACAAACCTTTGCCAGAATTGTTGAGCATGTTAAGAACTGCTGAGCAAAATATTAACAAAGGAAAGGGGAAGGCCATTTTGATGGTCCAGGCTGGAAATAGCAAGAAGCAGCCCAAGAAGCCCAAGAACAAACAAAAGGGCAAGGGCAAGGGCAAGGCCATCAACAAGATCAAGCCCATTACTTCTGGCTTGAAGCCTGTGGGTGGTGTGGCTAAGGAAGGCAATTGCTTCCACTGTGGTCGGACCGGACATTGGAAGAGGAACTGCCCAAAATACCTGGAAGAAATCAAGAAGAAGAAGGGAAGTGAGACTTCCGCTTCAGGTATGTTTGTTATAGAAGTCAATTTATCTACTTCTGCATCATGGGTATTAGATACTGGATGTGGTTCTCACATTTGTACAAATGTGCAGGATCTAAACAGGAGTAGACCATTGACAAAGGGCGAAGTCGATCTATGAGTCGGAAATGGAGCAAAGGTTGCTGCTTTAGCCGTAGGGACTTATGTATTGACTTTGCCCACTGGGCTTACTATTCAGTTAGAGAATTGTTATTTTGTGCCTGCAATTAGCAGGAATATCATTTCCGTTTCTTGTTTGGACAAGATTGGTTATTCTTTTATAATAAAGAACAAAAGTTGTTCTATTTATTTGGATGATATTTTCTATGCTAGTGCACACATGAGTAATGGACTTTATGTCCTTGATCTTGAAATGCCCATCTATAACATAAATACTAAGAGGTCCAAACCAAATGAGTTGAACCCGTCTTATCTTTGGCATTGTCGTTTAGGCCATATAAATGAGAAGCGCATTTCGAAGCTCCATAAAGATGGACTCTTGGACTCATTTGATTATGAATCATATGAGATATGTGAGTCTTGTTTATTGGGAAAGATGACCAAAGCTCCATTCACCGGCAAAAGTGAGAGAGCCAACGATCTTTTGGGTCTTATACATAGTGATGTATGCGGACCCCTAAACACATTAGCTAGAGGTGGTTTTCAGTACTTCATCACATTTACTGATGATTTCAGTAGATATGGATTTGTGTATCTTATGAAACATAAATCGGAATCCTTTGAAAAGTTCAAGGAATTCAAAAATGAGGTACAAAACCAACTTGGTAAAAATATTAAAGCTCTTCGATCAGATCGAGGTGGTGAATATTTGAGCCTAGAGTTTGATGATCATCTGAAAGAGTGTGGGATTTTATCTCAACTCACTCCACCTGGAACACCACAATGGAATGGTGTTTCTGAGAGGAGAAATCGAACCTTGTTGGACATGGTTCGGTCTATGATGAGTCATGCAAACCTTCCAAACTCTTTCTGGGGACATGCTCTATTAACATCAGCTTTTACACTTAACCGTGTTCCGTCCAAAACGGTAGAAAAGACACCATATGAGATATGGACTGGTAGACGACCCAAAGATGTCTTTTATGAAGATTTGGGGTTGTGAAGCATATGTAAAACGTCAAGTTTCTAATAAGCTTGACCCCAAATCTGATAAATGCTTCTTTGTGGGGTATCCCAAAGAAACCAAGGGATACCAATTCTATAATCCTTCCGAAGGCAAAGTATTTGTCGCACTGATTGGTGTATTCCTAGAAAAGGAGTTTATCTCCATAGGAACCAGTGGGAGGAAGATAGAACTTGAAGAAATTCAAGAATCACAGAGTAGTGACCTACCATTGGTGGAACATGAGCAACCTTCACGAGAATCTTGTGGAGGAACAACCCGCTCCAAAGAGCACAAGACCAGCGTAGGTCTAACAGGATACGTCACCAGACTGAGAGATATGGATTTCTCATGACTCCACAAGGTGATGTATTGCTCATGGATCAAGATGAGCCTGTGACCTACCGGGAGGCCATTGCGGCCCAGAATCCGAGAAGTGGCTTGAGGCCATGAAATCGAGATGGATTCCATGTACACCAACCAGGTATGGACCTTGGAAGAGCCACTGGAAGGGTAAAACCTATAGGGTGCAAGTGGGTTTTCAAAAAGAAAACTGACATGGATGGTAAGGTACACACCTTTAAGGCGCGATTGGTCGCTAAGGGTTTCAAGCAAATTCATGGTGTCGACTATGATGAGACCTTTCCCCTGTTGCGATGCTTAAATCCGTCCGGATCTTACTTGCTATTGTTGCATACCATGATTATGAGATATGGCAGATGGATGTCAAAACTGCCTTCCTTAATGGAAAGCTTCTTGAGGATGTGTACATGACACAACCTGAAGGCTTTGACATTTCAGAGGATGCCCGAAAGGTATGTAAATTGCAGCGGTCAATCTATGGATTGAAGCAAGCTTCCAGAAGTTGGAACCTTCGTTTTGATGATCTTGAGAAGACAGTACGGATTCATCAAAAATGAAGATGAACCTTGTGTCTACAAGAAGGTTAGTGGGAGCATTGTTGTTTTTCTAGTGTTATATGTAGATGACATATTACTCATTGGAAATGACATCCCTACACTACAAAATGTAAAGACATGGTTAGGGAATTGCTTCTCTATGAAAGATTTGGGTGAGGCTACCTATGTATTGGGAATCAGGATCTATAGGGATAGATCACTGAAATTGCTTGGCCTAAGTCAGAGTACATACATAGACAAAGTGTTGAGACGCTTTAACATGCATGAATCCAAGAAAGGACTCTTGCCTATGTCACATGGTATATGCCTATCAAAGGCACAATCCCCTTCCACTCAAGAAGAAAGGGATCGCATGAGTAAGATTCCATATGCATCCGCAATTGGATCTATCATGTATGCCATGTTATGTACTCGACCAGATGTATCGTATGCTTTAAGCATAACGAAGGTGTACCGATCTGATCCCGGTGAAAGTCACTGGTCTGCTGTCAAGAACATCCTTAAGTACTTGAGAAGAACTAAGGACTCGTTCTTGGTATATGGAGGCGAGGAAGAGCTTGCTGTAATAGGTTACACCGATGCTAGCTTCCAGATCGATAAGGATGATTCCAGATCGCAATCTGGTTATGTGTTCTGCCTGAATGGCCGGGCTGTGAGCTGGAAGAGTTCAAAGCAGGAGACAGTTGCCGATTCTACTACAGAGGCTGAGTATATTGCCGCCTCCAATGCAGCAAAGGAGGCTGTTTGGATCAGGAAGTTCATTACTGAGCTTGGTACGATTCCTAGTATTGTGGACCCCATTGATCTCTATTGTGATAACAATGGGGCCATTGCACAAGCTAAGGAACCTAGATCTCATCAGCGATCCAAGCATATACTTAGGCGCTTCCATCTCATTCGAGAGATCATCGATAGAGGAGATGTGAAAGTATGCAGAGTACCAACACTTGATAACGTTGCTGACCCACTTACGAAACCTCTTGCTCAACAGAAGCATGAAGGTCACACTAGATCGATGGGCATTAGATTGATGCCTGATTGGCTCTAGTGCTAGTGGGAGATTGTTGGTGTAAGCCCTAGAGGCCAAAGTATTTCTTTAGACTTACATTTGTATCTTGCTATTATATATATATATATATATATATATATATATATATATATATATATATATATATATATATATATATGATATGAGGCATTTCAGTTTATTGTGTTACTTGTTTAAACATAATAAAGTCCTTAGAATAGAAATTTCAGTTCAATAGAATATCAAGTATATGACTTGATCGTGAGACACTATTGAACAATGAAATCCTATTCTTAAATATCCGTAGTCAAGTATTTTATTAATAAGGACAATAATAATACATTGAGACTATTATGTGTGCAGACTGATGGCCATATCTCACGGGTCATGGATATGAGATATCGAGTCGACACATAGGTACACATTAAGGTAATGATGTACTGGTTTGACCCACCATGAGAACACTACATGGAGCGTTATGTGAGTGTCATAAGTAGTTCTCATAGTGACAATGGTGTATGTAATCCTTCGACCTGAAATCACTACGATCCCTACATGAGGAGTCGTGTGCTTTAATATCGTCAAACGTCATCTGTAATAGGATGATTATAAAGACGGTCATTGGGCATACCATGAGCCATGCAGAGGGATGTGAGTGACTTAGATGGAATTTGTCCCTCCTACATGACAGGAGTAATATCTGTGGGCCCCCTGATAGAGTGAGACTGTAAAATGCATGGCCATGCTGAAATGAGTCAATATGAGATATTGACCTCATTTGTTGTTAAGTCTACTCGGGTATCAGGGAACATGATATTGAACCATACAAGGGTGACACATTCTATGCCTTGTGTTCAATATAGATATATGGACAACGGGATAATAATGCACATGAATATTTGTCACAGAAAGGTTTCGTCAAATCACTGACTTTCTCACTACTTAGGTAGCAGTGATGTATTGCTAGATACCGCTCACTGTTTGTAATATTAAATGGGATTTAATATTACTGCTAACGTATTGGGAACCTATAGGGTCACACACAAAAGAGCGGATTAAAAGAAGCATTAAAGGAAAGTTGGACTTTCCTATTGGGCCTAGCGCATAGTAGATGGGCTTAGGTCAAATGTTGCTCACTAACTCACTTAAGGAGGTGCTACTATAAGTAGACCACTTAAGTTATTGTGCCCAGATGGTTGATAACCTAGCCGCACAAAAGAGAGTAAGTGTGAACAACAAAGTCTCGGTTTTGAAGCTAGCACTGTGAGACAGAGACGGTTCGGTTCGTGACGTTGGACGCTCACGGAGTCCGCTCGTGTGGATACCTCTAGAGACACCGTTCGTGCGGTGTTCGTGATAGACGGATTTCAACCAACAGCCATCGCTTCAAGAGGTAAACTTTCGAATCATGAATCATGACCATTCGCAAGGATCCTTCGATGGGAATTTTTCCGCTGCATTTCTTTTGTTTTATACGCAAATTCCCAACAAAAGAATCATTCTACCGTCGGAATCGATAAGTAGCATAGTATATAATAACTGTGTAGGGCGACCTAAACCCTACTAGTAGTTGAGTAACCGACAAGACCAAAATCACATTGGAAACCTTTTTTTGTAAAACCAATGGTGATTCGGGGATTGTAGGTTTATCGACATTAAGGTTGATCTTATGATGTTGAGGATGTGGGGCTTTATTACTTATTTGAGTTGATTGTGATATGTTGGTTGTGATAATTTGCTATATGTGATATTTTATGATATTTGAATATTTTGTTGATATTGTGTTATGCATGATTTGCCTGGTTTGATAAATTGCTTAGTTGATTTTAAGGAAAGATATATATTGCTCGGAGGTATTTTGTTTGGGTGAGAGTTTTGAATATGAATTAGAAGTGCCTCGCTATGATTTTATAGAAATGATGTGATATAAAGTGTAAGTGGAGGTTATGAGGAAACGCTTGAGGTACTAGGTTGTTATTGATAAAAGTCAGTGAGAATCATGTGTTGCATTGTTATTCATAACCGTGTATTTGAGATACATGAGGTCCGAAGTTCTTGTAGACCGTTCCAAATTAGAATTTAAGTTGTGCAACTATAGTGTCATTGCTTTGCATGAGCACCCTTGATAGAGTTGAGAGAGAGAACCAGGGTGTGCACCGACAGTACTGTGCAGCTATAGTGTCATTGCTTTGCATGAGCATTCTCACCATGGATGTACACCATGGATGTGAATGTGCACCGGCGTGGGGAACGTGTCACTTGGACGACTGACTGGCATCCCTAACGAGGGATGTGTGACTAGAGTAGTAGTGGCCACGTCAGCATAAAGGTCTAGTTGCATGAGTTGAAGGGTAGAGGATGATGTTATAAAGTATGGATGATTGTAACTTGTGAGTGATGCATGTTTGTGACCGTTATTGTATTATATGCTATGAATCTTTTCCGTTTTTGATGATAGAATTGTTTCTTATCCCCTGCATCTCTCTGCATGTTGTATTTGTTTTATTATGAAATCGTACCAGAAGACTTGGTGGACAAACTTAATGACGAGGGATTGGACGGGATTCCCTATGAGCCGAATGCCAGAGCTCGAGTCTTGACCCATGGTGATTAGGGTCCAGGTAGTATATGGCCAGTGCGTCTTGTGAGACGTTTTAGATGTTTTCAGTTGTTTAGTATTTTTGTCTAAGTCTATGCCTGTGAGGGCTCCTACCGAGAGGATACCCTCAACAGTGTTTTGGTAATGTAATAGATAAACTTGGGGTATTTATATATTATAATCTTGCGAATATTTTATGTTCTTAATGAAAACTGTGTATGTGTTTGAAAACCAATTTGGGATTACTGTATCTATTTATCTCCTAATTCTTTATCACAACTGGAGTTTGTGTATTTATTTTCTGCACCTGGCAATTGATGTAAGACCAGAGACCATTTATGGTTGGATTAAATTTTGAAGTTATAAAACTGTCTATCAGGTGTTTTTCCGACGTCATACAAATCTCCGATTTTTAAAGGGGACATTTCGAAAATGATTTGTGAAAATCTTTAACGCTAAACGCGCGCTTAAGGAACTAATAATTGTGGTTTTAAACTAAATGTCACAAAGGGGCACAGCGGGGTGTCTCACCGTATACGTGAGGTATACTGTGTTGAAAACATTGAAGATGTTTTCTAGTACCACGAACCTAAGACTGGTGCACCGGTCGAGAGGTGTCGTGATTGAGCACTCGGACAGTGAGGTCCTGTGTTGTGATGAAAGTTTTAAAGATGTTTTAAAACTATGTGAGTCGTAAGCCATTTTGAGCTTCGTAAAATAAAGATTGAACACAAAGAAAAGATCAAAACAAAAGTGCTTTGCATGCATTTGGCAGACGTGCCTGCGATTGAGGTTTATTGCATTAATTACCAGCGGCGAAAGGTAATTCCGTTATGCATTTTTCACATGTGCCTGGTGAGGACCTAGAGACCCCATCTTACTTGCTATTGGTGCCCTGAGTGTGGACATTAGCAATGTGTAATGGTCTTGTGTACCTGGCCTTGTGTGCCTGTGTGGATGGGAAGAGGTTGCGCACCTATTGGCAGTGTGCCAAGTTAGCCGTGGTGGCTATGGAGCCTGATCAACTCATTATATGTTGGGATATCTCATGAGATTAGGACGAAAATTAGATGATGAATATGAAGTGTCATGCATAATTTTAAACGATGATGTTTGGGGTGTTGAACCCATTGATAAAATATTAGCTTATAAATGCTTGTGTGATAAATGTATATGTGTTATGTGGTGTCGTGCATTTAGTTATTGCGTTAAATCCATATATTGGCGTCTCAGCCTTATAGATATTTCAGGTTTCTTCTGGTTCGCTATCGTACCTTGGGTACTTTAGTACCGATGGTGCAGAGGAGTCTTTCTAAGTCACTCAGAGACTTAGATCTAGTTGCTTGATGAGGTACTTGATTGTGGAATGAGCACATGAGTTTTCTCAGGAATAACTTTTAGAACGACCAGCTTAGGGTTGAGACTTTGATTATTTTTGATAAGTATGTATGAGTATGGCTCAGAGCCTTTGTTTTAAAATGGAATGTTTATGGCTCGGAGAGCATATCTTTTGAATGAAAATCTACGTTGTTTCCTTTTGGTCTTGTACAACTTATGGATATAATATATATATATATATATATATATATATATATATATATATATATATATATATATATATATATTAGCATATTACTGCCTGGTTGTATTTGGTTTAAAATGGAATTCTGGGATGAAAATGTAATTATTTTAGCAGGTGTTCTTTTACCTGGGATGTCCGAATTACAGAGGAGACTCTATCGAAATTTTCGTAAAAATACCAGCTTTTAGTTTAAATTAAATAGGCTTTCCAGGCTATTATAATAAGTCTGTGTTCCGATCAAGGCTTAGGTGTGGAGTCGTGACAAAATTTTTATACCCAATTTCAGACACTTACGTGCTTATATAAATTATTTTCCGAAAGCACCAGCAAATTATATTTTTATTTTTATTTTCGCACGTGTTATGTAGTAATGCCCAAGGGGGGTGTTACACAGAACACGGGTTAAAGAATTAATAATAAAAAAAGTTTGTATCGATAATTTAAGTTTAATTTCATTTTGTAAATATAAATCATCGAGAAATCGATCACATCCCCACTTCCAATGGGACTGGGTTTCCCCGCGGGTCCCCCGCCCCTGTCAACGACTAACCATATTTATAAATTATTTCGCTTTAATTGATATTAACGACTCAAAAATTGCACTTTCATAAAATAAACAAATAAAACCTTCATACAATTAAAACAATCAACCAGAAAATGGAACTTAGTTTTCTTTCAGATAAAAATTATAAAGAAACTAATGCTTAGAAGCACTTTGTTATGCTTCAAATAATACTGATAACATCGAAACACCGTAATAAAAGAACAATTAAATGTTCTGTAATTTTACACACAAAAAAAAACGTATCCTTTTATACAGAATGAAACCTTTCAATCAAAATAAATTTAATACCCTATATAGATATATGAAAATATTATTATAATTACGTAAACAGCAGGGCGGGATTGGGGTCGGGGCGAGGCGTGTATCTATATCCCCAATCCTCGCCCCAGCCCCCAAACAAAGTGGGTTTTCCCGGTCAAAGTCGGGGAGGGCTCGGGTCTCATTGCCATGCCTACACGGAAACTCTTTTAAGTGGAATCAACATCTTTTTTCAAAATAAAACAGATAATTAAAAATAATAGTAATGATATATATATATATATATATATATATATATATATATATATATATATATATATATATATATATATATATATATATGCCAGTA
The DNA here is from genome assembly GCA_030762895.1 of Sophora flavescens. Lineage (NCBI taxonomy): Eukaryota > Viridiplantae > Streptophyta > Magnoliopsida > Fabales > Fabaceae > Sophora > Sophora flavescens. The sequence goes on from CM061064.1 coordinate 247,111,537, forward strand.
TAATGACTTTACCTCAAAATTAGGCTTTTTGACTGAAGTAACATACGTTTAGAAACTATTTATCAAAATAGCATACTTTTGAAATAATTAACCAAAATAATCTTGTTTTTACCAAGCTTGAATTATTATTATTTTTTTTATGCTGACTTGGTGGCGCCAGTTTGACTGCCATGTGGAAGCCTTTCATTTATCCATTTGTTTTAGAGGAAAAAAAATGCATGGTGCCATGTGTCGGATGCTGGTGAGTATAAATGGCATCACTCACCAAAATACGACACATGGCACAATCCCCTCCACCCATTATTCCTACACTCTTTCTAAAAAAATTAAAAGTGATAACACTCAAAAATTAAAACAATACTTAAATAATATTAAAAATAATAATAATAACACCAATAAAAATTATTTAAAAAATCAAAATAATAATTATAGAATAGCATGAATAGTTAAAGAATATTATTAAAAAGTATGATTAATAGTAACTGATAGTAATTTAAGAAAGTAATTAATCATAATTTGTAGTTTTAATGATTATTGTCATATAAGAGAGTAATTAATAATAATTTGTAGTTTTAATATTAGATTAGAAATTTGCGGTTTTATTTTTTTAATTAATAGTTATATAATATTAATAGTAATTAATAGTTGTATAAAAATTTAAGAGAATAATTAAACGTAATTTGTATTTTTAATGATTATTGTTATATTATAATTAATAATAGTAATTTGTAGTTTTAAAAGAGTAACTAATAACTATTGTTATATTATAATTATTGTTTTACTTTTGTTTTAATATTCTTTATTATTGTTATTATATTTTTAGGTTAAACAAATACTTTAGTCCCTATACGTGACACTGATTTTCAATTTAGTCCCTATACGTAAAAAAGTTTTCAAATCAACCCCTGCATACGACAATCATTTTCAATTTGGTTCTCGTCGTTTAGTGATGTTATAATCCTGTCATATGACAGGGACCAAATTGAAAATGATTGTCTACACGTGACAATCATTTTCAATTTGGTCCCTATACTTTAACTCCAACAAACATCGTTATATCACCAATAAGCGGTGATGACCAAATTGAAAATGATTGTCACAAAAAACGACTTATTTGAAAACTTTTTACGAATAGGAACTAAATTGAAAATTAGTGTCATGTATAGGGACCAATGTAACATCCCTGGCTGCTCTATGGATTGACGACTGTCCCCAAATCCAACACGGGTCTTTTCACGCTTCATGGGAAAACTTCCTAGGGTCACATATCCCAAAATTGCTCCAAGTCAAGCACGCTTAACTATGGAGTTCTTAAGTGATGGTCTCCCAAAAAGAAGATGCATCTTGTTGATATAGGTAGTACCGATCAATTCTTATAAGTCTTCCTCAACTGTATAGTCCTACACCTACACAGTCTCAGGATCCCTCTCATTCTAGTGAGTAATTGGTTCATTCATATGCCCCTCTGCCAAGAAGCCTGCCAGGAGCAGCTCCTTGTCCGTGCCTTCTTGTACAGACGACCACTCCTCGCCCTCGTCAGCCCCGGGTGTCACAACCAAAGTATTAGCTCAACTTTTTTTTAATATTCTTTAAGTATTGTTTTAATTTTTTTAGTATTATAGTTTTAATGTTTCCTGTATATTGTTTAATGTATACCAGATTTGTATTTCGGGTATAGTAAATTTATAATATCAGAATTACAGTTCTGGTAAGTATTAAATCAAATAAAATACAGACAAAAAATATATAATTGGTATTATAAATTTACTATATCGTAAGTAAAATACATACCGGAGTTAAGATTCCAGTCTTCTAAAAATAAAGACATATGGTAATTGAAATTCTAGTATGGTATGAAGATAATTTAGAAAAAAAAAAAGCCACTTGATGAGGTGGAGGTTACAATGGTATTTTTGGGATATATTTAAGTTTTTCAAAAAAAAAAAAATTTGTGGTGTAAAAAGTAACACCTTTTTTTAAATTGAGCTCAATCTCCTCTTTATTTTTATTTGACCAATTAGGCTCATATTTGGCTTACCCAAAGAGATGAAGCACAATGTCGAAAAATAATTTGGACAAATTTAGGTATCATCTTGTACCACTGATACCAAAATACGACAATCATCTAGCAGAATATGTAGTACAACCTTTAATTAGTCGTCAATTAGATGTGTTGAGTTATGCAGAAAAGTTTTGATTATTTTAGTTGTTGACTATTTACATATCTCAGTTCACAGTGTCTCTCTGTTTCTGGGCTCTACCACTAATCATTCTACATTTCACTTGACACACCAATCTCTCTGTTTTTGGACCAACCATCCCTTGAATGCATTGTTGCACGCTTCGAAGGCTGCAATACCACCCTTTAGAAATTTAGGAAATAAACATTATTTATATTTTTAAATTTTACATGTTGCTCAATGCAAACACACTTTAATATCTTGATTACCCATGCTGGTTTTTTGTTTTCTTCCATGAATTCCCCTGGAAAAGTCTGCAAATCTCGTTCTAATACAAATTAATTTGTTGATCAACAATATTTTTTGTCATTTTCACAATGTATCACGTATAAATAAATATGAAATTCAATAGAAAAGGGAAAGATTCATATTTCGATCTGCATCCCCTGATATTATGACAATCGCAAACACCCTGCAATTGCTTATTGCATTGGCTTGCATCGAAATGCATCTACTTGCATGGCTGCAAATTATGGTCTTTAATTGCAATAAAGTTATAATTGTGGGAGTTTTAGCTTTTTTGTAATTATTCATAATTGTTGTATCACAATACAACCACACTTTAAAACCTTGGTTACCCATGGTGGTTTTTGTTTTCATCCATAATTTCCCTTGAAAGATTTGATGTATTTCATTCTATTATGAATTAATTTGTCGATCAATATTATCTAGTTATCTATTTCACAACATGTTGTGTATAATATGAAATGCAATAGAAAATGGAAATGATTAATATTTCGTCTACATCCCCTGCTATTGTGGCAACCATGTCTAAATACCCTGCAATTGCACATTGTCTTCTATTGGCCCCAACGTGACTACGAGTGTAATTGCAATTTAAAATTTTAGATAAGAAAACGAAAAAAGAAGAATCGTCAAGGGTAAGGAAATACTTATAGCAAATTCGATAATTAAACACCAAAGCGTTTATTCTATTTCTTTGTGTCTCTTTTTCATTCTCTATATCGCAGACAAACTTTAAGCCTAAATGAGAATCGATATGATAAGACTTTGGTATCGGACTCAAAACAAAGATATTATGAACTCATAACTAAAGACGCACAACTTTATTTTAACATAAAATTTCCAGAAACACCAAACAACATGGTTGACTGGTTGTTTTCACAACCAATATCATAACTCATCAAAGTAGATAAAATGAGCAACCCTTTAATGCTCTAGAGCTTTAAATCCAAATCCAATATTTGCAAATCTGGGTTGGCACCACACATGCTAACCACATTTACAAGCTCATTGTTGTTGATGGGTTTCTCCAGGAGGTTTATATATGGCTTGGTTCCATCAACAGTCGATACTTCCATTTCCATCATCTCTGGATGGATTGGATGGATTGCTGGAGCTGGCAATTGGACCGTTTCAGCTACAGTACTCCCAGCATTAGCTACAACCTCTGGTTGAAATTGGATTGCTGGTTGGATTGGTTGTGAAGCAGCAATTCGATTAACATTGGGTAACCGGTTTGTTCTTGGCGGTTGAGGCATCACCATGGGTCGTGGTGGTCTAGGACAGTCGACATACAAGTTTCTCAAAACATTGGTTTGAAGATCAAAATGAGACTCCAAATGGGTGATGAATTCTCCCGAGCTATAAGTGTGTTGATTGCACACACTGCACACAATAAGCCATCCATAAACGAGGTTGTTGTCCATTGTTATCTAGGGTAAGGAATTGAGAGAGAAATCACAATGAGCACAGTTTAGGCCTCAATGAGCCTTTTTATAGATAAAATTTAGGGTTTTGTTAACAAGTGCCCAAAGGACAGAACACGGGTTAAAGAACGAATAATAAAAAAAGTTTGTATCGATAATTTAAGTTTAATTTCATTTTACAATTATAAATTAATCATCGAGAAATAGATCACATCCCCCACTTCCAGTGGGGTTGGGTTTCCCCGGGAGTCCCCCGCCCCCGTCAATGACTAACCATATTTATAAATTATTTTGCTTTAATTGATATTAACTACTCAAAAATTGTACTTTCATAAAATAAACAAATAAAACCTTCATACAATTAAAACAATCAACCAGAAAATGGAACTTAGTTTTCTTTCAGCTAAAAATTAAAAAGAAACTAATGCTTAGAAGCACTTCGTTATCCTTCAAATAACACTGATAACATCAAAACACCATAATAAAAGAACAATTAAATGTTCTGTAATTTTACACACACAAAAAAAATGTATCCATTTATACAGAATGAAACCTTTCAATCAAAATAAATTTAATACCCTATATAGATATATGAGAATATTATTATAATTACGTAAACAGCAGGGTGGGGTTGGGGTCGGGGCGGGGCGTGTATCTATATCCCCAATCCTCGCCCAAGCCCCCAATCAAAGCGGGTTTTCTCGGTCAAAGTCGGGGCTGGTTCGGGTCTCATTGCCATGCCTACACGGAAACTCTTTTAAATGCAATCAACATCTTTTTTCAAAATAAAACAGATAAGTAAAAATAATAGTATATATATATATATATATATATATATATATATATATATATATATATATTATATATATATTAGCCAGTATAATAACTTTAGCTCAAAATTAGGCTTTTTGACCGAAGTAACATACGTTTAGAAACTATTTATCAAAATAACATACTTTTGAAATAATTAACCAAAATAATCTTGTTTTTGCCAAGCTATAATTATTTTATTATTTTTTATGCTGACTGTGTGGCGCCAGTTTGACTGCCACGTGGCAACCTTTCATTTATCAATTTGTTTTAGAGGGAAAAAATTGCATGGCGCCATGTGTCGCATGCTAGTGAGTATAAATGGCGTCACTCGCCAAAATGCAACACATGGCACAACCCCCTCCACCCATTAAATAATATTAAAAATAATAATAATAACACCAATAAAAAATATTTAAAAAATCAAAACAATAATTATAGAATAACATGAATAGTTAAAGAATATTATTAAAAATTATGATTAATAGTTACTGATAGCAATTTAAGAGAGTAATTAATCATAATTTGTAGTTTTAATGATTATTGTCATATAAGAGAGTAATTAATAATAATTTGTAGTTTTAATATTAGCTTAGAAATTTGCGGTTTTATTTTTTTAATTAATATTTATATAATATTAATAGTAATTAATAGTTGAATAAAAATTTAAGATAATAATTAATAGTAATTTGTATTTTTAATGATTATTGTTATATTATAATTAATAATAGTAATTTGTAGTTTTAAAAGAGTAACTAATAACTATTGTTATATTATAATTATTGTTTTACTTTTTTTAATATTCTTTATTAGTGTTATTATATTTTTAGGTTAAACTAATGCTTTAGTCCCTATACGTGACACTGATTTTCAATTTAGTCCCTATACGAAAAAAGTTTTCAAATCAACCCCTACACCCGACAATCATTTTAAATTTGGTCCTCGTCGTTTAGTGATGTTATAATGTCGTCATATGACAGGGACCAAATTGAAAATGATTGTCTACACGTGACAAGCATCTTCAATTTGGTCCCTATACTTTAACTCCAACAAACATCGTTATAACACCAATAAGCGTTGATGACCAAATTGAAAATGATTGTCACATAAAACGACTGATTTGAAAACTTTTTACGAATAGGGACTAAATTGAAAATTAGTGTTGTGTATAGGGACCAATCTAACATCCCTGGCTGCTCTATGGATTGACGACTGTCCCCACAAACCAACACGAGTCTTTTCACGCTTCATGGGAAAACTTCCCAGGGTCACCTATCCCAAAATTGCTCCAAGTCAAGCACGCTTAACTTTGGATTTCTTAAGTGATGGGCTCCCGAAAAGAAGATGCATCTTGTTGATATAGGTAGTACCGATAAATTCTTATAAGCCTTCCTCAACTGTATAGTCCCATACCTTCAAAGTCTCAGGATCCCTCTCATTCTGGTGTGGAATCGGTTCATTCATGTGTCTCTCCGCCTAGAAGCCTGCTTGGAGTCGCTCCTTGTCCGTGCCTTTTTTCACCTGCGACCACTCCCCTCCCTCGTCAGCCCCGGGTGTCACATGCCCACCAGCTTTCACTTGGTTCTTCCCCGAACCAAACTGTACTTGTAACACCCCGATTTTCGCTGCTGTCTAATATCGGTAATAAATATATAAACATATATATTTTATCCGAGACTTAGAAAATGATTTTGGAAAAACCAAGGTCATTTCCATGTTATACTTATTTCCATAGGGTTACGGGAAAGTTTTTGGTTGAAAATTCAGATGGAAACTGGTCTGCCGTTTTCTGTGTTTTCACTGACAATAAAAGTTTACTGCTCATAAAACCAAATTTTAATTCGTGAACGAGATGAATAATGTTTTTATCGTATTTGCTACGATATTGGAAGTTTTGAAAATTATAGCGTAAAACTATAATATTATATTTGTTGCAGGTGAAAGCTTCGAAAATATCTCGAGGAAAAACCTGAGTCAGATGAACAACGGGGTCAGTAACGAAGCTGAGATGACTGATATGACGGGTATTTATGACGATCCTATCCAAGTCATAATGGCCATAATGGCACATTAATGACATCATATATTTTTAGCTTGGAAATGACCGTTTTGCCCCTGGTTTCACATGGAAACTACAAGCATGCCATCATGCTTTTTTACCCTTTTGCCCCCAAACCCCACAGCTCCTCCATCAATAATACCACACTTAGACAATTTTTCAACTCAATTATATCATCTTCATGAACCGGGAAGCAGACCGACAAGTCATCTATGATGACTTAAGGGGAATAAATCATCATGGTGAGTCATGGTGATAATTTATTCTAGTCATCATGATGACAAAGAAAATACCTAAATATTTTAAACGTTAACCTAACCTACGTCTGGTTAAATCTAACCGAGGTTAACTAACCATGATTTGCAACACAAAATATCTCCTTCCTTTTTTGGTCCAAAACTCAGCCAGACCTCATTCAACCATGACCACTCAATTGCAATGATTACTCTAGGTGTGAAATGACCATTTTACCCTTGGATTTCCATGATTATTACCAGTGGCTCCATTATGATTATGGACCCAAACACCATCCTCCCACACGGCTCCCCCTCCTTAGCACCACACTTAGGCAACTTTGATTCATTTTCAAGTCATCTTCTTCAAACATAAAGCCTTTTCTCTTAAGAACTCTAAGAACACCCATAGATGTTCATACTCGCCGAAATTACTCAGATATTATGACCCTTTTCTGTAATAAATCTCGGAAAAATCTCTCCATTAAAGTTGTTCCACTTTCTCTCTTCTTTCCAACAAGCTATGGAGCATCAAAAACAGATAAGTAGTTTGGGAGATATGCCCAAATTACCGAAACTGCTCAAAATCTTCATCTTCCTCACTTTTGTCTCATTTTATCTCAAGAACACTTGGGGATTTTTGTGAAGAACTTGATCATCTTCATCACTTATTCATCAACAAGAGGTAGAATCTTTCTCTCCACGATCAATCATGTCTTCTTCTTCATTGATTTTCTTGTTTCAAGCCATGATTATCATGTTTTCAATTCTTAGATCTAGAACTTTAAAAATCTCTAGAAAAATTGTAGAAAAATCCAACGAACTTGAAACCAATTTCTTTGATATTGTGATGATGTATATGTTTGTTATCTAGAAGCATGTGATCAACAAAAATTTCTTCTTATTCCTTCTATGCTTGGCCGAACCTACCCCTAGATGGGTGAGGAAAGATTTTTTTTTCAATTCCTTACCTAATCACGTCTATGCTCTTCAATAAGTTTCATGATTCAAAGTCTATTTCATCTTTGTTCTGATAATCCGCTAGATACTGTGATTTATATATATATATATATATATATATTGAGAGTATTTTTGCTTCCAATTCTGCTAATTGAATGAGTTTTGTCCCTAAGTTTAGTTAATTGAGTTTTTAATGGTATTTTACATATTTTAGGGTAATTTTATATTTTTAAAGTTAATCTAATAATATTTTTACTTGTTTATTTTTTATAGGAAATAATAAATGACATGGGCCTTGCAAAAAGGGAATCCAATTACATAGATGAAATTTACTTGCTGCATAGAGAAAACTTGAGAGGATCTTGCATGAAATAAAGGAAGGCCATGTTGCTGGACACCTTGTTGGTTCATTAGAATTGAAGAAAAAGAAACCCACATGTCATGTGAAGCAAGAATGAATTGTTGGTTTATGACAATTGAAACCAATTAGTCCAAAGGGGTCCACGTTAAGCAAGGATGAAGAGAGGACAAAGTGATTTGCAATGTGAAAGTGGAAAAGGAAAGTAGCAGCCACGTGAGAAAATTGAGAGAATAGAAAAGTAACGTACCCTTGGAAAATAAACTGGCATCAACGTGACTTAAAGAAGGGGAAAGGATAGCTGCGTGAAAAAAGGAGATCAGAACAAGAAAGGAACACAGTTTGGTAGGGATTTAGCAATATAAAAGGAAGACAACAACGAAAAATAAAGGGAGAGGACTTTTTACCCTAGACTGGATGCTCTCTCTGCACCAGGAGCTGCTGTGAAAAACTTCCATGGAGTTTCTTCTCTCCTTTGTTCCTATTTCTTTTCTTTTGGCTTTCTCTATGACTATGAGTAGCTAAATTCCCTTTTTGTTCGGATTAGATGTAGCTAAACCGAATCTCATGTATTTGCCTTGATTTATTAATCTGTGTTTATGCTCCTTTATTAGTGTTTGATTCCTATGCTTAATGCTTTTTATGGTCTGATCATCCATGAATCGTTCTGAGATTTGATTTCCAATGGGGACGTTCTTATCATTTCTTGATCTGGAATTAATCACGTAGTAAACCTTGGATCTAGGAATGGATTTTGGTTTATTAGTAATCGTGTAATCCCTCCTCTTAATGCAAATTCAATAATTAGGCCACCTAAGGAATTAGGATCTAATTAGGGGATTTAGGCTCTTGTCATCTAAGGAATTAGGACTTGAGTAATCTTGTGGGTTGATTTTAATATTTGAAGTATAAACTGGATTGGTGGTCTTAGTATTGCATGAGGCAAAGGTTCTGGTGAAGTTTAATCCCAACATCTTTCATCATATTTGAAGAATCCTTTCTTTATGCATTCCAAGTGTTTGATAAAAATACAAAAAAAACTTGTTCCTTTTTATTCTGTTTATTTTAAATGGTAACTCTTGTTGGGCTTGGTATTTAATATTGAGCTCCCTTCCATCCAAAGATTCGCTTAGATAGTAGTTGATTTGGTACGTGCTATTACTTGTCTCAGTCCTCGTGGGAACGATATCCCTCTTACCTCTTTATTACTTGTACGACTAGGTATACTTGCCTATATTTCGTCCAACAAGTTTTTGGCGCCGTTACCGGGGACTTGAGTTTCAATATTAGCATACCCGTTTCGATTACTAATTTAAGCACAATTTTACTTTTTTTAATTTTTTTATTTTTTTTATCTTTTCTTTTGAGTTTTTTTGTGCAAGGTGGATACAATTCATGGACAACCATTATTATCTCCATCTGATGAGGAAGCCTCAAGTCACACTTTAGAGAACAACTTGTGTTGGGGAGACTACATAGATTTGGGAGATCATGATATTCCAACACAAGTTGATTGTATGAAGGGTAAGCTTGTATATAGAGGCTCCAAGGAGGAATGGGAAACCTTTTGTTCGTATTTACCACCACCACCACCATGTGTACAAGTGATTCCCAAAGTGCCACGTGAAGCAAAATTTGAGCAAAATATGGTTGTGGGGATGTATCAAAATGAAGATGAAGTGGTGGTGGTAGACGAGTCACAAGAAGAGGAATTACCTTTCACAAATCCTTGGGAAAGAAAAATTGAGAAGACAAGCCATTTGGAAAAAATTAACTCCACCATGCTTGCTAAGAAACCTGAAATTGCTGCATTGGATAAATATGTTGGCTTACATGCTTGTGTAGACACTGCAAAGTTAGTCCCTTCCACTTGTCTGTCAAATTCCCTTGTGAAAATATCATTTGACCCGAGAGGAAGTGAGTTCATTATTGTACTTAAAGAGGTCAATGGAGTTTTCACACACTTGTTAGGAGGAATTAAGGGTAGAGTCATATTGCTTCTGCAATCACCACTTCACAAGCTATGGGATCCGAGAGGAGGATCTTACATATTGAGCATCTCTTGGCCCTTATGCTAGAAGCAATGGGATCCGAGTGGAAACTTCTCAATGAGTTTTTCTTAACCCTTCTCTTTATTTTATTTTCATTTTCTTGTTAGTTTTGTGTTTCATGTTTTAGTTTGGTTGTGTTATGATAAAATTTTTTTTTTTTAAAATATATAAAAAAATAAAAATAATAAGCATGCTTGTGTGGAACCCCATTCTTGGCAATTTCATTGTATTGTGCACCCACCATGTTTGTTTTCCTTTGATATGAAGATGATACTTGTGGTTTAGTTTTTCATTTGAGTTTGTTCTTGACTGGATTTCATAACTTTGGTGCATTGTGTTAAACCTTGTTGATTAAAGTTCATGGCTATAAAATTTTGGTGAGAATTAATTGGATTGCTTAACTTTATCCTTGTGAGTCATTTGAGCCTATAATTGTAAATTCTTTCTTGTGAGTGCACCATTGAAATTCATGCTCTTGAGTTTGCTTGGTTCTTGTTTGAAGTTCATGATTCACATGCATGTTATAAAAATGATTTGGGCCGTTTTTCATGTAGCTACTTTGACCAAATAGCCAACCGTGAATTTTTCCATTTGCTTAGCCCATTAGAGCTTTATATGTAAATCTTTGTTTGTTTTTACCCATGAGCCTTAACTTGAAAAACAATGTTTCTACCCAACCTTAGTGGATAGGAGAGCATTGAATTATTAAGAGTGGGTTTGACATAAGTGTGGGGGAGAACATTGTGATTATATGTTGGTGAAAGGAAGGAATGGTTACAAAAAAAAAAAGAAAAGAAGAAGAAGACAAAAAAATAAATGCAAAAAAAAAATTATGAAAAATGGTATGAAATACTTGAGAAAAATAAAGTGGTGCTTTGAAAGAAAAGAAGGCGAGGGAAGTCAAAAAGAAGGAGGTGGGAAAAGGGTTGTATGCAAAGCATGGTTCTTTAAAAGTAATTGTTGCTCTCCTATTTCCTTTGGTACAAGCTTGTTTATCCTTTCTTATCCTTCCCATTTACATTGGCCACATTACATCCTAAATAAAGTCCCTTTGATTTATGCATACTGTGAATTGTGAATGAATGATTGAGATGAAAATCAAACTTGAAGTTGCATGGTTTTGGTGTGTGAATTTGAGTGATTCACTTGCAATTATTACCCACATAAATTTGAGTGATTGAGTGAAATTACACTTCCTGCGAGTAGTTGGGTGTCCAATAGTTCTCCCTTAATTGAATTAGCCATGTTCTTTAATTTTTCAAGTGTGGAAATATTGGTGCACCATTGTTATGATTTCTTCTTTGGAATATTCTTGGATGTGAACTTTTTATAAGGTGATTTTTTTGTTTTAGGATTTATTACATGGTTGGGTGGTGCATTGCTTTGTTATTGTTAAGTTAGGGTGTCCCTTGAGTCGATGTTGGCTTGGTCTGTTGTCCTTAGTGTTTTGTGTGTTAGTTTGGGTTACTTTGGCTTGGGGACAAGCACAGTCTTAGGTTTGGGGGTGTGATAATCTGCTAGATACTGTGATTTATATATATTTTTTGAGAGTATTTTTGCTTCCAATTGTGCTAATTGAATGAGTTTTGTCCCTAAGTTTAGTTAATTGAGTTTTTAATGGTATTTTACATATTTTAGTTTAATTTTGTATTTTTAAAGTTAATCTAATAATATTTTTACTTGTTTATTGTTTATAGGAAATAATAAATGACATGGGCCTTGCAAAAAGGGAATCCAATTCACGTAGATGAAATTTACTTGCTGCATAGAGGAAACTTGAGAGGATCTTGCGTGAAATAAAGGAAGGCCATGTTGCTGGACACCTTGGTGGTTCATTAGAATTGAAGAAAAAGAAACCCACATGTCATGTGAAGCAAGAATGAATTGTTGGTTTATGACAATTGGAACCAATTAGTCCAAAGGGGTCCACGTTAAGCAAGGCTGGAGAGAGGACAAAGTGATTTGCAATGTGAAAGTGGAAAAGGAAAGTAGCAGCCACATGAGGAAATTGAGAGAATAGAAAAGTAACGTACCCTTGGAAAATAAACTGGCAGCAATGTGACTTAAAGAAGGGGAAAGGATAGTTGCGTAAAAAAGGAGATCAGAACAGGAAAGGAACACAATTTGGTAGGGATTTAGCAATATAAAAGGAAGACAACAGCGGAAAATAAAGGGAGAGGACTTTTTACCCTAGACTGGATGCTCTCTCTGAACCAGGAGCTGTTGTGACGGCTGTGAAAAGCTTCCATGGAGTTTCTTCTCTCCTTTGTTCCTATTTCTTTTCTTTTGGTTTTCTCTATGACTATGAGTAGCTAAATTCCCTTTTTGTTGGGATTAGGTGTAGCTAATCCGAATCTCATGTATTTGCCTTGATTTAATCTGTGTTTATGCTCCTTTATTAGTGTTTGATTCCTATGCTTAATGCTTTTTATGGTTTGATCATCCATGAATCGTTCTGAGATTTGATTTGCAATGGGGACGTTCTTATCATTTCTTGATCTGTAATTAATCACCTAGTAAACCTTGCATCTAGGAATGGATTTTGGTCTATTAGTAATCCTGTAATCCCTCCTTCTTAATGCAAATTCATTAATTAGGCCACCTAAGGAATTAGGTCTAATTAGGGGATTTAGGCTCTTGTCATCAAAGAAATTAGGACTTGAGTAATCTTGTGGGTTGATTTTAATATTTGAAGTATAAACTGGATTGGTGGTCTTAGTATTGCATGAGGCAAAGGTTTGGTGAAGTTTAATCTCAACATCTTTCATCATATTTGAAGAATCCTTTCTTTTTGCATTCCAAGTGTTTGATAAAAATACAAAAAGAACTTGTTCCTTTTTATTCTGTTTATTTTAAATTGTAACTCTTGTTGGGCTTGGTATTTAATATTGAGCTCCCTTCCATCCAAAGATCCGCTTAGATAGTAGTTGATTTGGTACGTTCTAGTACTTGTCTCTGTCCTCGTGGGAACGATATCCCTCTTACCTCTTTATTACATGTACGACTAGGTATACTTGCCTAGATTTCGTCCAACATGTCCATCACTTGTAAGTTTCTAGATCTAGAACTTTGAAAATTCATAACAAATTCTAGAAAAATCTCATGATGTTGAAATCACTTCCTATGTTCTTATAATCATGTATATTGTCTGTATCTAAGAGCATATGATGATAAAAAATTTTCTTCCCTTGAAACCCATCTTGGCCGAATCCTAGAGGAAAGGATGGATGGAGTTTTTGTTCTTGCTTTTGATGTATGGTCATGTCTTTCATCATACATACTTGTATACTTGTTGAATCCTGGTTGGTTCATTAAACTAAAAACCCTAGCCTCATGGACAAGTCTTGGCCGAATCTACCATTTAGAGGATTAGGATGGTTTTGATTCTTAACTTTGTTGTTTAGCCTTAATCCATTTCCTTAAGTATATTAGGATCATTAATCTACGGCGTACGAGGGTTTCCGACAATCGACAGAGTTCTTTTAATTTCACTGAGGAGCTTCGAGAGGTAAGGGGAGCTTTCCTGAGGGATTTTTCTCAATAACCATTTGCTTTTAGTGTATTTTATATAATTTGTATGTGGTTGTGGTTATTTGTTTATGTTGTTTACGTTGTGTTGTTTAACTGTGTATCGGTGATTGATCTGCTCTTAATTTATTTAATTATCTGCAGTAGTATATTATATTGCTGTGATGCATGATCTGCCTGGTGATATAATTCTAATGATGTTGTTGAATGTTGTTTGAGAGGCCTGACAGTGGTCAGTGCACAACCGATTAATAAGATAAAAGCTTTAATAAGCTGTGTAAATTATATTCAATGTTTTATTGGAAATGTTGCAATATAATAGGTGGAAAATATTGTTTTGGAAAAAAAGTGAGTTTTGAGAAATATTATTATTTTAATGATTTATTAGTGTAAAAGTGATTTATGAGTCACGGTGAGAGCGTAACAGTGAAATTATTTTTGCACTGCTAATTTTTACGTAAGAAATTCCGTAATATTATAAAAAGTTATTTTGGGAAATTAATATCCGAAAATACCTTATTTATTATATAAGAAAATTATTTTAGAAGAAAGCTTAGAGTTTGACTTAAAAACGTTTTCTTTGAAAATGCTAAACGACTGCAAGTTTTGAAATTATTTACGGTGGGAAGTTTAAAAAATAGCAGTACTTATTTTGAAAAGAGATTTCATCTCAATTGATTTTTGCCACACCATCGACTACCCCACAATATTGATAAATATCGAAAGCAAACATTTTTAAAAACCAACAACTTCACGAGGATCTTTTCCGATGCGCTTTCAGCCGATCTGGTATGTGCCACCCCTTCCAAGGCCACTTCAGGACGATCACCCGTCTCTTGGTGCTTCGTCTCCGCCCGGAAGGCATCACCTAACACCACGTCCATTCACAACAAAGGTCGAGGAGCCGTGCACCCACAACCTCACCACACCATCGAGTACCCCACGAAATTGATAAATATCGAAAGCCAACATTTTTAAAAACCAACAACATCGCAAGGATCCTTTCCGATGCGCCTTCAGTTGATCCGGTGTTTGCCACCACTTCCAAGGCCACATCAGGACGATCACCCATCTCTTAGTGCTTCGGCTCTGCCCCGAAAGGCATCACCTAACACCACGTCCATCCACAACGAAAGTCGAGGAGCCACGCACCCACACCCTCACCACACCATCGAGTACCCCACGAAATTGATAAATATCAAAAGCCAACATTTATAAAAACCAACAACATCACGAGGATCCTTTCCGATGCGCGTTCAGTCGATTTGGTGTTTACCAGCCCTTCCAAGGCCACTTCTAGATGTTCACCCGTATCTTGGTGCTTCGCCTCCGGCACGACAGGCATCACCTAACACTACATCCATCAACAACCAAGGTCGAGGAGCCGCGCACCCACAGCCTTGCCACACCATTGAGTACCCCACAAAATTGATAAATATCGAAAGCCAGCATTTTTAAAAACCAACAACATCGCAAGGATCCTTTTCGATGCACCTTCAGGCGATCTGGTATTTGCCACCCATTGCAAGCCCACTTCAAGACAAACACCTGTCTCTAGGTGCTACGGTTCCACCCCGGAAGGCATCGTCTAACACCACGTCCATCCACACCCGAGGTCGAGGAGCCGTGCACCCACGACTTCGCCGCACCATCGAGTACCCCACAAAATTTATTACTGTCGAAAGCCAACGTTTTTAACAACCAACAACATCGCAAGGTCGAGGATCTGCACACCTGTTGTGACTCCGGCAAGTGTACCGGGTCGTCGCAAGTAATAAAAACACGGTAAGAGTCTACCGAGGTCGAACACAAGGATTGGGTTACCAATTCGACTAAATTGTCAAGAAATCCGATACGTTGGTTAAGCAATAGAAGGTGGTTGAGAGAAAGAGATTGAGATCGCAATTTCAAGAATCAAATCAAATAACGCTACGGTGATTAAATTCAGAAATAAAAGCATCTAAGGTTTCGAATCCACCTACCCAATCATGCAAAGTACCCAAGTGATATTGCTCTCCTCCCTAGGTTCAATTTTAATGTCAACCGGGACCCCTAAATTCTCCTAAATCCACTTCCGTGCTCATTAGGACGTATTCGATGATTTGAGTTAATTACTTGCTAGGTCTCTTAACCCTAATCTCGAATTCTATTAATTCTTGTTCCCTATAGGTTGCATCGATCTCCTACTCACTCTCGTGCAATACTCGACCGATGTTCCCAATTCAAGTTCTGAAACGCGAATCGCCGCTAGGCCTCAACACGCTTAACTAGTCGATCACGCTAGCATATAATCGACACAATGAAAACAGAATTGGAAAATCATAATTGAATTAAAGGAGAGAGACTTACATTACATGAACACTATGCCGCCATGGGTGACTTCATCGATCCCCTAGACAGGAGGATTAGTTCCTCATGTCCGTAACAACGACGCACGTACAATCGGAATTCATCCTAAGCCTAAGAATTAAGAGAAAAGAAAAGGAGAAGAAACCCCAGAATAAGGATTACAAAAGTTCTCTGAAAATTCTGATCCAAAAAGTCCTCTTTTTCTGTTCTGATCTTCTCTATTTATAAGGAGGCCACGCGTCACGACCGTGACGGCCATCACGGCCAGGCCGTGACGGTTTCTGTTTCTGGCGCACTTCTGGAATTCGAACTCTCGCGACGCGAATGATGTATCGCGACGCGAGCCCGCCTTTCACGGCCCATGATGATAATCACGGCCAGGCCGTGATGTTCTCTGGCTTGTGTGGATCTTGGGTCACGGCCGTGATACATATCACGGCTAGGCCGTGATGGTCTCTGACTTGTGTGGCTTTTAGGTCACGGCCGTGATAAGCATCACGGCTTGGCCGTGATGGTCTCTGACTCTGGTACTTTTCTGGAATTCACACACTCGCGACGCGAAGGACGTCTCGCGACGCGAACCTTCCTTTCACGCCCCCGTGATGAGAATCACAGCTAGGCCGTGATGGTCTCTGTCTTCCCAGATCTTCAAACTCTCGCGGGGCGAGCTTCCTCTCGCGGGGCGAGAATCTCCAGAATGGCAATCTCCACTATTTCTTGACTTTCCTTAATTCTTAGAGCTTCACTTATGGACCTGAAAACAACACAAGCAACCACAAGCGTAATTCTATCCAAAAGAAGCTAAAAACTACACAAAAGACGCAAAACGAGTCAAAGTCCAACTTAGGAACAAAACAAGGCAAATTTGGGCGAAAACGAGATTGAACTCGACTAATTGGCACATAAACCCTAGTTTATCTAGTCCTAAAACTAGATAAGCCAGAGGCTTATCAAACACCCCCAAACTTAAACCTTGCTTGTCCCAAAGCAAGCTAAAACTCAAAAACGACTCAAGACTTGGCAAACCTGAAAGATCTAATCAATTTCGCACAAATTTCATGCAACTTTACAAAACATTTTTTCTTCTTTGATTCCCCCCCTTTTTCATCAATGTAATCCCCACATTCATCTACTTTAAACAATTGAGAAGTTATCATTCATGCCATCATTACTCTAAGTTGAGGCTCAACGATACACACAAAGGAAGATCACCTATTTCAAACAATTGCCTTCCTCACAAGGGCATTTAGTATTTCACTCATTCGCTCAAGTTTGTCTAGGCTTTCAACTTTTTCACTCAATTTCATTTATCAAGAGCACTTCCCATGAATTTGATTTTCATCTCAAACATAGTTCCCACGAAAACATGCATGCAACATCAAAAGGTCTTTTAAAGGTTGTAATGGGGCCTGGCTGAGGGTAGGATAATCAAGGATATTTAGGCTTAAGTCCCTAGGAACTAAGAGAGCATGAGCATTAAACACATTTTCCACTCAAATTCCTTTCTTTCCATTTTTCATTTGGGCTCGGGTGACTACAACCTTTTCCTTGATATTATTTTTGTTTTGCCCCTTTTCTTTTGGCAATTTTTTTTTTGTTTTCTTCTTTTCTTTTCTTTTTGCCTTGGGTCAACCTTTATTTTCTTTTTCTCATCCCAATATGACACATACCTTGTAGCCACCCCAAACTTAGTTTCTCACAACCTTTCTCTTGCTCATTTCCATGCTCTCCTAATCCTAAGATTGGGTTAACATGGTTTTTCAGATTTTGGCTCGTAATGTAGGGTCATCAAGAAACAATAGGTCAATTGGGCTCAATTTGGCTAACTAGGGAACATGCATTAGGGATGGTTCATTTCAGGCCAAGTAGTTATTCAAAGAAAATTGCCTAAATCATTTGATGCAACACATAATCATGCAAACCATATAGAGATTCAAGCAAATTCGGGAAAGTGCAACTTAACAGTGATTCACACATTCAAAAACAGAGTTGGAGGCTCAAATCCTCACCTGGACATTTTGCAAATTGTTTGACCGAGATACGATTCCTAGTGTGTGCACCCCCTCACCCCAAACTTATCATAAATCAAGCAATCATAATAAATCAAAAAGTTCAATTTTCAATTTTAAGTGGGGATCAACTTTTCTATTACTTGAACCTAGGGGAAATAATCAATGGTGAATATAATTCAATCAATCCATCTATGCTCAATATAATTAAAATCCAACAAGCTTGCCGACACGACATTTCATACAAAAACTCTTGATCTTCTCAAATTATTCAAGAGTGACAAACAAAAACAAAACAAACACAAAAACAAAAACAAAAACAAGAGTGAGGAAAAGAGAGAGTACCTAGCTTGGGTTGCCTCCCAAGTAGCGCTTGTTTAACGTCCCGAGCCTGACTCAAGTCGCCCCTAAGGGTTAATCCGGAGGAAGATCCTGCTTGCCATGCCATTCCTTGGCCTGTTCTTTGTAGGTTTGTGCACTTTTATATATTCGCAAGCTGTTCCCGGACAGCTCATTTAAGTCCAGCCTCCTTCTATAATTTGCACGCACTCTCCACTCCGCGATGGTCTTTTTTGGGATCAACTTGTTGTCTTTCTTGACCACCACGGTTGTACTACCTTTCAACCTTGTTGCTTTACCCTTCTTTTTCATTCCCTTGCTGCTGAGTTCTTTCCTTGCACATTCTTCCCTTGGGAGACTCGGTATGGGTTCCATGTCTCGAAGCCACTCAATGTAGACTTCATCCCCCGAAGGGCCTTTTTCCTCACTGTCTTCCTCATGAGATTCTACCGATACTGTTGCAAGTGAAGGATAATGGTCTTCTCGAGTTGCCTTTACCTTTTCAGTTGGGTCCACCACATCCACTCGATACACAACTGACTTCTCTTCCGGGTGCTTAATCGCTTCAAAGACATTGAAGACCACCTTATCATCATTCACCCTTAAAGTGAGTTTCCCTTGCCGCACATCTATCAAGGCATCCCCGGTGGCCAAAAAGGGTCTACCCAATATGAGAGGGATCTCAGCATCTTCATCCATGTCGAGCACCACGAAGTCCACTGGGAATATGAACTTGTCAACTTTCACGAGCAAGTCTTCGACTACTCCATAGGGATATTTGATAGAACGATCGGCCAGTTGGAGTGACATTCGCGTATCCTTTACCTCTTTGATCCCTAGCCTCTTCATCATCGAGAGGGGCATCAAGTTGATGCTTGCCCCTAGATCACATAATGCCTTTCCGAAGGTAATTCCCCCAATGGTGTATGGTATCGAGAAGGAACCAGGATCCTTCAACTTCGGAGGCAGTTTCCGTTGAAGAATGGCACTACACTCCTAGGTCAAAGCAACCGTTTCTTCATCCACAATCCTCCGCTTCTTAGTGAGAAGTTCCTTCATAAACCGAGCATATGATGGCATTTGTTCCAAGGCTTCCGCAAATGGAATGTTAATCTGAAGTTTTCGGAAGACATCAAGGAACTTATTGAATTGCTTATCCTGTTGAGGCTTCTTCAATCTTTCCGGATACGGAACCTTCATGTAGGGCGGGAGGTCTTGGGGTTCAACCCACTTCTTCCTTCGGAACTCTTCATACACAAGTTTCAGCCTTCCCCCTTGCTCCCGGTCCCTTGTCACTTGCCAACCCTTCTTTCTCTGGTTGCTCTTCCTCAACTGGTAGTTGTTCCGGGCCCTTGTCATCCTGAGAACTAGTGGTACCCCTGCTAGGTTCCAACACCCTTCCGCTTCTAGTAGATATGACATTGCATTGTCCCTTGGGTTTGTTCTCAGTACTACCTGGAAGAGTGCCTGGAAGACGCTCATTAAGTTGCTTCGCGAGCTGCGCTATTTGTGTCTCAAGATTCTGAATTGCTGAACCTGTATGAGTAGCCAACTTGTCAATGGCAGTGTTCGTGTTAATTGACAATTTCTCCACTGCTGTACTCATCTTCTCAAAATCCAGCTCCCACGGTTGTCTTCCACTATCTGTTATTTGCAACTGATTAGGCCCTGGAAGAGCCTGCTGGGTATTGCACTGCTGAATTCCAATGTTCGGCCTTATAACCTGCTGAGGTTGCTGCCCGGCTAGACCACCACTAGCATTACTCCATGCGAAGCCCGGATGGTCTCTCCTCATGTACCCCCTATTTTGATTCTGATTGTAGTCATTTTGTCTCGTGCCTCGATAGTTATTCTCGGGGCACAAGTGTCATAAAAGTTGTGGCATGAGTCCACATGTTCCTGAGGGAAGTTGAATGGACAGTTTCGAGTGTCATGATCTCCATTACAATTACCACAACCTGGAGGCATTCCCTCGTGTATCACATTAGCCTTCTTGTTCTCTGACAAAGCTGCCACTTGCATCTTCAACAATCTGTTTTGCTCAAGAATGGCCTCCATTGCCCCAGAACTGATTCCATTTGAGGTTTCCCTTCCACGGTTGTAATCATTATATGACATTTTCTCTAACAGTGCCCATCCATCCTCAGCCGATAAATATACAAAAGAACCGCCAGCTGCGGCATCACAGTTCATCTGATAGCGTCCCCTCAACCCATTAAAGAAGTGCTGCACTTTGGAAACCGGGTCAAAGAACGCTGAGGGACATCTTCTCAATAAGCCATTGTACCTTTCCCAAGCTTCATTATATGTTTCATCCTCCGTTTGCCTGAATGAAGTGACGGCTATTCTTGCTTGTGCCGCCTTCTGAGGAGGAAAGTATTTGGTTAGGAACTTCTGTGCCATTTGCTCCCAAGTTCGATCTTTGTTCCTATCCAAACTGTCAACCCAATCGCGAGCGATATCCCTAAGAGAAAGAGGGAAAAGCCGCAAGCGAAACTCATCTTGAGAGACTCCCCTGGTCTTCTGCAAGTCACAAGCTTCAAGGAAGCGAGTGATGTGTCTATGAGGGACCTGTTTGCCACTCCCATCAAACTGATTTTCCCGGAGCTGGAATGTGACACATGCTTCAACTCTGAAGGAGTCTGTGTTCAGGTTGCCCCTCACAATAGAAGAGTCACAATCTCCCAAGCTTGGTAGATCGTACTCGAAGAGAGGCTTGTAACGAGGAGGAGGAGGAGGAGGATTTTCTTCAGCCATGCCCTCTATTTTAATTG
Organism: Sophora flavescens; assembly: GCA_030762895.1. Classification (NCBI taxonomy): domain Eukaryota; kingdom Viridiplantae; phylum Streptophyta; class Magnoliopsida; order Fabales; family Fabaceae; genus Sophora; species Sophora flavescens. Next base: position 247,132,917 of record CM061064.1, read on the forward strand.
CTTCCAACCTCTTCCTTTCTCTGGCCTCGAACACAAGGATTGGGTTACCAATTCGACTAAATTGTCAAGAAATCCGATACGTTGGTTAAGCAATAGAAGGTGGTTGAGAGAAAGAGATTGAGATCACAATTTCAAGAATCAAATCAAATAACGCTACGGTGATTAAATTCAGAAATAAAAGCATCTAAGGTTTCGAATCCACCTACCCAATCATGCAAAGTACCCAAGTGATATTGCTCTCCTCCCTAGGTTCAATTTTAATGTCAACCGGGACCCCTAAATTCTCCTAAATCCACTTCCGTGCTCATTAGGACGTATTCGATGATTTGAGTTAATTACTTGCTAGGTCTCTTAACCCTAATCTCGAATTCTATTAATTCTTGTTCCCTATAGGTTGCATCGATCTCCTACTCACTCTCGTACAATACTCGACCGATGTTCCCAATTCAAGTTCTGAAACTCGAATCGCCGCTAGGCCTCAACACGCTTAACTAGTCGATCATGCTAGCATATAATCGACACAATGAAAACAGAATTGGAAAATCATAATTGAATTAAAGGAGAGAGAGTTACATTACATGAACACTATGCCGCCATGGGTGGCTTCATCGATCCCCTAGACAGGAGGATTAGTTCCTCATGTCCGTAACAACGACGCACGTACAATCGGAATTCATCCTAAGCCTAAGAATTAAGAGAAAAGAAAAGGAGAAGAAACCCCAGAATAAGGATTACAAAAGTTCTCTGAAAATTCTGATCCAAAAAGTCCTCTTTTTCTATTCTGATCTGCTCTATTTATAAGGAGGCCATGCGTCACGGCCGTGACGGCCATCACGGCCAGGCCGTGACGGTTTCTGTTTCTGGCGCACTTCTGGAATTCGAACTCTCGCGACGCGAATGATGTATCGCGACGCGAGCCCGCCTTTCACAGCCCGTGATGATAATCACGGCCAGGCCCTGATGTTCTCTGCCTTGTGTGGATCTTGGGTCACGGCCGTGATACATATCACGGCTAGGCCGTGATGGTCTCTGACTTGTGTGGCTTTTAGGTCACGGCCGTGATAAGCATCACGGCTTGGCCGTGATGGTCTCTGACTCTGGTACTTTCCTGGAATTCACACACTCGCGACGCGAAGGACGTCTCGCGACGCGAACCTTCCTTTCACGCCCCCGTGATGAGAATCACGGCTAGGCCGTGATGGTCTCTGTCTTCCCAGATCTTCAAACTCTCGCGGGGCGAGAATCTCCAGAATGGCAATCTCCACTATTTCTTGACTTTCCTTAATTCTTAGAGCTTCACTTATGGACCTGAAAACAACACAAGCAACCACAAGCGTAATTCTATCCAAAAGAAGCTAAAAACTACACAAAAGACGCAAAACGAGTCAAAGTCCAACTTAGGAACAAAACAAGGCAAATTTGGGCGAAAACGAGATTGAACTCGACTAATTGGCACATAAACCCTAGTTTATCTAGTCCTAAAACTAGATAAGCCAGAGGCTTATCAACACCCGCAACCACACCACACCATCGAGTACCCAACGAAATTGATAAATATCGAAAGCCACTATTTTTAAAAACAACAACATCGCAAGGTTCCTTTCCGATGCGCCTTCAGTCGATCCGGTGTTTGCCACCACTTCCAAGGCTACTTCTGGACGATCACCCGTCTCTTGGTGCTTTGGCTCCGCCCCAGAAGGCATCACATAATACCACTTCCATCCACAACCAAGGTCGACGAGCCGCGCACCCACATCCTCGCCAAACCATTGAGTACCCCACAATATTGATAAATATCAAAAGCAAACGTTTTTAAAAACCAACAACATCACGAGGATCTTTTTCGATGCGCTTTCAGCCGATCTGGTATGTGCCACCCCTTCCAAGGCCACTTCAGGAAGATCACCCATCTCTTGGTGCTTCGTCTCCGCCCCGGAAGGCATCACCTAACACCACGTCCATTCACATCCAAGGTCGAGGAGTCGTGCGCCCACAGCCTCGCCACACCATCGAGTACCCCACGAAATTGATAAATATCGAACGCCAACATTTTTAAAAACCAACAACATCGCAAGGATCCTTTCTAATGTGCCTTCAGTCTATCCGGTGTTTGCCACCACTTCAAAGGCCACATCAGGACTATCACCCGTCTCTTGGTGCTTCGGTCCCGCCCCGTAAGCCATCACCTAACACCACGTCCATCCATAGAGAAGGACGACGAGACGCACACCCACAGCCTCACCACACCATCGAGTACCCCAAGAAATTGATAAATATCGAAAGCCAACATTTTTAAAAACCAACAACATCAAGAGGATCCTTTCTGATGCGCCTTCAGTCGAGATTGTGTTTGCCACCACTTCCAAGGCAAATTTTGGATGATTAATCGTCTCTTGGTGCTTCGGCTCCACCACGGAAAGCATCACCTAACACCACATCCATCCACAACCAAGGTTGAGGAGCCGCGCACCCACAACCTCTCAACACCATCGAGTACCACACAATACTGACAAATGACAAAAGTAAACATTTTAAAAACCCAACAATATCACGAGGATCCTTTCCAAAGCGCCTTCAGACGATCTGGTATTTGCCACCACTTCCAAGGCCACTTCAGGACGATCACCCATCTCTTGGTGCTTCGTCTCCGCCCCGGAAGGCATCACCTAACACCACGTCCATCCACAACGAAGGTCGATAAGCGCACACCCACAGCCTCACCATACCATCGAGTACCCCACGAAATTGATAGATATCGAAAGCCAACATTTTTAAAAGCCAACAACATCGCAAGGATCCTTTCCGATGCGCCTTCAGTTGATCCGGTGTTTGCCACCACTTCCAAGGCCACATTAAGACGATCACCCGTCTCTTGGTGCTTCGGATCCGCCCCGGAAGCCATCACCTAACACCACGTCCATCCACAACGAAAGTCAAGGAGCCACGCACCCACAACCTCACCACACCATCGAGTACCCCACAAAATTGATAAATATCGAAAGCCAACATTTTTAAAAACCAACAACATCACGAGGATCCTTTCCGATGAGCCTTCAGTCGATATTGTGTTTGCCACCACTTCCAAGGCCACTTTTGGATGATCAGCCGTCTCTTGGTGCTTCTGATCCACCACGGAAGGCATCACCTAACACCACATCCATCCACAACTAAGGTCGAGGAGCCGCGCACCCACAACCTCCCAACACCATCGAGTACCCCACAATATTGATAAATGTCAAAAGCAAACATTTTTAAAAACCAACAATATCACGAGGATCCTTTCCGAAGCGCCTTTAGACGATCTGGTATTTGCCATCACTTCTAAGGCCACTTCAGAACGATCACCCATCTCTTGGTGCTTCGTCTCCGCCCCGAAAGGAATCACCTAAAACCACGTCCATCCACAACGAAAGTCGAGAAGCCGCACACCCACAGCCTCGCCATACCATTGAGTACCCCACGAAATTGATAAATATCGAAAGCCAACATTTTTAAAAACCAATAACATCACGAGGATCCTTTCCGATGCGCCTTCAATTGATCTGGTGTTTGCCAGCCCTTCCAAGGCCACTTCTGGATGTTTACCTGTCTCTTGGTGCTTCGCCTCCGGCACATAAGGCATCACCTAACACCACGTACATCCATAACGTAAGTCGAGGAGCCACGCACCCACAACCTCACCACACCATCGAGTACCCCACGAAATTAATAAATATCGAAAGCCAGCATTTTTAAAAACCTACAACATCACGAGGATCCTTTCCGATGCGCCTTCAATCGATCTGGTGTTTGCCAGCCCTTGCAAGGCCATTTCTGGATGTTTACCCGTCTCTTGGTGCTTCGCCTCCGGCACATAAGGCATCACCTAACACAACATCCATCCATAACCAAGGTCGAGGAGCCGTGCACCCACAGTCTCGCCAGACCATTGAGTACCCAACAAAATTGATAAATATCGAAAGCCATCATTTTTAAAAACCAACAATATCGCAAGGATCCATTCTGATGCACCTTCAGGCGATCTGGTATTTGTCACCCCTTCCAAGCCCACTTCAGGACGAACACCCGTCTCTAGGTGGTACGGTTCCGCCCCGGAAGGCATCATCTAACACCAAGTCCATCCACAACCGAGGTCGAAGAGCAGTGCACCCATAGCTTCGCCACACCATCGAGTACCCCACGAAATTTATAACTTTCGAAAGCCAAAGTTTTAAAAAACCAACAACATCGAAAGGTCGATGTTGAGTCACCGGCAAGTGTACCGGGTCGTCGCAAGTAATAAAATAAACACGGTAAGTAATTACCGAGGTCGAACACAAGGATTGGGCTACCGATTCTACCAATTTGCAAGAAGTTCGATAAGTTTGGCCAAGTAACAGAAAGTGTTTGAGAATAGAGAGAAAATAGGATCGCAATTCAAATAACAAATCAAATAAAGATATGGTATTAAAATCTGGAATTAAACATCTAAGTTCACAAATCCACCTACCCAATCATGCATAGTACCCAAGTGATGATGATTCCCTCCCTAAGTTCAATTACAATGTCAACCAGGACCCCCAAATTCTCCTAATGACGCTGTCGTGCTCAATAGGACGTATTCAATGATTGAATTAATTACTTACTAGGTCTCATAACCCAATCATCAAACTCTATTAAATCTGGTTCCTATAAGGTTGCACCGATCTCCTATTCACTCTCGTGCAATATTCGATCAATGTTCCCAATTCAAGTTCTAAACGCGAATTTCCTACTAAGCCTCTTCACGTTAACTAGTCAATCACGCATGCATGTGATCAACGCAATAAATTCATAATTGGAAAACAATAATTGAGACAAAGGAGAGAAACATACATCACATTGAATCTACACCATCATGGGTGGTTTCATTGTTCCCTTAGACAAGGGGATTAGCTCATCATGCTTGTAATAACACATAAGCAATCGGAATTCATCATGATTGTATAAAATAAAAAGAAAACTGGGAGACGCAGCTCCAGAAAGACAAGGATTCGTCCAAAACGCTCTGAAACAAGTGGGTCCAAAAGTTTTTTTCAATCTGCCCTAAAACAGCAATTTATAGATTTCAGAATCTGGGCCCGCTTGCGAGGCGAGTAGCCTCTCACGACGCGAATATTAAGTTTTGGCTCCATCTGGATTTGAATGCTCGCGAGGCGAGGTAGTGTTTCGCGAGGCGAGACAGAGAGGATGACATTTATGGCACAGTCAGACCTTCAGACTCGCGAGGCGAGATGGTGATTCGCGGGGCGAGATAGAGAGGATGACATTTGTTGTTCAGGCTGGTCTTCAGGATCACGAGGCGAGCTCCTGTTTCGTGAGGCTAAACCTCCATAATTGCTTTTCCACTGTTTTCTTCATTTTCCTTTACTCTAAGAGCTTCACTTTTAACCTGAAACAATAAAAGAAAACGAAAAGCGTAGTTCTACTCAAAATAAACTAAAAACTACTAAAAATGCATAAAACGAGTCAAAGTCTAACTTAGGAACAAAACAAGGCCAATTTGGGAGATTAGCGAGGGTGACTCGCCCAATTAGGCACAAAATATACCCCTTTTATAGATGGAAACTAGACGAGCCAGAGGCTTATCAAAACACCCCAAACTTAAACCTTGCTTGTCCCCAAGCAAGCTAAAACTCAAAAAGACTCAAGACTTGGCAAGCTTAAAGGATTCAATCAATTTCGCACAAATTTCATGCAATCTTAACAAAACAGGTTTTCTTCAATGTTTTCCCCCCTTGCATAAATGTAATCCCCACATTCATTTACTTTAAACAATTGAGAACTTCATCATTCATGCAATCATTAATCTAAGTTGAGGATCCAAGTTACACACAAAAGGGAGATCACCAATCTCAAACAATTGCCTTCCTCACAAGTGCATGTAATATTTCACTCATTCGCTCAATTTGTCTAGGCTATCAACTTTTCACTCAATTTCACATTCCAAGAGCACTTCCCATGAGCTTTGATTTTCATCTCAAACAAAGTTCCCACGAAAACATGCATGCAACATCAAAAGGTCTTTTAAAGGTTGTAATGGGGCCTGGCTAAGGGTATGATATTCAAGGATACTAGGCTTAAGTCCCTAGGAACTAAGAGAGCATGAGCATTTTGACACATTGAACTTCCACTCAAATTCCTTTTTCCATTTTTCTTTTTGCCTTGGGTGACTACAGCCTTTTCCTTGCTAAGCTTTTTGTTTTGCTTCTTTTCTTTTGGCAATTTTTTTTCTTCTTTTTTTTCTTCTTATTTTTTCCTTGGGTTTCAACCTTTATTTTTTTTCTTCTTTTTCTCAACCCATAATGACATATCAAACCTTGTAGCCACCCCAAACTTAGTTTCTTACAACCCTTCTCTTGCTAAGTTTCCATGCTCTCCTAATCCTAAGATTGGGTTAACATGGTTTTTTCCAGATTTTTGGCTTATAACATCGGGTCATTAAGAAGCAATAGGCCAATTAGGCTCAATGTGGCTAACTAGGGAACATGCATCAGGGATTGTTCTTTTTAGGCCAAGTAGCTATTCGAAGAAAATTGCCTAAATCATTTGATGCAACACATAAACATGCAAACCATGAAAAGATTCAAGCAAATCCGGGAAAGTGCAACTTAAAAGTGATTCACACAATCAAAAACAAAGTTGAAGGCTCAAATTCCTCACCTGGACATTTTTTTGGCAAATTGTTTGACCGAGATACAATTCCTAGTGTGTGCACCCTTTCACCCCAAACTTGTCATAAATCAAGCAGTCACAATAAAATTTCTCAAAGTTCAATTTTCAATTTTTTACATGGGGATCAAATTTTCGATTTTCAGAACCTAGGGGGAAATAATCAATGGGCAACATAGTTCATGCAATCAATATATGCTAAATTTAATTAAAATCCACCAAGCTTGCCGACACAACACTCATACACATACTCTTGATCTTCTCAAATTATTCAAGAGCGACATTCAAAAACAAATGGAAAAAGAGAAAGAAAACAAAAACAAAGCAAAAGGAGAAGGAATAGAAAAAGAGAAAGGATAAGAAATTTTTATCTCAAGGGGGTCCGAGCGGGCCCCATGCTTTCAGTTGATTTCCTTTCCTCTTTTCATCCCATTGGTGGGCCCATGATGTTCCGGGCTCTCTATGTTGATCCATTCACAAGCAAACATGAAAGTTACAACAATAATATATATAACAAAAATAAATATGTACAGATATCCAAGTTTGCCAGTGAAAGGTCAGTAGACAGTTTCTAGCTAGCTATAAGTGTACAACCATATCGAACTACTAGCTAGAACTCTAAGTAAAGAAATGCAGGGGCCCAGATCACTGATCAAAATCAATTTCATCCGCCGGGTCACCCTGGTCCTCAGGTGCCTCCTCATCCACTGGTCCCTCGGGCACCCCCATGTGGCATAGCACCCTGGTCCCCAGGGTAGTCCTGTCACCCAAGCCGAGGGGACAGCTCCTCCTCGGAGGGGTATACGGGCACCCGACCCTCCTGTTGGGCTAAAGACATCTCCCGGGAGAACTCTCTCAGCACCTCCTGATCCCGCCTCATCGCCTGCTGGTTCTGCAAGAGCAAAGCCATGTCCGATGATCGTGGCCTCTAAGTGGGTAGGGGTGGCAGCCTCCTAGGTGGGGCTGGGGCTACGTAACAAAACCGTCGGATGTACTCCCGGTCAATGGGCTGCCTCGGGACCTTCTCCATAACTGTACTCACCGGCACCCCCGCCCGGCGGATCAGCTCGGTGATCAGCAGCCCATGCCCCAGGCTCTCCTTCAACACTCGGGAGTTCTCCTTCATCTGAATGTCTATGGCGATGACTCCCCCAACGTTAATCGTACGACCCGTCAGTATGTCGTAGAGGAGATGGGCTCTGGCGACGGTGATTGTGGACTCATGAGAGCTCACTCGAAGATTGGCGTTTAAGAACACCGACCATACCTTAGCATCCGGGGTGAGGTCCTGCCTCCTCAACCTCAAAAGGTTCCCCGACGTGCCCATCTCCTAGGCAGCTCCTTGGACATAGCAGGTGTCCACGATGGCCTGAGCTAGGGCCTGCACTGCGGGAAGCTGCTCGTACTCGCGGGCCTCCTCTCCAATGGGAATCCCTAAGCATGAGTTAATGTCCGATGCAGTGAATATGATGGGGACCCACTGAACCTGTGTCACGCAACTCGGGTCTGTAATCTCGAGTTTGAGAGCGTTGGCATAAAATTACTACACCAGTTTGATATCATACCGGTGAGGAAGATCAGCCAACACCTCCCAACCTCGGCTGGGCAGCTGCTCGGAGAGGCTGGCGTAGTTGTTGCCCACCAGGGTCACACGCCTCTCTAAAACCATCTCCTTTCTCACCATTATGTCTCAATGCTTCCTGTGATCAGGAGAGCGGAACCTGGGAGAGTAGGAGGTGGCCCTAGAGGAGGCGCCCGGCCTTGAAGGCAACTCTACGTCGTCCCCCTAAGCAGATGCGCGCTTCTTGCGCTTAACCGGTTGTTTTTCTGCAACGGTGCTCTTAGGTGGGGCCATACCTGAAAATCAAAAAAATCCAGTACAGTTCATAAATCAGGATGACAATGAGCAATAACACTCCCTAGACTAGACAAGGTCATGATCATGGCGTCTACCCTATATCAATTATAACAGACATTTAGTGCACAGTGTGTGGTGTGGCTGTTTGAATTCCACAATCATGAACAAGCAAAAAGTGAAGTCAGTGGGATGTTTCTTACCTTGTAGAGATGAACAGATGTGAATGCGTGAGGGTGTGAGTATGAGAATGAGTGAGGCAAAGAGTGAGAGTGAGTGAGGCAGAGTGGGAGAGTGATGATGGCCAGGCGAGAGATAGGGGAGGAACAGTGAAGGGTCGCGGGAATGGTTCGCGATCCGCTCGCGGGGCTATATAATTTTAAGTTTTCGCGACGCGAGAGACACCTCGCGACGCGAATTTTAAATTTTTCCCCAAATTGAAAACCCTAATTTCAGATTCGCGAGGCGAATCATTACTCGGGAGGCGAATCTGGAAAAATTGTTCTTCACACTTTCCAGAATCGCGAGGCGAGTAGTAGCTCGCGAGGCGAATCTGGAATTCCAACAGCTGATGATGCCCAGAATCGTGAGGAGAAAGTAGCTTCTCGCATCGCGAGACAGAAGAGTGAGCAAGCCTCTGAGATTCAGGGCTTCTGTCTCGCGTGGCCACTGTGTATTCGCGTGGCGAATCTCTGTTTTTTTTTATAAGGGAAAATGACAGAAACTAAAAGAATAAAGGATATCTTACTTGGGTTTCCTCCCAAGTAGCGCTTGTTTAACGTCCCGAGCCTGACTCAAGTCACCCCTAAGGGTTAATCCGGAAGAAGAACTTGCTTGTCATTTGGGATTGATTTCCCATGGTAATGCTTTAGCCCTTGCCCATTCACCTTGAAGTTACCAGAGATCCCTTCTAATTCTACTGCTCCGTATGGAAAAACTTGGAGTACCTTGAATGGTCCCGACCACCTTGATTTTAGCTTTCCCGGAAAGAGTTTCAACCTTGAACTATTAAGAAGTACCATTTGTCCGGGCTCAAACTTCCTAGGCAAGATGCGCTTGTCATGCCATGCCTTAGTCCGCTCTTTGTATATTCTTGCATTTTCATATGCTTGCATGCGGATCTCGGACAGCTCATTTAAGTTCAAAAGCTCACTATAATCGGCACATACTCTCCACCCCGTGATGGTCCTTGTTAGGATCAATTCATTGCTTTCATTGACCACCACGGTTGTGCCACCTTTCTTTGGGACTGCATGAATTGGACTAACCCAACTACTATCCGAGATTGAATAGATGATTCCGGCCTCTAAAGGTTTAATCACTTCCTCACGCACAGTGAGACACCCCGTTGTGCCCCATTGTATTATTACATTAAATCCTTAATTATTAATTTACTTAATCGCACGCTTAACGTTGAAAATACGTAAAAATTAAAAACTTAATTAATAATCAGATAACTTCTACAAATATACAAGACACCAAACTATATTACATAAATACACACATAAGTATCCTTTATTTTACACAACTTGCTTATAACTAACAGAAAACAAAACATCTTATGTGACTCACTGGCCTTAAACTAACTACGTTACATTATCAGGATCAGTAGGTGGTTCTTCAGCGTCAACTTCATACGGAACATCATTCATCTCTTCAACAATCTCCGTCTCGTAGGGGGTTCCATCCATCTCCTCCGTAACATAGTCGTCCATATAGTCTTCTAACGTAACAAAGTAGACATACACCACAAATATAGAAATAGGGAGATAATAAACAGTTCTATCATCATAAGTGGAAAAGACTCATAGCATATAATACAATAACGATCACAAACATGAATCACTCACAATTTACAATCATCCATACTTTATAACATCATCCTCTACCCTTCAACTCATGCAACTAGACCTTTATGCTGACGTGGCCACTACTACCCTTGTCACACATCCCTCGTTAGGGATGCCAGTCAGTCGTCCAAGTGACACGTTCCCCACACCGGTGCACATTCTCATCCATGGTAGGAATGTTCATGAAAAGCAATGACACTATAGCTGCACAGTACCATCGGTGCACACCCTGGTTCTCTATCTCAACTCTACCAAGGGTGCTCATGCAAAGCAATGACACTATAGTTGCACAACTTAAATTCTAATTTGGAATGGTCTACAAGAACTTCGGACCTCGTGTATCTCAAATACACGGTTATGAACAACAATGCAACACATGATTCTCACTGACTTTTATCAATAACAACCTAGTACCTCAAGCTTTTCCTCATAACCTCCACTTACACTCTATATCACATCACTTCTATACAATAATAGCGAGGCACTTCTAATTCATATTCAAAACTCTCACCCAAACAAAATACCTCCGAACAATATATATCTTTCCTTAAAATTATCTAAGCATAGAATTAATTCCAGGCAGATCATGCATAACACATTAATCAACAGAATATTCAAACATCTCAATATCATATAATGCATTTTATCACAACCAACTCATAATAGTTCAACCAAATAAATAACAAAGTCAGATTCTGTCACGGCCTGGCCGTGATAGCCATCACGGCCGTGACAGACAATAAAACAAGAATCCTATAACACAAAACCTGTCACGGCCTGGCCATGATAACCATCACAGTCGTGACAGACAACAAACATCCTCAATATCATAATATTCAAACACCGAAACAATACGTCACATGCAGATGGAATACCTCAACCAGCATATCACAAACAGTCAAAAGTAAATAATTCAGACATCCTCAAATATGAATAATCAACCTAAGGCGATAAACCTACAATTCCCAAATCGTCATTGGTTTTACAGAAAAGATTTCTATGCGATTTTGGTATTGTCGATCACTCGACCACTAGTAGGGTTTAGGTCGCCCTACACCATTATTATAAATTATATAATACTTATCGTTTCCGACGATGGAATGGTTCTTTCTCCCACCTGAGTTGGCACTGGAAACACGTACACGACGATCCTCGTTATCCTACCACGAGTTAACACAACCACCTTCAACCAAACAACATAATTATAATTAATCAACTAACACCCACATGTGACACTTTAGGGCCAGGTTCAGCCAAGACTTAGAAAATAGGTTTAGGATTATATTCTTAATGCCATCATTTGGATGCTAGTTACTAGAGTCTTAACTAACCTAGATTACTTATTACAAGACTAAAATTTGAAATAAAATCCTCTAACCTTTAGGGCTAGGGTTTCGGCCAAGGGCTGACATTTAGGGTTCAAAATCCTTAAAATTCCTAATCATGATTAAGTCATAGATTAATGATCATTGATTAACCTAAATCATGGATTAGTGACTAAACAACTAAAGTTGAACTTCAAACCTTCCTAACTCTTTTATACAAGGATTCGGCCTCAACATGTTCATAGGGTTAGGGTTCTTAGTTTAATAACCAACTTGGATTTATTAACCATACATACTAATAGCTTGATTAACAAGATCATTAATGAAAACCATGAACAAAAACTCTACCAAACCTACTTTGATAGATTCGGCCAAGGCTAGGTTTTTAGGAAAGAAATTTTTGATTACATCATGCTCTTAGATTTAGATAATATGAATGATATCAAGAATATAGAAAGTAGTTTCATCATCATTAGATTTTTCTAGAATTTATTATGACTTTTCAAAGTTCTAGGGTTAGAAACTTGAAAATGATGAACACCTATAAAACAAACTTTGGAATCAAGAAACTTGCTAAAGAACATAGGCATGATTAAGGAACAAGATTAGGATTTACCTCTTTAAATCAATGATAAAGGAAATCCAAGAAACTTACTTCACAAATCTAACACTAGAAGACTTATAAACTTAGGGTTTTTGAACAAATGGCCAAAAGAAACTAAGTGAAAAGTGAGAGTATGGTATTTATAGAGATAGTGGCGCCATCTTGGGAAGACTCTAGATGATGATGAGTTTTCTTGATAAAGGATTCAAATGCAATTAAGTTCTAAGGACCAATTTGCAAAGATTCCATAAGTTGAAGGACTAGTTTGGAAATTGTCAATAAAGTGTCATGATGATGATTTTGCCACATTTAATGAAATCTTATCTTGACCAAAGTTGGATGATTTTGTGTCATAGATATTTTAAGACAAATCATGAAAGTTGAAGAAAACTCAAGAATGTTGAAGAATAATCAAGGATGATGTAGAAAAATATGGAAAATTGTGGAACACTCTAGAAAAATCTTGATTCATCCAACAAAATGAGGGCATCAAACCATAAACTATAAAATTATGGAATCAAACCATAAACTATAAAATTTTGGGCTTCAAAGCCACGTCCATTTGAGATTGGAAACAAGTATTCTAGCCCAATTCACTTGAAAAAAACTTAGAAACTAACTTAGGAACAAAAGGGTAATTTACAGAAAGTTCAGGGGCTTAAGCGTAAAATTCATAAATTTTCTATTTAACCCTGAAAAACCTTCTAGACTTAAAAATATGATTCATCCCCTTGAATCATCTCAAAATCCTAAGATAAACCCTCTATCGGTTCTGAGAAACTCTGAAATCCCCTCCGTCGTCTACCCGATTACGCGTTTCGCTCGGAAAACATAAATTATTTATTTTTTTTCCAAAATAAATCTAAAAATACAGAATTGTAGAAAATAAAATACTAAACTTAGGTCTTTCGTTCACGAATTAAAATTAGGTCTTTTGAGCAGTATAATTATACTGTCAATGGAATTTGCGGACCGGTTTTCGCCTGACTTTCCAACCTAAATTTTAATCGTAGCTTCCTACATTCAAGTAGGATTGAGTAGTAAACTCCGTGTATTTAAAATAATTTTCTAAAACTCAAATAAACTTATAAACATATTTATATGTATTACTTTTATTTAAAATAGTGAAATACAGGATGTTACATTACTACCCCATTTAAAAAAAATTTCGTCCTCGAAATTTACATACTTCAGAAAAGATGTGGATATCGTTGTAGCATATCTGCTTCACGCTCCCAAGTAGCATCTCCAGTAGTTTCATCCCATATGACCTTAACCAAAGGAATTTGTCTACCACGAAGCTCCTTAATCTCTTTATCTGCTATCCTTACAGGTAGAGCCTCATACTCTAGATTCTCTCGCAGTTGTATAGACTCGGACACAATAACATGTGAACGATCAGGATAATATTTTCTCAACTGAGACACGTGAAAGACGTCATGAAGGTTAGCAAGGTTAGGTGGTAAAGCAATATGATAAGCTACTGGACCAATCCTTCGAATAATCTGGAAAGGTCCGATGAATCTAGGAGTAAGTTTTCTAGTTTTGATAGCCCTGCCAATTCCGGTATTCGGTGTGACTCTCAAAAACACGTGATCACCCTCCTGGAATTCTAAAGGTCTCATTCTCTTGTTACTGTAGCTCATTTGCCTATCTTGTGCTTCCTTCATCTTTTCCCTTATCTTCCTAACTTGTTCCGTAGTCTGTTGCACCACATCTGGATCCAAGACTTGATTTTCACCAATCTCATACCAACATAACGGCGTCCTACACTTCCTACCATACAAAGCCTCATATGGTGCCATCCCTATACTACTGTGAAAACTATTGTTATAAGTAAATTCAATCAATGGCAAGAACTCATCCCAACTGCTAGTGTGTTCCAAAACACAAGCTCTTAAAAGGTCCTCCAATGATTGAATCGTCCTTTCTGACTGTCCATCCGTTTGGGGATGGTAAGCAGAACTCATTCTCAACTTGATCCCCAAAGAATGATGCAACTGTTTCCAAAATCTAGATGTAAATCTAGGATCTCGGTCTGAAACAATGCTCGATGGCACACCATGCAACCTAACAATTTCTTTGATGTAGATTTAGGTCAACTTCTCCAAACTATAGCTTTCACCCATAGGTAAGAAGTGAGAACACTTCGTCAACCTGTCAATAATAACCCAAATCGCATCGTGTTTCTTAGGAGTTCGTGGTAGTCCAACCACAAAATCCATAGATATACTATCCCATTTCCATTCTGGGATATCTAATGATTGTAATAAACCAGCTGGCTTTTGATGCTCTATCTTAGCCTTCTGACACACCAGGCAAGATAAAACATACTCTGCTACCTCTTTCTTCATCCTCGTCCACCAAAACAATTTCTTTAAATCCTGATACATTTTAGTAGATCCAGGATGAATACTCAACTTACTCTTATGTGCCTCTTATAATATCAACTTCCTAAGTTCTAAATCCTCGGGCACACATATTCTATCCCTAAACCTCAGTACGCCATTTGTTCCTTTACTAAACTCAGAATTTTTACCTTCATCTATAGCTCTACTTATCTCCTGTAAATATGGATCCTGAGCCTGTTTATCCTTAAGATCTATCATAAAATCACTACTAATAGTGATCATACCTAAACAAATTTTATCCTCAACCAACTCCATTCCTAAGTTTAAATCTCTGAACTATTCCGGTAATTCCAACTCTTTGACCATCATTGCGGACACATGCAATGATTTCCAACTCAAGGCATCCGCTACGACATTCATCTTCCCAGGATGGTATAGTAAATCAAACTCATAATCTTTGATAAACTCCATCCATCTTCGTTGTCTCATATTCAACTCCTTTTGGTCGAACAGATACTTCAGACTTTTATGATCACTGTAAACATTAAATTTTGCCCCATACAGAAAGTGTCGCCATATTTTTAATGCGAACACTATGGCTGCTAGTTCCAAATCATGAGTCGGATAGTTCCCCTCATGAATTCTTAGTTGTCGGGAAGCATAAGCCACTATTCTTCCCTCTTGCATTATAACACAACCTAAACCTTGGTATGACGCATCACAGTATACGTCAAACGGTCCTAATGGATCCGGTAAAGTCAACACAGGTGATGTAGTTAACCTTTCCTTCAGCTTTTGGAAACTCTGCTCACAATTGTCCGTCCATACAAAAGCTGTATTTTTCCTCGTCAACTGCGTCATAGACAACGCAATCTTCGAGAAACCCTCTATAAACCTCTGATAATATCCAGCTAACCCTAGAAAGCTTCATACTTCACTTACTGACTTAGGTCGTTCCCATTTAAGAACTGCCTCAGCCTTTGCTGGATCTACTGCTATACCTTCCTTGGTGATCACATGGCCTAGAAATTGGACTTCTTCCATCCAAAACTCACACTTGGAAAGTTTAGCATAACGCTGCCTATCCTTCAAAACTTGCAGCACTATCCTTAAATGTTTCTCATGATCTTCCCAGGTACGAGAATAAATAAGTATGTCGTCGATGAATACAACCACAAACTTATCAAGAAACGGTCTAAATATCCTGTTCATATAATCCATGAACACTGCTGGCGCGTTAGTCACACCGAACGACATAACTAAATACTCGTAATGTCCATACATTGTTCTAAAAGCCGTTTTTAGTATATCTTCCTTCTTTACTCTAATCTGATTATATCCGGATCTCAAATCAATCTTGGAAAATACTGCGGCTCCTTTCAATTGATCCATCAGATCATCTATCCTAGGCAACGGATACTTATTCCTAATTGTTACCTTGTTTAACTGTCTATAATCTGTGCACAACCTAGCACTTCCATATTTCTTCTTAACAAACAACACTGGAGCTCCCCATGGTGAAACACTCGGCCTTATGAACTCTTTTCCTAACATATCATCCAACTGTTTCTTCAACTCCGCCAATTCTATAGGTGACATCCGATAGGGCGCCATAGATATAGGTCATGTCCCTGGTTCAAGATCTATGGTGAATTCCAATTCTCGTTCTGGTGGTAAACTTGGAACGTTGTTGACGAATCTGAGCAAGTATACCCAGTCGTGTAAGTAATACGGTGGTGAGACCGTTTTATCGTTCCCACGAGGACTGCGACAAGTACTAGCACTTACCAAACCGATTACTATCTAAGCAGATTGTTGGATTGAAGGAAGTTCTATACTATCAAAAGGTAAACTAACAAAGTAAAAAGAAGGAGTTCTTTGAGGAATTTTGTCAAACAGTTGAAGTGCAGAAAAATGGGTTTTCAAATATGATAAAAGGAGCTGGGGTTAGGCTTCACTAAACTTCATCCTCATGCAATGAAACAACTCACAAACAGTTTCTACTTCAATTATGACAATCAATCCACTAAATTACTCAAGTCCCGATTCCTCGGATGACAAGAGCCTAAATCCACTAATAGACCCTAATTCCTTAGTTGGCCTAGATTAGTTAATTTGCCTTAAGATTAGGGATTACACAATTGCTAATAAACCTAGTTCCATTCCTAGATACAAGGCTTACTAGGTGATTAATCTCAATTCCGGTTTTAACACGAATTTTCCAATTGCATATCAAAACACTGAACAAGTCATGGGGGTGCTAGCCACAACAAGCATTAAGTACAGAAATCAACCACTCAATAACAAAGCAGAAACTGTATTGCAAGATTAAATCAAATACATGAGAATTCAGAAATAGCTACCCTAACCCTACCAATGGAGGTTTAGCTACTCATAATAATAGTCACAACCAAAGAAATATGGATGAAGGAGAGAAGGAATTCCATGGGAGCAATACTCCAGAATCTGCCTCTGATTTAGAGAGCCTTTTCGGTTTCCAAACTCGTAGCTTCCAATGTCTCTCTGCTGCCCCTTCCAATTCTCCCCTAATAAGCTTAAAACAGGGGTTCTGGGTTTCGCGCTCCCGCGGGGCGAGATGTATCTCGTGAGGCGAATATTAAACATTTGGTCTTCAGCGATTGGATCTCTCGCAAGGCGAGACACTGTTCGCGTGGCGAGACAGAACATGTTGCATTTTCTGGCACAGTCATCGGTCAGTCTCGCGAGGCGAGGTGTGATTCGCGGGGCGAGCATTCCCAGAATTGCATTCTTCACTGTTTTTTCATTCCCTTGGCTCTAAGTTAACCAGAATTTTCAGTGATTCCTGCAAAACAACATCAAGAAACCGCTTCACCCGTTCCAAGAGAAAATCTAACAAAATCAAATAAATAATGCCTAATCTGTATGAAATATGCATGCAAAAGTGTACAAGGAACATCATGTAAAATCACACTATCAAATCACCCCAGGCTTATTCAATTGATTTTCCTCAAGCAATCACCAAGGCCAGTAGAAGAAAACAGAACATGAATAGTGAACTAAGAACCCGAGTAAATGATCCAAGTAATAGGCAATTCAAACAATTCAGCAAGAGACAATCAATTCAAGTTCAATTAGAGGCTTTGGTTCCTTAGACTCATGTTCCCACTGATTTGGGCACTCTTTCTCACCTGAAGCTCACCCCAAGCTTGTTCATTTGCTTGGCTCTCTTTCTCACCTCACTCAAGTGTTAGGGAAATAAGACAATTCGCTCCATTTTCCTCAAGGAAATAATTCTACCATAGGCTTGACTATCAACCAAATCTCTAATTTATTAATAAAAACAATTAAGAATCAAGAGGTCTTTTACTTGGTTGTAACATGGCCATGGGATTAATCGTTAGGTGGGGAAATCAAGAAAAGGACATTTCAAAAGGGCTAACAAAATATCAAACATTTCAACACATGACACCTTCTAAAATACCTTCGTGGGTTTTCGATTTATTTTTCCACCTTTATTTTCTTTCTTTTTCTTTTTATTTCTCATTTCTTTTTGTCATCCCCTTCTCTACTTTCTTTTTCTTTTTCTCTTTTTCTTTTATTTTTCTTTTGCTTGGAGAAGGGGAGATTTTTCAACTCAAGAGAATTATTTTTTTTCTTATTCTTTCATCCCAAACTTTTTTCCACAACCCTTTTTACCCTTTTGTAATACTTTAGAAGGTCCTATCAAACATCATTATCAATAAATTTCAAGGTACCAAGAAAAGTATTTTCTTTCTTTCAGGCTCAAAATTGGGCAACTAAGGGGTATCATTTAATCATTCAAATCTCAGAAGGCCATAAAAAATACCTATTGCCTCAATCATTTTCAAAAATGTTTTCAAAAATTTTTAAGCTTCAAAATGGTTTCAAGTCAAGTTCTAGAGAAAACAATCCAAGAGGAATAACACTCTAACACAAAGAATAGGGTAGATTTAGTGAGTACTCCTTTTGGCTCAAAATCTCACATTTTAATAGCTCAAGAATCAATGAAAGACACAAATCTTCAGAACCACATGCTAATTATCAACTATCCAAGATTATCTCAAACATTTTCATTTGCAGCCTTATCACAAGAATGAAAAAAATTGGGTTCAAAAAGTTCACTATCTCAATTTATTTGGCACTTAGTTTTCACAATCGGATGCAAATTCTAAGCAAGAGGCAATCTAATCATGTGAACATGCAAAGTTATCATGCAAAACTATATGAATGCAACATGAAAAATGGAAATTCAAAATACCCCTACCCCAAGCTTAAAAATTTACATTGTCCCCAATGTAAATAATCAAGTTGGAGAGAGGCGAAAAATTGGAACGGCTTACCGAGGCGGTAGCGGGTGCTGACTTTGCTTTTTCTTATCTTCTTGCTCTTCCCTCCTTCCTTCTTACCCTGCAAACACTTGGCAATTCTCAATTTATTATTTTTCCTCTTGATCTTCTCAAATTATTCAAGAGGTTAAAATCAAAAACAAAATTATTAAGAAATTGAAAACAACTAAAGAGAAGGGTTAAGAAACTTGGGTTGCCTCCCAATAAGCGCTTCTTTAACGTCACTAGCTTGACGGGCTTCTTTCAATTAACAGGGGTTGGCTGGGCATAGAAGTGCAAGAGCACTTTTCTTCCATGGAACTCCTTTAAAGAGCTGATTTTGCTTATAAGGCCAACAATTGTGCTTCTGCTTTACCTTTTTCGCTCTGAGCCTCTTGCCCTTTTTCTTACTCCTTCCCGGTGGAGATTCTGTTTTCACAAGATGAGCAGATCCAACTTCATCACCAACTGATACATCATTTATCTTATAGAGCTTCAGATTTGCTTTCATGTTGAGCTTTTCCTTCTTCTCAGGAGTAGAGGGACGGTGCTGATGTGCAACGACTTCTTTAGCTACTATATCCACAATGTCCATGCGGAAACAATCTTCTTCATCGCTCGGGAAATGCATAGCTTCAAACACATTGAAAGTGACTTCTTCATCTTGCACTCTGAATTGCAGCTGGCCTTTTTGTGCGTCTATCAAAGCGCGACCAGTCGCTAGAAAAGGTCTCCCCAGTATGAGTGGAACTTCTGCATCCTCCTCCATGTCCAAAATCACAAAGTCCGCTGGGTAGATAAACTTATCCACCTTTACCAGAACATCTTCCAGAATACCATAAGGATGCTTGATTGATCTGTCAGCTAATTGCAATGCCATCCTTGTTGGTTTCACCTCCCCACCTCCAAGGTTATTCAAAATTGAAAGTGGCATCAAATTGATACTCGCTCCCAAGTCACATAAGGCTTTTCTGATAGCAACATTCCCAATAGTGCAAGGGATTGTAAAACTACCAGGATCTTTCAACTTCGGAGGTAGCTTCCTTTGAAGTATCGCACTGCACTCTTCAGTTAAGGCAACCGTTTCGCCTTCTTTAAACTTTCTTTTCTTCGTGAGAAGTTCCTTCATGAATTTTTCATAATTGGGCATCTGCTCTAGTGCTTCAGCAAAGGGTATGTTGATCTGTAGCCTCTTGAAAATGTCAAGGAACTTGGCAAACTGTTCTTCTTTCTCCTTTTTCTTGCTCAAATGAGGGTATGGCAATTTCACATAAGAGGGGATCACTTGAGGCTTGCCTCCATCTTTCAAAATTTGACTTTTGGTCTTCCTCAGAATTGAATTTTCATCCACTAGCTTCTCCCTCTTGTCTTTTTCTTTTTCTTTTTCCTCTTCCTTAACTACAACCTCCTTGCCTTCTTCCTCTTTTTCCTCAGCACTCACTTCTGTTTCTTCATCAACTCTCTAATTCTTTACCAAAGGCTCACCGCCCACATTCTCAAGACTTTTACCACTCCTCAAAACAATAGCATTGCAATGCTCCTTAGGATTAGTTTGAGTGTTACCTGAAAAACCACTGCTAGATTGCTCCGCTAGGTGCTTTGCAATTTGGCCAACTTGAACCTCCAAATTTTTTATAGAAGCATCGGTATTTTTCTGGTTTGCCATGGTCAATTGCATGAACTGATTGAGAGTGTTTTCCAAGATAGAAACCCGGTCTTGAGGCGGTTGTGTAGGAGAAGGTTTTCTTGTTTGTCCGGCATCTTGCTTCCAACCAAAATTTGGTTGATTCCTCCACCCTTGATTGTAGTTGTTAGGAAATTGGTTGTTGCCTGGCCGCCCATAGTTCCCCATATAATTGGCTTCCTCATGAGAACTAGGTGGTGCCTCGCATTTCCATTCTCATGATCACCTCCACAAAAATCACATCTCATTACCTGTTGTGGTGGCATGGTCGTCCCTTGAACAGTTTGGAGTTGTTGTGGGAGTTGAGCTAGTTACTTGGTAAGAGACTCCAGTTGTTGTGTCATGAGCTTGTTCTGAGCCAACAATGCAGTTTGTGAATCTAACTCCAACACTCCCCTTCTTTGTGTGGGACCTCGATCATGATGCATCAAGTAGTCACTAGAGGCCATAGCCTCTATCAAAGTCAGGGCTTCCTCAACTGTCTTCGTGTTCATGGATCCTCCAGCTGAGGCATCCAACATATACCTGGTTGACGGCCTCAGTCCATTACAAAATGTTTACATTTGGGTATGATCATCAAACCCATGATTTGGACATCTCCGAAGCAATTCCTTGAACCTTTCCCAGGCGTCATGCAGAGTCTCACCTTCTTGTTGAGCAAAGCTTATGATGTCACCCCTTGCCTTTACAAATCTTGAAGTGGGGAAGAACCTTGCCATAAATTTTGCCTCTAAGTTGTCCCATGTAGTGAAGCTCCCCCTTGGTTGTGATTGGATCCAAGACTTGGCTCTATCTCTTAGAGAGAAAGGAAACAATCTCAGGCGAATTGCATCATCGGAGGCACCATTTATCTTCACTGTATCACACAACTCTAGGAAAGTGGAAATATGACTGTTAGGATCTTCCTTCTCCAACCCAGCAAACTGATTTTGTGAAACCATATTGATGAGATTTGGCATGATTTCAAAATTGTTGGAGTTCACTGGAGGCCTCACTATGCTAGTGACATGCCGGTTGACATTTGTATTGGCATAGTCACCAAGTGTCCTCCGTGGTGGTGGAGTATCTTCACCATTGCCTGCCTTCTTGAGTTCTTCTTGACAAACTTGAGAGGTGGAAGTCTCTTGTTCTTCTCCTTGTTGTCTTAACAAATTATGTTGTCTTGCTTGCTTCCTATTCTTCCTAGCTGTTCTTTCAATCTCTGGATCGTATAGGAGTTGGTCAGCTGGAATAGTACCTCGCATACACAAACAGTCTAGCAAACAAGTGTGTTACCAGTAAAGGTTAGCACACAACAGCAGACACACCAGAAAAATGACAGCAAAAACAAAATAGAAAAAATTGACAGCAAACAGTTTATAACAGAAATTTTTTTTTATTTTTTTTTATTTTTGCTTAAATTAGTAACCGAAATAGATATGCTAATATTGAAATACAGTCCCCGGCAACGGCGCCAAAAACTTGTTGACGAATCTGAGCAGGTATACCGAGTCGTGCAAGTAATACGATGGTGAGACCGTTTTATTGTTCCCACGAGGACTGCGACAAGTACTAGCACTTACCAAACCGATTACTATCTAAGCGGATTGTTGGATTGAAGGAAGTTCTATACTATCAAAAGTTAAACTAACAAAGTAAAAAGAAGGAGTTCTTTGAGGAATTTTGTCAAACAGTTGAAGTGCAGAAAAATGGGTTTTCAAATATGATAAAAGGAGCTGGGGTTAGGCTTCACTAAACTTCATCCTCATGCAATGAAACAACTCACAAACAGTTTCTACTTCAATTATGACAATCAATCCACTAAATTACTCAAGTCCCGATTCCTCGGATGACAAGAGCCTAAATCCACTAATAGACCCTAATTCCTTAGGTGGCCTAGATTAGTTAATTTGCATTAATATTAAGGATTACACAATTGCTAATAAACCTAGTTCCATTCCTAGATACAAGGCTTACTAGGTGATTAATCTCAATTCCGGTTTTAACACGAATTTTCCAATTGCATATCAAAACACTAAACAAGTCATGGGGGTGCTAGCCACAACAAGAATTAAGTACAGAAATCAACCACTCAATAACAAAGCAGAAACTGTATTGCAAGATTAAATCAAATACATGAGAATTCAGAAATAGCTACCCTAACCCCAACAATGGAGGTTTAGCTACTCATAATAATAGCCACAACCAAAGAAACATGGATGAAGGAGAGAAGGAATTCCATGGGAGCAATCCTCCAGAAGCTGCCTTTGATTTAGAGAGCCTTTTTGGTTTCCAAACTCGTTGCCTCCAATTTCTCTCTGCTGCCCATTCCAATTCTCCCCTAATAAGCTTAAAACAGGGGTTCTGGGTTTCGCGCTCTCGCGGGGCGAGATGTATCTCGCGAGGCGAATATTAAACTTTTGGTCTTCAGTGATTGGATCTCTCGCGAGGCGAGACACTGTTCGCGTGGCGAGACAGAACAGGTTGCATTTTATGGCACAGTCATCGGTCAGTCTCGCGAGGCGAGGTGTGATTC
Source organism: Sophora flavescens (assembly GCA_030762895.1). NCBI lineage: Eukaryota > Viridiplantae > Streptophyta > Magnoliopsida > Fabales > Fabaceae > Sophora > Sophora flavescens. The sequence goes on from CM061064.1 coordinate 247,156,119, forward strand.
GCGGGGCGAGCATTCCCAGAATTGCATTCTCCACTGTTTCTTCATTACCTTGGCTCTAAGTTAACCAGATTTTTCAATGATTCCTGCAAAACAACATCAAGAAACCGCTTCACCCGTTCCAAGATAAAATCTAACAAAATCAAATAAATAATGCCTAATCTATATGAAATATGCATGCAAAAGTGTACAGGAAACATCATGTAAAATCACACTATCAAACGTTGGGAGGGAAAACTTCAGGAAACTCTCTCACGATAGGCATAGAATCTATACTAGGGGTCTCAATAGTTTCCACCGCGAACAGCATCACGTACTGCCGAGAATCGTCACCCCTCATGGTTACTCCTTCATTGTCAGAGACTATACTAGAAGACTGAAGAAATGATAAGGTCTTACTAGAACAGTCTAGCGTTACATGGTTAGCCGAAAGCCAATCCATGCCAAGAATAACATCTATCTACTGCATAGGCAAACAGACAAGGTCTACAATAAATGTTCTATTCTCAACAACTATAGGACACTGTAAACAAATAGACATAGTAGTCAAAGGATTACTAGTTGGAGTAGATATTGTAAGGGTATAAGGTAATTGAGAAACAATTAATTTTAATTGATCCACACACTCATACGAAATAAATGAATGTGTAGCGCCTGAGTCAAATAACACGTACGAGAGTCTACCAGCTATCAAACACATACCTTGTATAAGATCAGCAGTTTGAGAGGATTCAGCTCCCTTCACGGTAAACACTCTTCCAGTGTCCTGAGGTCTTGTTCCCTGTTGCCCTGCTGATATTACTCCTCTCCCAGCTCCACCCCTATTGCCTCCATTTCCTCTTCCTGCGCTATCAGCGGTCGCCTAGCCTGCTGTCTGCAATCTGGGGCCATATGACCTTATTCCCACAGTTAAAACAACTAGGTCGCTCTATGCAGTCTCTAAGATAATGCGGTCCGCCACATCTGAAACAAGATAAACCTTGCTGTTGTTGACCAGTTCTAACCACTGGTTCTGGTGTTGGTGTCTGTACTGGTCGGGCATACGGTCTTTGTCTCCATTGAGAGTTACTACCTCCTCGCCTCTGAAAACCCGGTCGAGTAGGACCCCCACTCCTTAATTGTTTCTGCTCATTAGCCAGCCTCAGATCTAGACTTTCAATCACACTGCATCATTCCACTAGCTCTGGAAAACTCTGGATATCAAGAGATATTATAGCCCTCTGGACATCATACGTCACTTTCCTATCTTCTCTGCAGCGCATGGTATCGAATATCTTCTCGAGCTCTTGTATCCACCACTCTGCCTTCTCTGGATCATAATCTCCTCGGAATTGGGGTGGCTTCCCTTTCAGGAAAGTAGCCATTCCGGCATCTTCAGCTGCAGCAGCTCTCCTTTGATTCTGTTGTTCCTGTGGTTCTTTGTTCATCTGTAGCATCTCAGCATTCTGCTGTGTTTGTAACAACAGAGCAATAACTATGTTTTTCATGGTATCTTGAGTCTCAGATGACTCTCCTCCACTCCCGGTCTGATTATTTTCCACATTGTTATCTCCAACAATTCTTTCAGGAGTTCTGTCATCACTGACGATAGGACGTCCTCTTCCACGAGCCATGATTCTGTAAAAGAAATCATTCGCTCTGATCAGTATGACATATAATACCACATAGACAAGTATATAAATACCATATGCCACACTATTGTTATTTATCGGGTCGGATTCAGACACACTACCCATCTTCTAAGCATAGTTAAAATTCGATGTGGACTCAACTAGACACGGCCAGTAACAACATCCTAAACCTCACAGTCCGATTAGAATCGAACTGCTCTGATACCACCAAATGAGACACCCCTTTGTGCCCCATTGTATTATTACATTAAATCCTTAATTATTAATTTACTTAATCGCACGCTTAACGTTGAAAATACGTAAAAATTAAAAACTTAATTAATAATCAGATAACTTCTACAAATATACAACACACCAAACTATATTACATAAATACACACATAAGTATCCTTTATTTTACACAACTTGCTTATAACTAGCAGAAAACAAAACATCTTATGTGACTCACTGACCTTAAACTGACTATGCTACATTATCAGGATCAATAGGTGGTTCTTCAGTGTCAACTTCATACGGAACATCGTTCAGCTCTTCAACAATCTCCGTCTCGTAGGGGGTTCCATCCATCTCCTCCGTAACATAGTCGTCCATATAGTCTTCTAACGTAACAAAGTAGACATACACCACAAATACAGAAATAGGGAGATAAGAAACAGTTCTATCATCATAAGTGGAAAAGATTCATAGCATATAATACAATAACGGTCACAAACATGCATCACTCACAATTTACAATCATCCATACTTTATAACATCATCCTTTACCCTTCAACTCATGCAACTAGACCTTTATGCTGACGTGGCCACTACTACTCCTGTCACACATCCCTCGTTAGGGATGCCAGTCAGTCGTCCAAGTGACACGTTCCCCACGCCGGTGTACATTCTCATCCATGGTAGGAATGGCCATGAAAAGCAATGACACTATAGCTACACAGTACCGTCGGTGCACACCCTGGTTCTCCCTCTCAACTCTATCAAGGGTGCTCATGCAAAGCAATGACACTATAGTTGCACAACTTAAATTCTAATTTGGAACAGTCTACAAGAACTTAGGACCTCGTGTATCTCAAATACACGGTTATGAACAACAATGCAACACATGATTCTCACTGACTTTTATCAATAAAAACCTAGTACCTCAAGCTTTTCCTCATAACCTCCACTTACACTCTATATCACATCACTTCTATACAATAATAGCGAGGCACTTCTAATTCATATTCAAAACTCTCACCCAAACAAAATACCTCCGAGCAATATATGTCTTTCCTTAAAATTATCTAAGCATAGAATTAACTCCAGGCAGATCATGCATAACACATTAATCAACGGAATATTCAAACATCTCAATATCATATAAGGCAATTTATCACAACCAACTCATAATAGTTCAACAAAATAAATAACAAAGTCAGATTCTGTCACGGCCTGGCCGTGATGGCCACCACGGCCGTGACAGACAACAAAACAAGAATCTTACAACACAGAACCTGTCACGGCCTGGCCATGACAACCATCATGACCATGACAGACAACAAACATCCTCAATATCATAATATTCAAACACCGAAACAATACGTCACATGCAGATGGAATACCTCAACCAGCGTATCACAAACAGTCAAAAGTAAATAATCCAGACATCCTCAAATATGAATAATCAACCTAAGGCGATAAACCTACAATTCCCAAATCGTCATTGGTTTTACAGAAAAGATTTCAATGCGATTTTGGTATTGTCGATAACTCGACCACTAGTAGGGTTTAGGTCGCCCTACACCATTATTATAAATTATATACTACTTATTGTTTCCGACGATGGAATGGTTCTTTCTCCCACCTGAGTTGGCACCGGAAACACGTACACGACGATCCTCGTTATCCCACCACGAGTTAACACAACCACCATCAACCAAACAACATAATTATAATTAATCAACTAACACCCATCTATGACACTTTAGGGCTAGGTTCGGCCAAGACTTAGAAAATAGGTTTAGGATTATCTTCTTAATGCCATCTTTTGGATCCTAGTTACTAGAGTCTTAACTAACCTAGATTACTTATTACAAGACTAAAATTTGAAATAAAATCATCTAACCTTTAGGGTTAGGGTTTCGGCCAAGGGCTGACTTTTGGGGTTCAAAATCCTTAAAATTCCTAATCATGATTAAGTCATAGATTAATGATCATTGATTAACCTAAATCATGGATTAGTGACTAAACAAATAAAGTTGAACCTCAAAACTTCCTAACTCTTTTATACAAGGATTCGGCCTCAAAATGTTCATAGGGTTTGGGTTCTTAGTTTAATAAACAAACTTGGATTTATTAAGCATACATACTAATAGCTTGATTAACAAGATCATTAATGAAAACCATGAACAAAAACTCTATCCAACCTACTTTGATAGATTCGGCCAAGGCTAGATTTTTAGGAAAGAAATTTTTGATTACATCATGCTCTTAGATTTAGATAATATGCACGATATCAAGAAGATAGAAAGTAGTTTCATCATCATTAGATTTTTCTAGAATTTATTATGACTTTTCAAAGTTCTAGGGTTAGAAACTTGAAAATGATGAACACCTATAAAACAAACTTTGGAATCAAGAAACTTGCTAAAGAACATAGGCATGATTAAGGAAGACGATTAGGATTTACCTCTTGAAGATCAATGATAAAGGAAATCCAAGAAACTAGCTTCACAAATCTAACACTAGAAGACTTATAAACTTAGGGTTTTTGAACAAATGGCCAAAAGAAACTAAGTGAAAAGTGAGAGTATGGTATTTATAGAGATAGTGGCGCCATCTTGGGAAGACTCTAGATGATGATGAGTTGTCTTGATAAAGGATTCAAATGCAATTAAGTTCAAAGGACCAATTGCAAAGATTCTAAAAGTTGAAGGACTAGTTTGCAAATTGTCAATAAAGTGTCATGATGACGATTTTGCCACATTTAATGCAAGCTTATCTTGACCAAATTTGGCTGATTTTGTGTCATAGATATTTTAAGACAAATCATGAAAGTTGAAGAAAACTCAAGAATGTTGAATAATAATCAAGGATGATGTAGAAAAATGTGGAAAATTGTGGAACACTCTAGAAAAATCTTGATTCATCGAAAAAAATGAGGGCAGCCATCAATCCTTATGGGCTTGCGCATGGGCTTGCTCAATTTGGGCTTGGTTTCATTTTTGTAGGGCCCGCTTTAAGATTTAAGCATTAAGCTTAAGATAGGAAACTTGTATAGTTTCAAATAGGCTTTATGGAATCAAACCATAAACTAGAAAATTTTGGTCTTCAAAGCCAGGTCCATTTGAGATTGGAAACAAGGATTCTGGCCCAATTCACTTGAAAAAAACTTAGAAACTAACTTAGGGACAAAAGGGTAATTTACAGAAAGTTCAGGGGCTTAAGCGTAAAATTCATAAATTTTCTATTTAACCCTGAAAAACCTTCTAGAATTAAAAATATGATTCATCCCCTTGAATCATCTCAAAATCCTAAGATAAACCCTCTATCGGTTCTGAGAAACTCCGAAATCCCCTCCGTCGTCTACCCGATTACGCGTTTCGCTCGAAAAACATAAATTATTTATTTTTTTCCAAAATAAATCTAAAAATACAAAATTGTAGAAAATAAAATACTAAACTTAGGTCTTTCGTTCACGAATTAAAATTAGGTCTTTTGAGCAGTATAATTATACTGTCAATGGAATTCGCGGGCCGGTTTTCGCCTGACTTTCCAACCTAAATTTTAATCGTAGCTTCCTACATTCAAGTAGGATTGAGTAGTAAACTCCGTGTATTTAAAATAATTTTCTAAAACTCAAATAAACTTATAAACATATTTATATGTATTACTGTTATTTAAAACAGGGAAATACATGGTGTTACACACAGCTTCTTCCATTCCTTCCTTGTTGAGCTTTTCCCTTGTACCTTCATCCTCTGGGAGACTCGGTAAGTCTTCCATGTCTTTTAACCACTCAAGATAGTCCTCATCCCCCAAAGGGTCTTTTTCCTCACTGTCATCATCATGGAAATTTACCAACACTTGTGCAAGTGAAGAACCATGGGCTTCTCTAGTTGCCTTTGCCTTGACAGTTGAGTCTACCATATCCACTCGATACACATCCGACCTCTCAGCAGGGTGCTTCATTGCTTCAAAGACATTGAAGACTATCTTCTCATCTTGCACCCTTAGAGTGAGTTTCCCTTGTTGCACATCTATCAAGTCACGCCCAGTGACCAAGAAGGGCCTACCCAATATGAGAGGGATCTCAGCATCTTCATCCATATCAGGCACCACAAAGTCCGCCGGAAATATGAACTTCTCCACCTTCACTAACAAATCTTCGACCACCCCATAAGGATATTTTATAGAACGATCGGCTAGTTGGAGTGACATCCGTGTATCCTTGACTTCCTTGATCCCCAACTTCTTCATCATAGAGAGGGGCATCAAGTTGATGCTTGCCCCTACATCACACAATGCCTTTCCTAGAGTCATCTCCCCAATGGTGCATGGTATAGAAAAAGAACCGGGATCCTTCAACTTTGGAGGTAGTTTTCTTTGAATAATGGCACTACACTCCTCGGTCAAAGCAACCGTTTCCTTATTCACTATTTTCCGCTTCTTGGAGAGAAGCTCCTTCATAAACCGAGCATAAGATGACATTTGTTCCAAGGCTTCCGCAAATGGAATGTTAATTTGAAGTTTGCGGAAGACATCAAGGAATTTATTGAACTGCTTATCTTGTTGAGGCTTCTTCAATCTTTCCGGATATGGTACCTTCATGTAGGGCGGGAGTTCTTTGGGTTCAACCCACTTCTTTCTTCGAAACTCTTCATCTACAAGTTTTAACCTTCCCCCTTGCTCCGGTTCCTTGTCACTTGCCAACTCCTCTTTCTCAGGTTGCTCTTCCTCAACATGTGGTTGTTCCGGGGCCTTATCTTACTGAGAACTAGTTGCACCCCTGTTAGATCCCAACACCCTACCGCTTCTAGTTGTTATGGCATTGCATTGGTTCTTAGGGTTGTTCTCGGTATCACCTGGGAAAGTACCTTAGAGACGCTCATTTAGTTGCCTTGCGAGCTGAGCTATCTGCGTCTCTAGATTCTGAATTGCCACCCCTGTATGAGTTGCCAACTGTCAATGGCTGTGCTTGTATTGATTGACAACTTCTCAATTGTCGCATTAGTCTTTTCTATAGCCAACTCCCAAGGTTGCCTTCTACCATCAGTTATTTGCAACTGATTAGGCCCTGGAAAAGCCTGCTGAGTATTACGCTGATGGATTCCATAGTTTGGCCTCTGGCCCCGTTGAGGTTGTTGTTGCCAATTCTGTTGAGGTTGTTGTTGCCCGGCTAGACCACCACTAGCATTACTCCAAGCAAAACCTGGATGGTCTCTCCTCATATAACCCCTATTCTGATTCTGACTGTAATCATTCTGTCTGTTCCTCTGATAGTTGCTCTGGGGCATGCTGTCATAGAAGTTGTGGCATGAGTCCACATGTTCTTGAGAGAAGTTGAACGGACAACTCTGAATGTCATGATCTCGATTACAATTATCACAACCCGGAGGCATTCCTTCATGTATCACATTAACCTTTTTGTTGCCAGACAATGCCGCATTTTGCATCTTTAACAATGGTTGTAATCATTGTACGACATCTTCTCCACTTAAGGTTTCCCTACCACGGTTGTAATCATTGTACGACATCTTCTCCAATAATGCCCGTCCATCCTCAGCTGATAAATAAGAGAAAGAACCGCCAGTTGCGGCATCACAATTCATCTGGTAGCGCCCCTTAACCCATTAAAGAAATGTTGAACCTTGGAGACCGGGACAAAGAAAGCCAAAGGGCATCTTCTCAAAAGCACATTATACCTCTCCGAAGCTTCATTATAAGATTCATCTTTTGTCTTCCTGAAAGATGTGACGGCTACTCTTGATTGTGCCGCTTTCTGAGGAGGAAAATATTTAGTGAGGAACTTTTGGGCCATTTGCTCCCATGTTCTGATACTGTTCCGATCCAAGCTGTCAAACCAATCACGAGCGACATCCCTAAGAGAGAGAGGGAATAGCCGCAAGCGAAACTCATCTTGAGTAACTCCTCTTGTCTTCTGCATGTCACAAGCTTCAAGGAAGCGAGTGATGTGTCTATGAGGGTCTTGTTTGCCACTCCCATCAAACCGATTCTCACGGATCTGGGCTGTGACACATCCTTCCACTCTGAAGGAATCTGTATTGAGGTTGCCCCTCACGATAGAAGAATCACAATCACCCAAGTTGGGTAGATTGCACTCGAAGAGAGGCTTGTAAGGAGGAGGAGGATTTGCGGACATCTCCTCAAAATCGATTGCTTCAAGCCTCTTTCGTTATCTGGCTTCTTTCCTTAATCGCCTTTCGGTTCTGGTGATCTCCGAATCAAATAGCAAGTCCTCTTGTGAAAGGGTACCTCGCATACAAAAACAAGGCAAGACCAAGTGAAATCAAAGAAGTAGAGAGAAATAATAGTAAATAAATAACAGAAAAAAAAACAAAAAAAAAAAAACAGTTTCACCAAAGGATCAAACTTCCCTAAAATTAGGAAAATTGGTTGTTCCAATCCCCGGGAACGGCGCCAAAAACTTGTTGAGTCACCAACAAGTGTACCGGGTCGTCGCAAGTAATAAAATAAACACGGTAAGTAATTACCGAGGTCGAACACAAGGATTGGGCTACCAATTCTACCAATTTGCAAGAAGTTCGATAAGTTTGACCAAGTAATAGCAGGTGTTTGAGAATAGAGAGAAAATAGGATCGCAATTCAAATAACAAATCAAATAAAGATATGGTATTAAAATCTGGAATTAAACATCTAAGGTCACAAATCCACCTACCCAATCATGCATAGTACCCAAGTGATGGTGATTCCCACCCTAAGTTCAATTACAATGTCAACCAGGACCCCCAAATTCTCCTAATGACACTGTCGTGCTCAATAGGACGTATTCAACGATTGAATTAATTACTTACTAGGTCTCATAACCCAATCATCAAACTCTATTAAATCTGGTTCCTATAAGGTTGCACCGATCTCCTATTCACTCTCGTGCAATATTCGATCAATGTTCCCAACTCAAGTTCTAAACGCGAATTGCCTACTAAGCCTCTTCATGTTAACTAGTCAATCACGCATGCATATGATCAACGCAATAAATTCAGAATTGGAAAACAATAATTGAGACAATGGAGTGAAACATACATCACATTGAATCTACACCGTCATGGGTGGTTTCATTGTTCCCTTAGACAAGGGGATTAGCTCCTCATGCTTGTAACAACACACAAGCAATCGGAATTCATCATGATTGTATAAAAGAAAAAGAAAACTGGGAGACGCAGCTCCAGAAAGACAAGGATTCGTCCAAAACGCTCTTAAACAAGTGGGTCCAAAAGTTTTTTTCAATCTGCCCTAAAACAGCAATTTATAGATTTCAGAATCTGCGCCTGCTCGTGAGGCGAGTAGCCTCTCGCGACGCGAATATTAAGTTTTGGCTCCATATGGATTTGAATGCTCGCGAGGCGAGGTAGTGTTTCGTGAGGCGAGACAAAGAGGATGACATTTCTGGCACAGTCAGACCTTCAGACTCACGAGGCGAGATAGAGAGGATGACATTTGTTGTTCAGGCTAGTCTTCAGGCTAACGAGGCGAGCTCCTGTTTCGCGAGGCGAAACCTCTAGAATTGCTTTTCCACTGTTTTCTTCATTTTCCTTGACTCTAAGAGCTTCACTTTTAACCTGAAACAATAAAAGAAAACGAAAACCGTAGTTCTACTCAAAATAAACTAAAAAATACTAAAAATGCATAAAACAAGTCAAAGTCTAACTTAGGAATAAAACAAGGCCAATTTGGGAGATTAGCGAGGGTGACTCGCCCAATTAGGCACAAAATATACCCCTTTTCTAGCTAGAAACTAGATGAGCCAGAGGCTGATCAGTCAAGGATCCGCCCACCCGCAACCTCACCACACCATCGAGTACCCCACGAAATTGATAAATATTGAAAGCCAACATTTTTCAAAACCAACAACATCCACTACTACAGAAAAGGGCTTCAGTAGCGCTTTTTTTGGACCTTCAGTAGCACTTCAAAGCGCTATCTATTCACACGCTACTGAAGGTGGGAGAGATTCAATAGCGCTTAAAAAAGCGCTACTGAAAGTAGGAATATTTAGACAGCGCTTTCTCAAGGAAGCGCTGTCTATTTGTCACTTTAGGCAGCGTTTTTTCAAGAAAGCGCTACTGAAAGTAGGAATAGGTAGTGTTTCCTTAAGAAAGCGCTGTCTAAAGACAATCTATTACATACTTTAGACAGTGCTTTTTCAAGGAAGCGTTGTCTATTTGTCACTTTAGACTGCGTTTTTTCAAGAAAGCGCTACCTATCCCCCCCCCCCCCCCCTTTTTCCATTATTCACTGTTTTTCTACATTACCCACCTGCACAACCATCACAGTAACACTGCATTTTGGTACATCACACACATATACACTTATATAATTAATGTACAAAGCTTACATATTAGTAAGCATATATATATATATATATATATATATATATATATATATATATATATATATATATATATATATATATATATATATATATATATATATAACCAAACCAAATATCAAAATCATGCATATATAACCAATTAAGTAATATACTTTAACACAATTCACAGTAACACTTACACATAACTAATTCTACAATTTAAGTCCATAAACCAAAAGGTCGCTAACCTACACTAGATAATAACCATGCATACTAACAATGTGTAGAAGCTAATCAACACACTAGTAATTATAAACAATTTGTGCATGCTGCTTCCATCTTCTGCTTGATCGCACAAAGTCTTTGTTGTCGGCCTGCATAAGATACACATACAGATCACTTGCACATACACACAAGTCTAATAATATAGGAGAGACACTAGCTAGCATAATATCAGAGTATGTCGTACCTTTTAATTGTTGATAAATTTTATAACCACATAACGACACCACTCGTCTTTAAGTTGAGTAAGTTGATCATCGGAGTATGTGATGCATTTACATTCAGGAAAATACTTCAAAATGAAAATTAAATCAAATTAGAATGATTAAATCTGAGTTATTAAATTATATAAGCTAGAACTAAAATTAAATACCGTGGTTGGGATTTACATTTGGTTTTGAATGATGATATCCTTGAAAAATTTCATAACGTAGTAGCCACAGTCATTGTCATTCGGTTGACGGGGGCACTATAAAACCAAAAATAATAAATTAATTCTTTTAATTTTTTAATTTAAATTAAAAATTGCATAAGGAAACTTACCAAGGACGGATCTAGAAGACATCAAGGAGGATATATATATATATATATACATATGTAAGAAATATTCTTGACAATATCATTATTTTTAATCCAAAATGCTACTTATATAACTCTTGAATTTTACTTTCTAATCAGACTGCAAGAGCCACAAGAATGTTGAATGACCAAAATTGATACCTGAATCATCCCCTTGCCCTTGATGTTGTCACCCATTTCAAGGCTCAATTCCCCTTTGGCCAACTTCTGTCCATATCTTTCAACATGGACTTAATGAAGGAATATTAGCAATGAAATAAATAATCATTAACGCAAAAAATACATGCCTCCTAGTTTTAGGTCTCCCAACTTTTGCAACCAAAGATGCAACAAATAGTCTTAGAGAAGGCTTATAATGAAGGGAACCAATTATCTTCCATATTTCCTGATTATAAAGTTAAAATTTGAACATCTACCGAATGTGACAAACATTTTTTTATCTTTTATGCTCCACTGCTCAAAGTCTAACTTAATCAATTCTTCAAAGTTGATCTAGCTATCTAAAAGGAGTTAATATTTCAAAGATGTCTATATAAATTACTATGTGTCAATGAGATGTGCGTGCCAACATCATGACAGGCTCAATTGCACATAGAACTACAAATCTGGAAGAAAACTTATGTTTTTAAGGAAGGTCATCAACCTGTGAAAATTCACAGCATAAACCATCCCCTTGGAAGAATTGTATAATCAGAAGTGCTGATAACATCTCAATAAAGCTTTACCTGTTCTACAATCATGAAGTCCTTGACTCCACTTCCCGCACCATTGCTTTTAGTTGCATTTCGAAATTCTTCCCTAGCCTTCTCAGGGTTTATCTGTTAAGGAAGTAAAAAACCACAAATTTAAGTAAAGACATAAAGGGGAGTGGTCTCACATTCTCACAAAAATACCAATCACGTCACCAAGTAAACCAGATAATGAATATCAGCTAATCTATTCAACGACATTGCCAACTTACTTCAAGAGCAAAAAGTGGATAATCAGGTCCTTCCACTGGGTATCAATGTACCCATTTTAAATCATTACGACCTTTCAACAAGGTTACGTAAGTATCAGCCAAGAGAGGTCCTGCAAGTTTCTCTGGTTCTTCTTCCAATAGATGAGTGATAAAAATAATCTCCGATGTGCAGTGAACAAAGTACACTGATTTGATGGTGGCACTTTCATTTGTTAAAGCAGCTACCATTCCTGTTAAATTGACAGTTATGAATACAAATTACAAGATTTGAAAATATTAAGAGCACCTTGTCCAGTGATGTAGCAGAAGAGTTCAAAGAACAAAACATCAAAGCACAACACATAATAATATCCAATTATCCATAGACACCGTAGGTGTAGACTACACGGTCCAACTCCTACATGAAAGCATATTCAACCTCTCAACTGATCTTAAGTCCATGCTATATGATGACTGATGCAAAAGTATATTTGAAAATGAAATGCTACTAAAAAAATATTGGTATCTGGTGAAGTCAAGACTGCTGGCATCAATCATTGAAGTTAGGAAAACATAATCAACATTATTATTATAGAAAAGTTCACGAAAATCGTTCGTGATAGATAGCAAGGATCTTCTTCAATCCATTATTAGCTCAATAGAGAAATCATTTGACCCATTCTAATCAGCTTAACACAAGGATTATGGAACTCCTTTCTTACAATTAGTATGAAATTAAGTTGTAACAAACGAAAAAACAGATCTTGCGCTGGATCTTAGAATTGTGTACCACTATCATGTATGAAAAATGTGTCCTAAAATTTTAGAATTGCTTCTTCTAGTTAACAGAATCAACCATTTCTCATCTAATTAGTAATTAATCATTTGCATAGGATCAGGGAGTTACAATCAACTATTCTAATTATAGTCCACCTCATTTTGTGGCTCTCCGGTAATTAATCCAAATCCCATTTCAAATTAACCAATTAAATACAATTGTCTAAATTCCAATCTATGCCATTTCCTACATGCTTTCATTCATTCTTCTTTTTCTTCATTCTGTTTTTATAGTTTTTGTTTGTTGGACCTTGAAGACTATGATTTTGAGTTTTGACATTTTCCATGGTTGAGGAGAGAACTGGAAGCATTACACTAGGACAGAATTACAGATACACTCGATGACAAACAGAAATTTAAGAAAGCAGTTCAGACATAAAGCTATGCAATGGAGATGAGCAACTTATGCGCCCATTCTTAAAGGAAATTGAAATCATTAACTTTATACGCTGACTGGTTCTTTATAAAGAAAGTAAAACAAAAGTTCTTTTGATTACCATAGTTCCGTATTGTTAGATCAAATTGTTAAACTCCTCAGACTTATGTCAATATCCAGCTGTTCATTAAACTGTACCGCAATGTCCATGACATTAATATGCAATAAACCATGTCAGTTTCGAAATTCATGGTATTTATCACATATTAAGCATCACAAAATTAACCATGCCTTATTATAACTATTGCTTAATATATTCGTGGTTAATGTAATGATGCACAATGTCTCAAACATATTCTATCAAAAACTTTAAAACAGCTTAAGCAAAGCCGTTCTGTTCCATAAAAGGAAAAATAGACAAAGAGAGTACAAAACCTGCAAGTGAGCAAGTATATCACTGGTGGTCACCCTTGATCCTTCTTCTTGCTGTCTACGAATCCATTGGTACATTTTCTCCTGGGAAGCAAGCAGTGTCATTGAGATAAGAAAGGATAATGACTGAGGAATTTTCAACAGCAAGCAATGCATTTAAATTTTCAACCCACGCCAAAAGCAAAACAGTGAGTAAAACTAAAATACACTTATTTTTACAATTGGCATTCATCATATACACAAAGAGAAGCAAATTTGGGAGGTTGAATTTGCAAATCTGAAATTCTCATGCCCAGTAGCCTATCTGGTAACACTAAGAGTGCCCACTTACAATTGACACAAGAGGGACTCAATCTGCTAATTTAGCAAGAAAAAAAAATAGAAATAGAAAAACGAAGTGGAGAAAATGCTAAACCCTTACCTAGAAAACAAGACAACATTCCAAATGTATGAGCATTCAGGTTTTTCGACAAACAGATTGTGGGCAATGCAGAAAAATAACTAACTTCATCAAAATAGTCATGATGTTCATACAGAACAAGGGCGGACAAGGCTGGGTGAAGTGTGGTGGCATGCGGCGGCGACTTGACCGGAGAAGAAGCCTGAGTACAGAGATCCAGATCAAGGCTTGACGTTCTTTGAGTGAGTGCGGTGTGATGCCGACCAAGCGCGGTGCTCCAACGAGGGTGAATACAAGGCGGTGAGATGCCGACCAGGCGCGGCGACAGGTGATGGTCACTAGTCGTGGCTGAAGGGAGAAACAGGACTACTCAGCGAGAGGATAGGGACGGAGGAGCAAGGGTTCTGGGAGAGTGAAGGAAGATTCCCTTTTCTCTAGTTTGACTCTTCTTCTTCCGGTTCCAGGGAGAGTGAAGGAAGATTCCCTTTTCTCTCTGCCAGCAAGTAGCAACGACGTGCTTGAGGTCGACGGTGGAGAGTGAATGGAAGAGTGAAAGACTGAGGAGGGAAGACAGAGGAAGGCTTACCGTTCGGAGATGATGATGCGACCGGCGAGACTGAAGGAGAACGGCGGCGCAGTGGAAGGCGTGGTGGATCGGAGGGAGATAGTCGCGCAGTGCCTTGAAGCGGTGGGAGGGTAGACCTAGCGAGACAAATTTGAGAGCCAACAGTTTAGTTTTAGGGGAAAGATCTTAATACTCAGGTGTAGGAATAGATAGCGCTTCCTAAAAGAAGCGTTGTCTATTCTTATACCTAAGATAGCGTTTTCTTAAGAAAGCGCTATCTATTGTTACCCATTAGAAATAGATAGCGCTTCCTAAAAGAAGCGTTGTCTATTCTTATACCTAAGATAGTGTTTTCTTAAGAAAGCGCTATCTATTGTTACCCATTAGAAATAGATAGCGCTTCCTTAAAAGAGCGCTATCTTAGGTGCATCCTAAGATAACGCTTTCTTAAGGAAGCGCTGTTAAAAGTCTTCCGCCTCATTTTAAATAGCGCTTTAAATTAAAACGCTACTGAAAGTGCACTACTAAAGCCCTTTTTTGTAGTAGTGATCGCAAGGATCCTTTCTGATGCGCCTTCAGTCTATCCGGTGTTTGCCACCACTTCCAAGGCCACATCAGGATGATCACCCGTCTCTAGGTGCTTCGGCTCCGCCTCGGAAGCCATCACCTAACACCACGTCCATCCATAGAGAAGTATGACGAGACGCACACCCACAGCCTCACCACACCATCGAGTACCCCACGAAATTGATAAATATCGAAAGCCAACATTTTTAAAAACCAACAACATAACGAGGATCCTTTCTAATGCGCCTTAAGTCGAGATGGTGTTTGCCACAACTTCCAAGGCCACTTTTGGATGATCATCTGTCTCTTGGTGCTTCGGCTCCGCCATAGAAGACATCACGTAACACCACATCCATCCTCAACCAAGGTCGAGGAGCCGCACACCCACAACCTCGCAACACCATCGAGTACCCCACAATATTGATAAATATCAAAAGCCAACATTTTTAAAAACAAACAACATCACTAGGATCCTTTCCGATGCGCCTTCAGTCGATCTGGTGTTTGCCACCCCTTCCAAGGCCACATGAGGATGATCACCCGTCACTTGGTGATTCGTCTCCGCCCCGAAAGGCATCACCTAACACCACGTCCATCCACAATGAAAGTCGAGAATCCGCACACCCACAGCCTCGCCATACCATCGAGTACCCCATGAAATTGATAAATATTAAAAGCCAACTTTTATAAAAACCAAAAAAATTGCAAGGATCCTTTCCGATGCACCTTCAGTTGATCCGGTGTTTGCGACCACTTCGTAGGCCACATCAGGACGATCACCCATCTCTTGGTGCTTCGGATCCATCCCGGAAGCCATCACCTAACACCACGTCCATCCCTAGAAATTGTCAAGGAGTCGTACACCCATACCCTCACCACACCATCAAGTACCCCACGAAATTGATAAATATCAAAAGCCAACATTTTTCAAAACCATCAACATCACGAGGATCCTTTTCGATGCGCCTTCAGTCGATCTGGTGTTTGCCTGCCCTTCCAAGGCCACTTCTGGATGTTCACACATCTCTTTGTTCTTCGCCTCCTCCATGGAAGGCATCACCAAACACGACATCCATCCACAACCAAGGTCAAGGAGCCGTGCACCCACAGTCTCTCCAGACCATTGAGTACCCCACAAAATTGATAAATATCGAAAACCAGCATTTTTGAAAACCAACAACATCGCAAGGATCCTTTCCAGTGCGCCTTCAGGTGATTTGGTGTTTGCCACCCCTTCCAAGACCACTTCAGGACGATCAACCGTCTCTAGGTGCTACGGTTCCACCCTGGAAGGCATCACCTAACCCCACGTCCATCCACAACCAAGGTCGAGGAGCCGTGCACCCACACCCTGGCCACACCATCGAGTACCCCACGAAATTTATAACTATCGAAAGCCAACATTTTTAAAAACAAAAACATTACAAGGTCGAGGATCCGCACACCCGCAATCTCACCACACCATCGAGTACCCCACAAAATTGATAAATATCAAAAACAAACATTTTAAAAACCAACAACATCCAAGGTTCCTTTCGATGTGCCTTCAGTTGATCCGGTGTTTGCCACCACTTCCAAGGCCACTTCAGGACGATCACCCGTCTCTTGGTGCTTTGGCTCCTCCCCGGAAGGAATCACCTAACACCACGTCCATCCACAACAAAGGTCGAGGAGCTGCGCACCCACACCCTTACCACACCATCGAGTACCCCACGAAATTGATAAATATCGAAAGCCAACATTTTTAAAAACCAACAACATCACGATGATCCTTTTCGATGCGCCTTCAGTCGATCTGGCATTTGCCAGCCCTTCCAAGGCCATTTCTGGATGTTCACCCGTCTCTTTCTTCTTCGCCTCCACCATGGAAGGCATCACCTAACACCACGTCCATCCACAACCAAGGTCGAGGAGCCGCGCACCCGCAGCCTTGCCACACCATCGAGTACCCAACAATATTGATAAATATCGAAAGCCAACATTTTTAAAAACCAACAACATCACGAGGTTCCTTTCCGATGCGCCTTCAGTCGATCTAGTGTTTGCCAGCCCTTCCAAGGCCACTTCTGGATGTTCACCCATCTCTTTGTTCTTCGCTTCCGCCATGGAAGGCACCACCTCACACGACATCCATCCACCACCAAGGTCGAGGAGCCGTGCACCCACAGTCTCGCCAGACCATTTAGTACCCCACAAAATTGATAAATATTGAAAACCAGCATTTTTAAAAACCAACAACATCGCAAGGATCCTTTCTAATGCGCCTTCAGGTGATTTGGTGTATGCCACCCCTTCCAAGCCCACTTCAGGACGATCAACTGTCTCTAGGTGCTACGGTTCCGCCCTGGAAGGCATCACCTAACACCACGTCCATCCACAACTAAGGTCGAGGAGCCATGCACCCACACCCTGGCCACACCATCGATTACCCCACGAAATTTATAACTATCGAAAGCCAACATTTTTAAAAACAACTACATTACAAGGTCGAGGATCCGCACACCCGCAACCTCACCACACCATCGAGTACCCCACAAAATTGATAAATATCAAAAACAAACATTTTAAAAACCAACAACATCCAAGGTTCCTTTCCGATGCGCCTTCAGTTGATCCGGTGTTTGCCACCACTTCCAACGCCACTTCAGGACAATCATCCGTCTCTTGGTGCTTTGGCACCGCCCCGGAAGGAATCACCTAACACCACGTCTATCCACAACAAAGGTCGAGGAGCCGTGCACCCACACCCTTACCACACCATCGAGTACCCCACGAAATTGATAAATATCGAAAGCCAACATTTTTAAAAACCAACAACATCACGATGATCCTTTTCGATGCGCCTTCAGTCGATCTGGTGTTTGCCAGTCCTTCCAAGGCCACTGCTAGATGTTCACCCGTCTCTTTGTTCTTCGCCTCCGCCAGGGAAGGCATCACCTAACACCACGTCCATCCACAACCAAGGTCGAGGAGCCACGTACCCGCAGCCTCGCCACACCATCGAGTACCTAACAATATTGATAAATATCAAAAGCCAACATTTATAAAAACCAACAACATCACGAGGATCTTTTCCGATGCGCTTTTAGCTGATCTGGTATTTGCCACCCCTTCCAAGGCCACTTCAGGACGATCACCTGTCTCTTGGTGCTTCGTCTCCGCCGTGGAAGGCCTTACCTAACACCACGTCCATCCACAACCAAGGTCGAGGAGCTGTACACCCATAGCCTCGTCACACCATCGAGTACCCCACGAAATTTATAACTATCAAAAGCCAACATTTTTAAAAACCAACAACATCGCAAGGATAGTTTCCGATGCTCCTTCAGACGATCTGGTGTTTGCCACCTCTTCCAAGCCCGCTTCAGGATGATCACCTGTCTCTAGGTGGTTCGGTTCCGCCCCGAAAGGCATCACCTAACACCACGTCCATCCACTACTTGGAATAATTTAATATACGGGAACGTTTTACGTCAGTTAACCAAAAGCTAGACGTTAAAAAGGAGGCGGTGGCAGTTTTGTAAATATCAGACTTCATTAATTCAATTTTAACGCCAGTTGTTGTAAGGACTGACGTTAAAAGTTAAGTGACTCACTTTTAACGCCAGTTCAACAAACAACTGACGTTAAAAGTGAACCTTTTAACGTCAGTTGTTTATTGAATGGACGTTAAAAGGAGTCACTTAACTTTTAACGTCTGTTCTTTTATCAACAGACGTTAAAGGTTATTTTAATAATTTTTTTTAGCTAGTATACGTACCCTTCCGCATTGCCTTCCTCAAAGTTTCAGTTTCACTTGCTTTTATGTTGTGTTTCTGTTTTGAAAACTAAAATATATGTGCGAAGTAAAAATTCTATAAGTTTAATCAATAACCCAAACCGGATCTCATTCATGAAGTGTATCAATAATACAATTACAAGATACATTCAAAATTTTAAAATCCTATAAAAAGTTACATTGAAAGGGTTTAAAATCCTAAACATTTGTTGAGACTTCGTTCCCTTCACGGGTGAGCAAGAGAGGAGAGTCGAGCGACTAAGTTTTCCAGAGCGGCTGAGCAAGGGTGCACTCAATCTGTTTCAGTAATGGTCTTGGAGCAGTCACTTGCTTCCAAAGCTGAGGTTTTGGAACTGTAGCTGCCGATTCTCCTGAAGGATGATAAGGTGAGCAACTCACATATGTGACTTACACAACCTTATCACCCATGTTATGTTATTTACACAACCTCAAAAGTTGTTTGACCATTAAGACAAAGATCTTTGAGTCTAGGAATAAGAAGAAAGGGTGATGAAGTTAATCTCCATGGCAGAGCCATATTGTGAAGAAAAAAAATAAAAGGAAGGAAGGAAGCTATTTATAGGATCACAGAATGAAGTTACTAGGCGTCGTAAGTTGCTAAAAAATTAAGTTGATCATTAAGAGCATTAGGTTCCAAGGCGCATTGGGAGTTGGCAGTCATAATATTATAAACGTGCAGAATGAATAGTGATTTTAACACTTTTAACGTCAGTTGTTTATACAACTGACGTTAAATGTGTGATTTTTACAACAGTTAAATAAATAACTAACGTAAATAATTATGAAACTCATTTTTTTCGTTGTCATATCCTTGTTGTCACTCTTAACGCAGATCACTCCATATAGTGCAGTTTATTTCTAAACCTTTTTTTTATACAAGTTTATTTTTAATGTTAATTAATTAGCTTGAATTAGTAAACAAATTCTTGTGCAAATTAAAATAAATAAACACTTAACATAAAACAAGTTACAATTACATGATTAAAAGATAAAAAATTTCTGCAACATAGCACTAAAATATAAAAAAGTTTCTGCTTCAACATCATTTTCTTCTCAGTCCTGTCCTCGATCAGAAACTCCAGTGGATGCATCTCCTCCCTTACTTGAATTCCTTGATACTCCATCTGAATCCACTGCCACTTTGGAGCCAAAGCAGAGTGAAGGGATGCGATGAAATAAGGTGAGGGAATCACATTACGTGATTCACCCAACTTACCATCCATGTTACGTGATTTACTCAACCTCAGAAGATTTTTGACCATTAAGACAAAGACCTTTAAGTCTAGGTATAGGAAGAAATAACAAAAGTCTCAGAGCCATTTTGTGAAGGAATAGAAAACACACAAAATATAAAGGAAAAGAAGAGGCTGTATTAAAGACTGATACAGAAGAATGGTACTTTATATAGAGAAGAAAGACTAGCTGATTTTCTAGAAAACTGATCTATAAACTTAATGCTCATTAAGAGGATCATAGGTTACAATGTGCTTGGGTAAGTAGCACAGCAGTCATGGGTAAGTAGCAAAGTAGTCAAAGGAATGAATGTTTTTGCAGAAACTTATACACTTTTAACGTTAGTTGTTTAATAAAACTGACGTTAAAAGTGTTTTTAAAACAAAAAATATTTATTTTTAACGTCAGTTTTTTATACAACTGACGTTAAAAGTGTGATTTTTTACTTCAGTTAAATAAATAGCTGACGTAAATAATCCTATATTCCTATATGAAATGCCCTGTTGTCACTCTTAACACCGGTCAATCCATATATATAGTGCAGTTTATTTCTAAACGTTTTTTAAACAAGTTTATTTTTAATCTTAATTAATTAGCTTGAATTAGTAAACAAATTCTTCTGCAAATTAAAATAAATAAACACTTAACATAAAAAAAGTTATATATGTATAATCAAATCATATCTCATTGAAGCGATTCATAAGTTACAATTACATGATTAAAAGATAAAAAATTTCTGCAACATAGCACTAAAATATAAAAAAGTTTCTGCTTCAACATCATTTTCTTCTCAGTCCTGTCCTCGATCAGAAACTCCAGTGGATGCATCTCCTCCCTTACTTGAATTCCTTGATACTCCATCTGAATCCACTGTCACTTTGGAGCCAAAGCAGAATGAAGGGATGAGATGAAATAAGGTAAGGGAATCACATTACGTGATTCACCCAACCTTACCATCCATGTTACGTGATTTACTCAACCTCAGAAGTTTTTTAACCATTAAGACAAAGACCTTTAAGTCTAGGTATAGGAATAAATAACAAAAGTCTCAGAGCCATTTTGTGAAGGAATAGAAAACACACGAAATATAGAGGAAAAGAAGAGGCTGTATTACAGACTGATACAGAAGAATGGTACTTTATATAGAGAAGAGAGACTAGATGATTTTCTAGAAAACTGATCTATAAACTTAATGCTCATTAAGATGATTATAGGTTACAATGTGCATGGGTAAGTAGCACAGCAGTCATGGGTAAGTAGCAAAGTAGTCAAAGGAACGAATGTTTTTGGAGAAACTCATACACTTTTAACGTCGGTTGTTTAATACAACTGACGTTAAAAGTGTTTTTAAAACAAAAATTATTTATTTTTAACGTCGGTTTTTTATACAACTGACGTTAAAAGTGTGATTTTTACTTCAGTTAAATAAATAGCTGACGTAAATAATCGTATATCCCTATCTGAAATGCCCTGTTGTCACTCTTAACACTGGTCAATCCATATATATAGTGCAGTTTATTTCTAAACTTTTTTTTAAACAAGTTTATTTTTAATCTTAATTAATTAGCTTGAATTAGTAAACAAATTCTTGTGCCAATTAAAATAAATAAACACTTAACATAAAACAAGTTATATCTGTATAATCAAACCGTATCTCATTTGAAGCGATTCATAAGTTACAATTACATGATTAAAAGATAAAAAATTTCTGCAACATAGCCCTAAAATATAAAAAAGTTTCTGCTTCAACATCATTTTCTTCTCAGACCTGTCCTCAGAAATTCCAATGGATGCAAAGTTTCAGCTTCAACATCATTTTCTTATCAGTCCTGTCCTCAGAAACTCCAATGGATGGATCGATGCATCTCCTCCCTCACTTGAATTCCATGATGCATCGTGAATCCAAAGTCACTAGCAGCGAAAGCAAAGTGAAAGGGATCTTTGCATCACCTCCTTCACTGGAATTCCTTGATGCATCGTCTTGAATCCACAGTCACTTGGGGCCAAAGCAGAGTGAAAGGGATGGATGGGATGAAATAAAGTGAGTAAATCACATTACGTGATTTACACAACCTTACCATCCATGTTACATAATTTACTCAACCTCAGAAGTTTTTTGACCATTAGGACAGAGACCTTTAAGTCTAGGTATAGGAAGAAATAACAAAAGTCTTAGAGCCATTTTGTGAAGAATAGAAAACGCACGAAATATAGAGGAAAAGAAGAGGTTGTATTACAGACTGATACAGAAGAATGATACTTTATATAGAGAAGAGAGACTAGCTGATTTTCTTGAAAACTGATCTATAAACTTAATGCTCATGGGTAAGTAGCATAGTAGTTAAAGGAATTAATGTTTTTGCAGAAACTTATGCACTTTTAACGTCAATTGTCTTCATCAACTGACGTTAAAAGTGTTTTTAAATAACAAATATTTATTTTTAACGTCGGTTGTTTAATAGAACTGACGTAAAATGTTGTTTTATTTTTGATTTTTGATTATAACGTAAACAATGACTTTTAACGTCAGTTTCTTAAGACAACTTACGTTAAATAGATTACCTTTAACGTCAGTTGCTACAAACAACTGACGTAAAATGTTGTTTTATTTTGGGTTTTTGATTATAACGTTTACACTCGCGCGCCTTCTGCACTTCGCTCTATACGTCTCTGTTCTTCTCTTTCAAGCTCACTCTCACTGTCAACTCTCACTCTGACTCTCAACTCTCACTCTCACTCTCAACTCTCACTCTCACTCTCACTCTCACTCTCACTCTGCCCTAATCGCGAGCTCATCTCCACCGCAACCACCGCGAGGGCTTCTTCCCCACCACCATGAGGTACACTCTTAACCCTAACTCTGTCTTTCTCGCTCATTCTTTGCAATAACTTGACATCTCTCTTTCCCCTTCCCGCACACTAACTCTCCTTGTCCCTCTGCTCTCAGTAACCACATCGAACGTTGGCCACCACGCGAGCACCTATTTCTGGTGAGTCTTTAGGGCACATTTTTTTATGTTTGGTTTTGAGTGTATGTTGAAACTGTAGTCTCTGTAGTTGAAACTTGAAACTGTGAGTTTGAGTTGTTTGGAATGTCTCTATTTCTGGTCGTGGGTTTTGTGTTTTCTCTTGTTTTTCTTCTGCTATCATGACCTATTTCAAAATGGGAAGAAATTTAGAGTTGCTTGTAGCATGTGACATCAACAATATATTTCTCATTGGAATTCTGTTTTGTTAATTTATCTTCATATGCTTATTTCTTTTGTCTTAAGAAACCTGAAAATGGTGTAAATTTGAAATAAATTTTAAACTCCTTGGATATATGTTTTGTATATCTACAGAACCTATCTAGTTATGGATCGTAGTTGGCTGGTCTGTAAGCGCACTAGTGCTGAGTATTTGAAGGGGGTGGGAGAATTTATAGAATTTTCTCAAAGGAATGTTCCTAATAGTAATGGAATGTTCTGTTGTCCTTGTGTCAAGTGTTTGAATACGAGGAAATGTACATGAAGGATATACGTACTCATTTGATTTGTGAAGGGATTTGCTTGAGTTATACAAGATGGATATGGCATGGTGATGTGTTGTTGAGTAGTACGACAAGTGTATCCCAAAGTGAGGACGTTGACGTAGAAATGGAGGATGATCGAGTAGAGGACATGATCCGTGATATTGGACAAGAATCTTTTCATCGAGCTCATGTGTATGATAGGTTGTGCGGTGATGCGGATAAGCCTTTATATCCAGGGTGTACTACTCATACACGGTTGTCGGCGGTGCTAAAATTGGTTTGTGTGAAGGCGAGAAATTGTTGGACTGATAAAAGCTTCACGGAATTGCTTGAAGTGTTGAAAGACTTGCTTCCGGAGGACAACACATTACCTGACCGTAACTATGAGGCCAAGAAGGTATTGTGTCTGATGGGTATGGAGTATAAGAAGATACGCGCATGCCCCAATGATTGCATATTGTACACCGGTGTTCATGAAGACAATCACGATTGCCCCAAATGTGGGCCAGCACAGTTTTGAGTCTCTGGTGCACGTAAGTTAATTTTAATTTTATAACTTATTTATTTTTGGTATTTTTCCATTCAATAATTTATTTTAATTTCAATATATATATTATGTAATTAACATCCACACCTTTTCATATATTAGGTATCTCCATCGTCTTCAGCTTGATAAGGGCGTTGCACCAGTTTACGACTTCTTAGATCCGTCAACCCTTGTGCTCGAATTCTTTGCTGGCGATGCATTTAGTAAATACATAGGGAACTTGTTGGGAGACAAATAGAATGAATTATATCTGGCTCCCTACTGTATGAATTACCATTGGCAGTTGTTCGTACTTAACCTGTCTAGGCATACTATCATATTCTTATGCTCTCTCCACCAACAGCCGCCACATGAGGTGGTGCAAGCTGTAAATAGGTAAGTAACTAATCTTAAATTTAATTTAAGTTTTAATATCAGTTGTTTTTAGTTTATTACACACATGATATATGAATTTGTTAATTTACATGATTATTCTTTTATGATAGCGCGCTAAAAGCAAGTAGCATAAGTTGCGCCAACGGGAGAAGTAGGACTTCTAAGGCTAAAGCAAATCCTGAATGGACCATCTCAAGGTTTGGTAGTTTATTTATAAAATAATTAATATTATAATTACTAATTGATATGTATATTCAACTGACATTGAAATTAATTTGTTTGTAGTCTCGATTTCAACCTGACGGGTGGTCGTGCGGCTATTATGTGATGCTTCATATGCTGAACATAGTCTCCGCATCTATTAGGGATGGATGGAATAAGGTAATATTTAAACAACTTGTTAAATTATATATTATAGTTTTGAAGATGACTTGCGTTAATGTTATTGTTATTATTTGAACGTGTGTAGGCATTTAACGACCAATCGCCTCTTCAAGAAGATGACTTCGGAGACTTGAGGATGCGCTTATCTGAATTCTTCTTCAAGTATGCGGCTGAAAAAGGAATTGACAAGATACCTCCGCAATACTTAGATGAATAGTTTTTTTTTAGACTTTAGAAACTAATTAATAACATGTATATATATATATATCCTTAGATTGGTAGTTTTGTTTTTAGACATTAGAGACTAAAATTTATATATATATATATATATATATATATATATATATATATATATATACTTGTAGATAGTTATGTTTTTCCTATACATGGGTTTTGGTTTTAAGTCCCCCCATTGTTCCTTTGTATAGTTCTTTTCTTATTGTTACTATTGAAATTTAAGGGTAGTGTTTGCAATTCTGTAATGTGTGTGATATTTTGTGTTACTCGGATATTTACTGAATGCAGGGATAGCTTAGGGGAGTGATATTTTAAAACTGAATTAAAAACAATCTATTAACATCAGTTGTATCAAAAAACTGACGTTAATAGTATTTTATAAAATATACAGTACACTATTAACGTTAGTTGTATTAGGAAACTGACATTAAAAATAAAACCTTTAACGTCAGTTCTTTGACACAACTGACGTTAGTTTGAACAACATCAACGTTAGTTGTGTTAAAGAACTGATGTTAATAGTTTTATATTTAACGTCAGTTGTTTAAACAATTGACGTTAAAATATTAACTATTAACGTCAGTTGTATTTACGTCAGACAATATTCTGACGTATTAAATCAATTTTAACTGACGAAAAAAGCACTTATTGCACTAGTGATCCACAACGAAAGTCGAGAAGACGCACACCCACAGCCTCGCCACACCATCTAGTACCCCAAGAAATTGATAAATATCGAAAGCCAACATTTTTAAAAACCAACAACATCTCAAGGATCCTTTCTGATGCACCTTCAGTCTATTCGGTGTTTTCCCCCACTTCCAAGGCCACTTCAGGAAGATCACCCGTCTCTTGGTGCTTCGGCTCTGCCTCGAAAGGCATCACCTAACAAAATGTCCATCCACAGAACAGGTTGAGGAGCCGCGAACCCACATCCTCACCACAGTATCGAGTACCCCGCGAAATTTATAACTATCGAAAGCCAACATTTTTAATAACCAACAACATCGCAAGGTCGAGGATCTGCACACCCGCAACATCACCACACAATCGAGTACCCCAAGAAATTGATAAATATCGAAAGCCAACATTTTTAAAAACCAACAACATCGCAAGGTTCCCTTCCGATTCGTCATCAGTCGATCTAGTGTTTGCCATAACTTCCAAGGCCACTTTAGGACGATCACCGTCCTCTTGGTGCTTCGGCTCCGCCCCGGAAGGCATCACCTAACACCACATCCATCCACAACTAAGGTCGAGGAGTCGCGCACCCACAGCCTCGCCACACCATCGAGTACCCCACAATATTGATAAATATCGAAAGCCAACATTTTTAAAAATCAACAACAATAAGAGGATCTTTTCCGATACACTTTCAACCAATCGAGTATTTGCCACCCCTTCCAAGGTCACTTCAGGACGATCACCCGTCTCATGGTGCTTCGTCTCCGCCCCATAAGGCATCACCTTACACCACGTCCATTTACAACCAAGGCCGAGGAGTCGTTCACCTACACCCTCGCAACACCATCGAGTACCCCATGAAATTTAGATAACTATCGAAAGCCAACATTTTAAAAATCAACGACATCGCAAGGATCCTTTCCGATGCGCCTTCCGTCGATCCGGTGTTTGCCACCACTTCCAAGGCCACTTCAAGACCATTACCCGTCTCTTGGTGCTTCAGATCCGCCCTAGAAGGCATAACCTAACACCACGTCCATCCACAGAAAAGGTCGAGGAGCCGCGCACCCACAGCCTCACCACACAATTGAGTACCACACGAAATCGATAAATATCGAAAGCCAACATTTTTAAAAACCAACAACATCACAAGGATCCTTTCTGATGCACCTTCAGTCGATCCGGTGTTTGCCACCACTTCCAAGGCCAAATCAGGACGATCACCTGTCTCTTGGTGCTTCAGCTCCACCCCGGAAGGCATCACCTAACACCACGTCCATCCACAGAAAAGGCCAAGGAGCCGCACAGCCACGGCCTCACCACACCATCGAGTACCCCACGAAATTGATAAATATCGAAAGCCAACAGTTTTAAAAACCAACAACATAACGAGGATCCTTTCCTATGGGCCTTCAGTCGATCTGGTGTTTACCACCCCTTCCAAGGCGACTTTTGGATGTTCACCCATCTCTTGGTGCTTCGCCTCCGGTATAGAAGGCATCACCTAACACCATATCCATCCACAACAAGGTCGAGGAGCCGCGCACCCACAGTCTCGCCAGACCATTGAGTACCCAACAAAATTGATAAATATCGAAAGGCAGCATTTTTAAAAACCAACAACATTGCAAGGATCCTTTCCGATGCACCTTCAGGGGATCTGGTATTTGCCACCCCTTCCAAGCCCACCTCAGGACGAACACCCGTCTCTAGGTGCTACGGTTCAGCCCCGGAAGGCATCATCTAACACCATGTCCATCCACAACCGAGGTCGAGGAGGCGTGCACCCACAGCTTGGCCACACCATCGAGTACCCCATGAAATTTATAACTGTCGAAAGCCAACGTTTTTAACAACCAACAACATTGCAAGGTCGAGGATCCGCACACCCGCAACCACACCACACCATCGAGTACCCCACGAAATTGATAAATATCGAAAGCCAACATTTTTAAAAAACAACAACATCCCAAGGTTCCTTTCCGATGCGCCTTCAGTCGATCCGGTGTTTGCCACCACTTCCAAGGACACTTTTGGATGATCAACCGTCTTTTGGTTGTTCGATTCCGCCACGCAAGGCATCACCTAACACCACATCCATCCACAACCAAGGTTGAGGAGCCGCGCACCCATAACCTCGCAACACCATCGAGTACCCCACAATATTGATAAATATCAAAACGCAACATTTTTAAAAACAAGCAACATCATGAGGATCCTTTCCAATGTGCCTTCAGCCGATCTGGTGTTTGCCACCCTTCCAAGGCCACTTCAGGATGATCACCCGTCACTTGGTGATTCGTCTCCGCTCCGAAAGGCATCACCTAACACCATGTCCATCCACAACGAAAGTCGAGAGGCCGCACACCCACAACCTCGCCATACCATCTAGTACCCCACAAAATTGATAAATATCGAAAACCTTTATTTTTAAAAACCAACAACATCGCAAGGATCCTTTCCGACGCGCCTTCAGGTGATTTGGTGTTTGCCACCCCTTCCAAGCCCACTTCAGGACGATCAACCGTCTCTAGGTGCTACGGTTCCACCCTTGAAATCATCACCTAACATCACGTCCATCCAAAACCAAGGTCGAGGAGCCGCGCACCTACAACATAACCACACCATCGAGTACCCCACGGAATTTATAAATATCGAAAGCCAACATTTTTAACAACCAACAACATTGCAAGGTCGAGGATCCGCACACCCGCAACCTCAACACACCATCGAGTACCCCACAAAATTGATAAATATCAAAAGCCAACATTTTAAAAACCAACAACATCCAAGGTTCCTTTCTGATGCGCCTTCAGTTGATCCGGTGTTTGCCACCACTTCCAAGAACACTTCAGGACGATCACCCGTCTCTTGGTGCTTCGGCTCTGCCTCGGAAGGCATCACCTAACACCATGTCCATACACAACAAAGGTCGAGGAGCCGCACACCCACAGCCTCGCCACACCATCAAGTACCCCACAATATTTATAAATATCGAAAGCCAACATTTTTAAAAACGAACAACATCACGAGGATCTTTTTCGATGCGGTTTCAGTCGATCTGGTATTTTCCACCCCTTCCAAGGCCACTTCAGGACGATCACCGGTCTCTTGGTGCTTCGGCTCCACTTCGGAAGGCATCACCTAACACCACGTCCATCCACAACCAACGTTGAGGCCCCCCCCCCATCACCCCCCCCCCCCCCCTGCTCCCCCCCCCCCTTCCTCATCTTTACCCCTCTCCCCCCCTCTCCCAGTCGCACACCCACAGCCTCGTAACACCATCGAGTACCCCACGAAATTGATAAATATCGAAAGCGAGCATTTTTAAAAACCAACAACATCGCAAGGATCCTTTCTGATGTACCTTTAGTTGATCTGGTGTTTGCCACCTTTTCCAAGGCTACTTCAGGATGATCACCCATCTCTTGTTGCTTCGGCTTCGCCCCGGATGGCATCACCAAACACCACGTCCGTTCACAACCAAGGTCGAGGAACCGTGCACCCACAGCCTGGCCACACCATCGAGTACCCCACGAAATTTATAACTATCGAAAGCCAACATTTTTAAAAACCAACAACATTGCAAGGTCGAGGATCTGCACACCTGCAACCTCACCATACCATCGAGTACCCCACAAAATCGAAAGCCAACATTTTAAAAATCAACAACACCTCAAGGTTCATTTCCGATGCACCTTCAGTTGATCCGGTGTATGCCAAATCGAGTACCCCATCTCTTGGTGCTTCGACTCCGCCCCTGAAGGCATCACCTAACACTACGTCCATCCACAACCATGGTCGAGGAGCCGCGTACCCACAGCCTTGCCCCACCATCGAGTACCCCACAATATTGATAAATTTCGAAAGCCAACATTTTTAAAAACCAACAACATCACGAGGATCTTTTCTGATGTGCTATCAGCCGATCTGGTATTTGCTACCCCTTCCAAGGCCACTTCAGAACGATCACCCATCTCTTGGTGCTTCATCTCCGCCCCGGAAGGCATCACCGAACACCATGTCCATCCAGAACCAAGGTCGAGGAGCCGTGCACCCACAGCCTCGTCACACCATCAAGTACCCCACGAAATTTATAACTATCAAAACCCAACATTTTTATAAACCAAACACATCGTAAGGATCCTTTCCAATGCGCCTTCAGACGATCTGGTATTTGCCACCACTTCCAAGGACACTTCAGGACGATCACTCGTCTCTTGGTGCTTCGGCTCCGCCCCGGAAGGCATCACCTAACACCATGTCCATTCACAACCAAGGTCGAGGAGCCGCGCACCCACGGCCTCGCCACACCATCGAGTACCCCACAATATTGATAAATATTGAAAGCCAACATTTTTAAAAACCAACAACATCACAAGGATCTTTTCCCGTGAGCTTTCAGTCGATCTGGTATTTGCCACCCCTTCCAAGGCCACTTCAGGACGATCACCTGTCTCTTGGTGCTTCGTCTCCGACCAGGAAGGCATCACCTTACACAATGTCCATCCATAGAAAAGGTCGAGGAGCTGCGCACCCACAGACTCACCACACCATCGAGTACCCCACGAAATCGATAAATATCGAAAGCCAACATTTATAAAAAACCAACAACAGCGCAAGGATCCTTTCCGATGTGCCTTCAGTCGATCCGGTGTTTGCCACCTTTTCCAAGGCAACTTCAGGAGATCAACCGTCTCTTGCTACTTCAGTTCTACCCCGGACGGCATCACCTAACACCACGTCCATCCACAACCAGGGTCGGAGAGTCGCGCACCCACAGCCTCGTGACTCCATCGAGTACCCCACAATATTGATAAATATCGAAAGCCAACCTTTTTAAAAACCAACAACATCCCCAGGATCTTTTCCGATGCGCTTTCTACCGATCTGGTATTTGCCACCCCTTCCAAGGCCACTTCAGGACGATCACCCGTTTCTTGGTGCTTCATCTCCGCCCCGGAAGGCACCACCTAACACAACGTCGATCCACATAAAAGGTCGAGGAGCCGCACAACCACAATCTCACCACACCATCGAGTACCGCATGAAATTGATAAATATCAAAAGAAAACATTTTTAAAAGCCAACAACATCACGAGGATCCTTTCTGATGCGCATTCAGTCGATCAGGTGTTTGGCACCACTTCCAAGTCCACATAAGGACGGTCACCTATCTCTTGTCACGAGGATCCTTTCTGATGCACGTTCGTGTCAATCCAGATCTGTGTTCACACAGTGGAGCCACGACGGAGTTCGCTTTCGCGTCTTCCCAGATCTACGTTCGCACGGTGGAGCCGGGACAATGTCATCTTCTTCACTCAAACAGCAGAATTTGTTTCTTCATTTTTGAAGAACAGAAGCTATCTTCCTTATAGAAGTGCTAATATTTGTCTTGTATCATTATTTTTGAAACGTTATTTTCATGCGCGAATTTTGAATTTCCCATTTTGTTCATATTCTAGTCATTAACATTGCATTTCGATGTCTTGCAAATGTTGTCATCTTCGTTACAGAGAAGAGGGGACGAAGGGGGAGAGAGAGTTGGGTGAGGTAAAGGTTGCGACCTATATTTCCGGTTAACTTGATCAAAATCCTGACCCTTGGATTATTTTAATATTATATCAAATGGTTAGATTTACTCCCTCATGAGTGAGGGACTTAATTGCCCCCTCGCCCTAGAAGCCACCTAAGATTTAACTTTACTATTGGAATGTTTAATTAGATTTTCATTTTCTTGTGATATTGAGCATCCACAATTTGTTTGCAGCTTCTTGTAGCCATTGTATCAATGGCAAGGGTAATGCAAATGAAAGAAAAATAATTAAGACCCTCGGTGAAGCGGGGGTCACATTAGTGGATCCCCTGCTAAAAATTGGAGTTCCCGTGCTAGCTAGATGTTTTTAAGCAGAGGGGCTTAGTGCAATAGTTTAGGGCTTTGGGTTGATTTAGTTTTATCAAAACCTTCTCGTTTTAATGTATTGACAAGTTGGAAACACTTGATTCATATTACTGACTCCTTGTAATATTCTAATATGCCTTGCTAAAGGACTCATGGCTCATTATCTATTCCAAGGTAAGTTAGGATCTTTGAATGTATTGTCTGGAATTTATATTCATTCGAGGCACGTGAGTCGTCGTCCTGAGTACGTTAGGATGGAGGGGAGCTCCGACTTTCTTGAAGTAAATCAAAATTTCACGTGATGTGTGAGCTGGATAGCAACTTAAATGCTATCTTTAAAATTTAAACATGATATAGTGATGTTTTCGACGTGTTACACTTGGTTGCTTGAAAGCTAAAAATGAGCATGTATGTGTCTAGGGTTGTTTAATTCATGCATGTTTTGAACTAAAGACATGTTGGATGTTGGTGTAAGCTTGAGAATTTGGGATGAATTCTTTTTAAGGCGGTAGATTTTGAAACATGTCCTTTTTTTCTAGGGTTATAGGTATTAGAATTTGGGTTTGGGCCTAACTCAACCCCAAAAGCTAGCTTTTGGCGTGAGGGTTGCCCCTTACTTATAAAGACTCTTCAGGTCATATCAATACCCAATGTGGGACTCCAACACACCCCCCTCATGCCCAGGATTGAACATCTGGAGCTTGAAGTTTGCAAGACTGGAAATTTGCGGGTGGCCCAACGAATCTAGGATAAGCTCTGGTACCATATTACAATTTGGGTTTCCGATATTTTTGTTGAAGCTTCCAAATGCGGCTTTGAGAAGTTTGGACCTTGCTACTAGATGCTTGCCAAGAAATTTCTATCAGCTGATGATCATTCCAGTTATCTTGCTAAGTTATCTTTACAGTAACTCTCTCCAGCCTCTCCAACACCATTGATTTTGAGTTACCTGCCAATCAACCATTGAGTCGTTGGCACCAGTCACTGATGAACTATCCCACATAAGTTGGTTGTTTCGATAGTCCCGTCGTCTGACCATCGTCAAGGTTGAGCTGTCGGCACCAGTCATAAAAAACTTCATGACTTGTCCCACATTTAAGTTGGTTGTTTCAGGCTAAGGACAATGTATAGGTCAATATCATTTCAGTTTGGTTTGATTGATGTTCGTTAAAATCATCAATGATTTCTTCAGTTGGTTGATTGTTGGTTTGTTCTTAGGTACAAACATTATTGGTTGATTGCTCTGGTATTTCTCGATTTATTCAGGATATCTTTATGGGTCTAATTACCTCTGGTTGTTAAACTTTCTCTTTTAAAGGTATCTTTGTAACAAGCCTAAAGCTTAGTAAGCTTTAGCTTGAGGGGGAGTGTTAAAATTCATGATCTTATCTTACCTTATGTTGAGAGTATCTTGAATTATCTCAAGATTAGGTTATTATTACTTAGTTATTATCATAATTAGTTTCCTTTTTCAATTAGGATCATGAGTCTTGTATTCCTATAAATAAGGGTTAGTGCTTAAGCTTTTTGTACTGCAAGATCATAATTAATCATAATCATATTTTTAGTGTTCATTATTTTTCTTCTATTTCTCTATCTAAAACCCATAACTTCAACATGGTATCAAAGCGGTATCATCCTCCGTGAATTTTCCCGTCATTATTTCTCTGCGGAGTTCCGCTAAGTATGAAGTAACTCAAATCATCTTCTTAGCCATACAACAACAACAACCAAGCCTTATCCAACTAGGTGGGGTCGGCTACGTGGATCATACGGGGTCATAATGTTCTATCATGAATTATGTTAATAGTTAAATCATTGGCCTCTAAATCTTTCTTAATAGTTTCTCCTATAGTTTTTCTTGGCCTACCTCTGCCTCTAGTTATTGGATTGCCCTCCACTGGTCTACTCTCCTTACTACAGAATCTAAAGGTTTCCTCCATACATGCCCAAACCACCTAAGTCGAGATTCAACCATCTTTTCTACAATAGGTGCTACCCCAACTATCTCTCTAATGCTATCATTCCTAATCCTATCACGTCTAGTTTTTTCGCTCATCCAGTGTAACATCCTCATCTCTTCTACATTGATTTTACTCTTGTGTTGATTTTTTACCGCCCAACACTCTGTCCCATACAACATCACTGGTCTAATAGTTGTACGGTAAAATTTTACCTTTAGCTTAAGAGGTACCTTTTTATCACACAAAAAACCTGAAGCCTTCCTCCATTTCGGCCACCCTGATTGAATCCAATGGTTTACATCTCCCTCAATTTCTCCGTCATTTCTATAATAGACCCAAGATATTTAAACCGTGTGACTTGTGGTATGTTGTGTTCTCCAACTATCACCTCTAAGCTAAAGGTGTTTCACCTTTTGCTAAACTTACATTCCAGATACTCCGTCTTGCTTCTGCTTAAACGGAAGCCATGTGCTTCTAAAGCTTGTCTCCAAGTCTCCAACCTTCCATTTATATCCTCTCTCGACTCTCCAACTAGAACTATATCATCTGCGAAAAGCATGCATCACGGTACTGGCTCTTGAATTTGCTCCGTAAGTACATCCAAGACCAAGGTAAAAAGATAGGGGCTCAAAGCTGACCCTTGGTGCAGACCTATGGTTATTTGGAAATCTTCTGTGACTCCACCCTACGTTCTCACACTAGTCGTGGCCCCCTCATGCATATCATTGATAGTTCGAATATAGGCAATCCTAACACCTTTCTTTTCTAGGGCTTTCCACAAAACCTCTCTTGGCACCGTATCATACGCTTTCTCCAAATCAATGAAGGCCATGTGTAAATCTTTTTGATCCCTTCAATAATGTTCCATCACTCGTCGTAGCAAGTAAATTGTTGGAACCAAAGTGATTTAGATTTAATTAATGTCTAAGTTTTGATGTTAACAAAAGAATTAAATTTGCTTGGCAACGTGTTAGTTAAAATCTAACACATGCTTTCAGTTATGCAGGAATATTTAAATATGATTAGTAGAAACTTGGGATAAGTTTTCATTGGAGTCATTGAGAAAAATACGTGTCCACCCTTATACACGGGCTACTCAATGTTTTTGTAAAGTTATTTATTTATTTAAGTAGACTGGTTTCTTTAAGTAGACTGGGCATTAAATGCTTACTAGACGGAAATCAAAATAACTTCTTAGATACAACAAGTCCAAAGACTTGATAGTAAACGTGTCTAGATTGCCACATCAGCAGACGAAAGTAATTGGTAAAATTGAATTAACTGAAAAATAAAGTAATCAGGTAGACGAGCTCTAACTGCCACGTCACCGGGCGGAGATTATGATAACTAATTGTGGTATAGCAAGTCCAAAATACTTGATAGACGAGAGGATGTGCCACGTCAGCAGACAAGCAAAATAAAATAATGAACAGATTTAGTCTCACATATAACTAAATAGACGGAGTTTTTAAGTAGACGAGCTCCATCTTTGAATGAATAAATGCAATCCGAATCACTTGAATTTATTTCAAATGATTGATATTTATTTCAATAGAATTTTTGTTCTTCACATTTGTTTTATCTTCTTTAATGTTTTACCTTGTTGTAAAAGAAACATAGTACCATCAAAGAAATGCAAAAAGCAGAATCATACAATGAGAAACTGCAAAACGATCTGTACGATGACAGTTTTATGGCTGGAAAAAGCTGGATTATACACAAAGGAGGAACAACAAGTTCTCAATCTGCAATACTCAGAGCAGTGAGCCTCCATTTTATGCTATCTCGATAACCAAGAGTACTATTCAGCATTTCCACGATCAAGCTATCAGTCACAACGGATATCATGTATTCAATGCTATCTCTAAACGGGACTATTCAAAATAACCGTTGAAGAAATACAAGTGAAGAAGAAGGTCACTGTAAATAGAAGACCTCAGATACCGAAGAACTACTCTTGCCTGCACAAGTTTTGTAAGCTTAACTTTTTCCAATCGATAATCACTCATACTCATATTTCTTTAAAAGCAAGAGTCTGTATTCTTTAGTTTGAATATTGTGAAAATATTCATTTGATCTAAAACTTTCATATCTTCACACACAGTGAGTTAAGAAGATCATAAGTTAAATCTCTTTGTTAGAGTTAGAGCATGAAGAGGCTTGGTAAGAAATAAATACTTGTAGCCTGGAGAGGTGTTTAATACTGGGTTGTAATCTATTTGGAAAATAGTGGAGAAAAACCATCAATCAGAAGGGACTGGACGTAGCTCTTAGTTGGAAGAGAGTGAACTAGGATAAAACACCTTGTGTGATTCTTCTATCTCTAAACTCTTACTGCTTTATTTGTTTTTACTGACTGAGGGGTTTTGATATTGCTTTTCTTAAACCTTTCCTTTTAAAAGATCTATTTCTTGGTGCTTGCTTCTATTTTAACCTTCTTGTGTGCAAAAATAGTTTTGGAGGTTGTTTTTAGAAAATTATTAACAAACACAATTCAACCCCCCTTCTTGTGTTTGCTTGTGTCAACTTCATAAATTGCTTCCATGGTCGACCTCCCGGGCATAAAACCAAATTGGTTGTCGGTGATTTTGGTTTCTTTACTTAGTCTCAGTTCAAGAACCCTTTCCCATAGATTCAGAGTATGACTCATAAGCTTAATCCCCCTATAATTTGCACAATTTTGTTTATCTCCCTTGTTCTTGTAAATCGGAACTAAAGTGCTTCTCCTCCATTCTTCCGGCATTTTCTTTAACCTCATAATCTCGTTAAAAAACTTCGTGAGCCAACTAATGCCTCTATTTCCTAGACTCTTCCATACCTCCACAGGTATATGTTGGGAATTTGCGTATAAAACAAAATAACGCATCGGAAAAAATTCCCATCGAAGGATCCTTGCGAATGGTCATGATTCATGGTTAGAAGATTTACCTCTTGAAGCGATGAGAATTGATTGAAATCATCTATCACGAATACCGCACGAACGGTGTCTCTAAGGTATCCACACGAGCAGATCCCGTGAACGTCCAACGTCACGAACACGAATCGTCTCTGCCTCACAGTGCTAGCTTCGAAAACCGAGACCTGCTGCTCACTGTCACTCTCTATGTGCGGCTAGGGTAAAAACCGTGTAGGCACAATAGCTTAAGTGGTCTATTTATAGTTGCACCTCCTTAAGTGAGTTAGTGAGCAGCGTTTGACCCAAGCCCCATGTACTATGCGCTAGGCCCAATAGAAGAGTCCAACTCTCCTTTTAATGCTTCTTTTGATCCGCTCTTATGTGTGTGACCCTATAGGTTCCCAAAACGTTAGTAGTAATATTAAATCCCATTTAATATTACAAACGATGTGAGTATCTAGCAATACATCATTGCCACCTAAGTAGTGAGAAAGTCAGTGATTTGACGAAACCTTTCTGTGACAAATATTCATGTGCATTATTATCCCTTTGTCCATATATCTATATTGAACACAAGACATAGAATGTGTCACCCTTGTATGGTTCAATATCATGTTCCCTGATACCCTTGTAGACTTAACAACAAATGAGGTCAATATCTCATATTGACTCATTTCAGCACGGCCATGCATTTTACAGTCTCACTCTATCAGGGGGCCCACAGATATTACTCCTGTTATGTAGGAGGGACAAATTCCATCTAGTTCACTCACATCCCTCTGCATGGCTCGTGGTATGCCCAATGACCGTCTTTATAATCATCCTATTACAGATGACGTTTGACGATATTAAAGCACACGACTCCGCATGTAGGGATCGTAGCGATTTCAGGTCGAAGGATTGCATACTCCATTGTCACTATGAGAACTACTTATGACACTCACATAACGCTCCATGTAGTGTTCTCATGGTGGGTCAATCCAGTACATCATTACTCTAATGTGTACCTATGTGGCGACTCGATATCTCATATCCATGACCCGTGAGAAATGGTCATCAGTCTGCACACATAATAGCCTCAATGTATTATTATTGTCCTTATTAATAAAATACTTGATTACGGATATTTAAGAATATGATTTCATTGTTCAATAGTGTCTCACGATCAAGTCATGTACTTGATATTCTATTAAAATGAAATTTCTATTCTAAGGACTTTATTATGTTTAAACAAGTAACACAATAAACTGGAATGCCTCAAATCATATATATATATATATATATATATATATATATATATATATATATATATATATATATATATATATATATATATAATGGCAAGATACAAATGTAAGTCTAAGAAATACATTGGCCTCTAGGGCTTACACCAACAATCTCCCACTAGCACTAGAGCCAATCAGGCATAAATCTAATGCCCATCGATCTAGTGTGACCTTCATGCTTCTGTTGAGCAAGAGGTTTCGTAAGTGGGTCAGCAACGTTATCAAGTGTTGGTACTCTGCATATTTTCACATCTCCTCTATCGATAATCTCTCGAATGAGATGGAAGCCCCTAAGTATATGTTTGGATCGCTGATGAGATCTAGGTTCCTTAGCTTGTGCAATGGCCCCGTTGTTATCACAATAGAGATCAATGGGGTCCACAATACTAGGAACTGTACCAAGCTCAGCAATGAACTTCCTGATCCAAACAGCCTCCTTTGCTGCATTGGAGGTGGCAATATACTCAGCCTCTGTAGTAGAATCGGCGACTGTCTCTTGCTTTGAACTCTTCCAGCTCACCTCCCCGCCATTCAGGAAGAACACATAACCAGATTGCGATCTGGAATCATCCTTATCGGTTTGGAATCTAGCATCGGTGTAACCTTTTACAGCAAGCTCTTCCTCGCCTCCATATACCAAGAACGAATCCTTAGTTCTTCTCAAGTACTTAAGGATGTTCTTGACAGCAGACCAGTGACTTTCAGGGGATCGGGTACCTGCTCGTTATGCTTAAAGCATACGATACATCTGGTCGAGTACATAACATGGCATACAAGATAGATCCAATTGCGGATGCATATGGAATCTTATTCATGCGATCCCTTTCTTCTTGAGTGGAAGGGGATTGTGCCTTTGATAGGCATATACCATGTGTCATAGGCAAGAGTCCTTTCTTGGATTCATGCATGTTAAAGCGTCTCAACACTTTGTCTATGTATGTACTCTGACTTAGGCTAAGTAATTTCAGTGATCTATCCCTATAGATCCTGATTCCCAATACATAGGTAGCTTCACCCAACTCTTTCATAGAGAAGCAATTCCCTAACCATGTCTTTACATTTTGTAGTGTAGGGATGTCATTTCCAATGAGTAATATGTCATCTACATATAACACCAGAAAAACAACAATGCTCCCACTAACCTTCTTGTAGACACAAGGTTCATCTTCATTTTTGATGAATCCGTACTGTCTTACAGCATCATCAAAACGAAGGTTCCAACTTCTGGAAGCTTGCTTCAATCCATAGATTGATCGCTGCAATTTACATACCTTTCTGGCATCCTCTGAAATGCCAAAGCCTTCAGGTTGTGTCATGTACACATCCTCAAGAATCTTTCCATTAAGGAAAGCAGTTTTGACATCCATCTGCCATATCTCATAATCATGGTATGCAGCGATAGCAAGTAAGATCCGGACAGATTTAAGCATCGCAACAAGCGAAAAGGTGTCATCATAGTCGACACCATGAATTTGCTTGAAACCCTTGGCGACCAATCCCGCCTTAAAGGTGTGTACCTTACCATCCATGTCAGTTTTCTTTTTGAAAACCCACTTGCACCCTATTGGTTTCACCCCTTCATGTGGCTCTACCAAGGTCCGTACCTGGTTGGTGTACATGGAATCCATCTCAGATTTCATGGCCTCAAGCCACTTCTCAGATTCTGGGCCAGTGATGGCCTCCTGGTAGGTCACAGGCTCGTCTTGATCCATGAGCAATACATCACCATGTGGAGTCATGAGAAATCCATATCTCTCATCCTGGTGAAGTATCATGTTAGACCTACGCTGGTCTTGTGCTACTGGAGCAGGTTGTTCCTCCGCAACATTTTGTGAAGGTTGCTCCTGTTCCACCAATGGTAGGTCACTACTCTGTGATTCTTGAATTTCTTCAAGTTCTATCTTCCTCCCACGGGTTCCTATGGAGATAAACTCCTTTTCTAGGAATACACCAGTCCGTGCGACAAACACTTTGCCTTCAGAAGGATTATAGAAATAGTACCCCTTGGTTTCTTTGGGATACCCCACAAAGAAGCATTTTTCAGATTTGGGATCAAGCTTATTAGAAACTTGATGTTTTACATATGCTTCACAACCCCAAATCTTCATAAAAGACATGCTGGGTCGTCTACCAGTCCATATCTCATATGGTGTCTTTTCTACCGCTTTGGATGGAACATAGTTAAGTGTAAAAGCTGCTGTTAATAGAGCATGTCCCCAGAAAGAGTTTGGAAGGTTTGCATGACTCATCATAGACCGAACCATGTCCAACAAGGTTCGATTTCTCCTCTCAGAAACACCATTCCATTGTGGTGTTCCAGGTGGAGTGAGTTGAGATAAAATTCCACACTCTCTTAGATGATCATCAAACTCTAGGCTCAAATATTCACCATCTCGATCTGATCG
This sequence comes from Sophora flavescens, assembly GCA_030762895.1. NCBI lineage: Eukaryota > Viridiplantae > Streptophyta > Magnoliopsida > Fabales > Fabaceae > Sophora > Sophora flavescens. The sequence continues at coordinate 247,196,499 of CM061064.1, forward strand.
AAGAGTTTTAATATTTTTACCAAGTTGGTTTTGTACCTCATTTTTGAATTCCTTGAACTTTTCAAAGGATTCCGATTTATGTTTCATAAGATACACAAATCCATATCTACTGAAATCATCAGTGAATGTGATGAAGTACTGAAAACCACCTCTAGCTAATGTGTTTAGGGGTCCACATACATCGATATGTATAAGACCCAAAAGATCGTTAGCTCTTTCACCTTTTCCGGTGAATGGAGCTTTAGTCAACTTTCCCAATAAACAAGACTCACATATCTCATACGATTCATAATCAAATGAGTCCAAGAGTCCATCTTTATGGAGCTTCGAAATGCGCTTCTCATTTATATGGCCTAAACGACAATGCCAAAGATAAGACAGGTTCAACTCATTTGGTTTGAGCCTCTTAGTATTTATGTTATAGATGGGCATTTCAAGATCAAGGATATAAAGCCCATTACTCATGCGTGCACTAGCATAGAAAATATCATCCAAATAAATAGAACAACTTTTGTTCTTTATTATAAAAGAAAAACCAATCTTATCCAAACAAGAAACGGAAATGATATTCCTGCTAATTGCAGGCACAAAATAACAGTTCTCTAACTGAATAGTAAGCCTAGTGGGCAAAGTCAATACATAAGTCCCTACAGCTAAAGCAGCAACCTTTGCTCCATTTCCAACTCGTAGGTTGACTTCGCCCTTTGCCAATGGTCTACTCCTGTTTAGATCCTGCACATTTGTACAAATGTGAGAACCACATCCAGTATCTAATACCCATGATGCAGAAGTAGATAAATTGACTTCTATAACAAACACACCTGAAGTGGAAGTCTCACTTCCCTTCTTCTTCTTGATTTCTTCCAGGTATTTTGGGTAGTTCCTCTTCCAATGTCCAGTCCAACCGCAATGGAAGAAATTGCCTTCCTTAGCCACATCACCCACATGCTTCAAGCCAGAAGCACTGGGCTTGATCTTGTTGATGGCCTTTCCCTTGCCCTTGCCCTTTTGTTTGTGCGTGGGCTTCTTGGGTTGCTTCTTGCTATTTCCAGCCTGGACCATCAAAATGGCCTTCCCCTTTCCTTTGTTAATATTTTGTTCAGTAGTTTTCAACATGCTCAACAATTCTGGCAAAGGTTTTTCAAGATCATTCATATTATAGTTCATGACAAACTGACTATAGCTCTCAGGCAACGATTGCAGAACTAAGTCGGTGGCCAACTCTTGGCCTAAAGGAAATCCCAGTCTCTCGAGATTCTCAATCTAACCGATCATCTGGAGTACATGAGGACTCACATGGCTTCCTTCTGCCAATTTACACTGGAAAAGGGCTCTGGAAACTTCGAACCGCTCATGCCTTGCTTGCTCTTGGTTTAGCAGCTTGAGGTGCACGATCATATCATACGCCTCCATGGTTTCATGTTGCTTTTGCAGCTCAGAGGTCATGGTAGCAAGCATAAGACAGCCGATGTCTAAGGCGTCATCCTGATGCTTCTTATAAGCATCCCTGTCAGCCCTAGGAGCACTTGAAGGCGGTGGCTCCTCGGGAATAGGCTCCTCAAGAACATAAAGCTTTTTCTCATGTTTGAGGACAATCCTCAAGTTTCTGTACCAGTCTAGAAAATTTGTTCCGAATAGTTTGTCCTTCTCAAGGACGGATCGCAATGACAGGTTACTTGATGTGTTTGATGCCATGATAATCTACAGAGATAAATATGAAAAATATAAGTATCATGTCATGAAGTTAATTAATAAGGTCTTTAATTAAATACGCCTCCCACTATTTTACTCAAAACAATGACCCTCATCATTGATTCGGAAAATCCTGTTGGAAGATTTTCTAGTGGGCCAAGATCCATGTTTCACCTAGCTTTAAGTCAGCTTTGGCTGATCACTCAAAATTCGGTTATATAGGTAGGAAACACTTTCTGATTGCATCTCATGCAACTCTTGGACAGTTGGGTGAATAACTCTTATTCTAATCCATCACATGGACTAAAGCCCAACTTTTAAGCCTCTAAGCCTTTCAATCCTATTGAAGTTGGCTTAGTTAAGTCAGACCCAATGGATAGCAGTTGAACATTACATTTGTCCCATTGCGTCTTACTATTATAGATAAAGGTGCCCCGCTTTGGCAGACCCACACTTGATCGATCATAGTCTTGACGAGTGTCATGCATTGGAAGGCCTTTAAATGTGACTTAATATTTCCTTTTGAGGGATTTGATTAAAATTTGATCTCATCATTTGTTAAACTCTTTAACTTACTATTTACATACATGCATCTCATACATATATTAGTTAAACCCCTTTTAACATACTATATACATACATGCATCTCATACATATATAAGGCAAATAAATGTGATATGGTTATGGCCCCTAACACATTGATTCTCCCAAGCCAATGAGAGAATCTAAACTGAAACCTAGGAGCGTCCAAGCTTCTCCAAGCATGATCTCCCACAGGATAACGTCTTCTTGTCTCCATCATTACATTACATAAACAGAAACCTCATTTTACATATGAGGGGAGTGAGATGAGAAAAGAATATACATATGGAATATAAGAGAAAGGTACGGCAAGTAGACCGTATTTCAAAATATAAACCAAAAGATTAAAGGACTAAGGCCATAACCATTCACCATACATTACCAAATAAATAGTAACAACCAATAATAATACACAATTATTATTATTATTAATATTAATTAGAGATTTCAAAATCTGAATTTTGAAAACATAACATATATATATAATAAATCACATTTATTGTAATTGATGTTACTATAAATCACATTTATTGTAATTGATGTTGTTATTAAATGGTGACATAAAAGATTTCAAAAATTAAATTTCGAAATAACACACTACGCAGAGGTAGCACGGGGTTCCTGCTTCCTTAGCGGCTAGGGCTTTAACCGGTCAACCGTAAAACCGCAAGGCCCGTGAACACTTCACGCTGCAAGGAACGGCGGCTAGGGTTTCAACCCTTGGAACCTCAGCCGCAAGAACATGAACTTTTCATGTCTGATACCCTTTAACGTCACCAACAGAGAACTGAAACCGATCATGTTTAACATCAACACTTGACGCCAACGCAGAACATAATAAGGATTCCAGAACCAATGTACATATCGCATATATACACATAAATGTGCTATAGACGCATATATCATATACATACGAAAATTACAGAAACAAGGTTTCGCAAAAACGGATGCAAACGATTTTCAGAAAACAATTTTCAGAAAAACGATTAACATTATTAACATGTTATCATACATAACAGGTAAACCACGTAACAGAATCATGGTTTCGCAAGCGGCTCTGATACCACTATTGGGAATTTGCGTATAAAACAAAATAACACAGCGGAAAAAAATTCCCATCGAAGGATCCTTGCGAATGGTCATGATTCATGGTTAGAAGATTTACCTCTTGAAGCGATGAGAATTGATTGAAATCGTCTATCACGAACACCTCACGTACGGTGTCTCTAAGGTATCCACACGAGCAGATCCCGCGAACGTCCAACGTCACGAACACCAAGCGTCTCTGCCTCACAGTGCTAGCTTCGAAAACCGAGACCTGCTGCTCACTGTCACTCTCTATGTGTGGTTAGGGTAAAAACCGTGTAGGCACAATAGCTTAAGTGGTATATTTATAGTAGCACCTCCTTAAGTGAGTTAGTGAGCAGCGTTTGACCCAAGCCCCATATACTATGCGCTAGGCCCAATAAAAGAGTCCAACTCTCCTTTTAATAATTCTTTTGATCCGCTCTTATGTGTGTGACCCTATAGGTTCCCAAAACGTTAGTAGTAATATTAAATCCCATTTAATATTACAAACAATGAGCGATATCTAGCAATACATCACTGCCACCTAAGTAGTGAGAAAGTCAGTGATTTGACGAAACCTTTCTGTGACAAATATTCATGTGCATTATTATCCCTTTGTCCATATATCTATATTGAACACAAGACATAGAATGTGTCACCCTTGTATGGTTCAATATCATGTTCCCTGATACCCGAGTAGACTTAACAACAAATGAGGTCAATATCTCATATTAACTCATTTCAGCACGGCCATGCATTTTACAGTCTCACTTTATCAGGGGGCCCACTGATATTACTCCTGTTATGTAGGAGGGACAAATTCCATCTAGGTCACTCACATCCCTCTACATCGCTCATGGTATGCCCAATGACCGTCTTTATGATCATCCTATTACAGATGACGTTTGACAATATTAAAGCACACGACTCCTCATGTAGGGATCGTAGCGATTTCAGGTCGAATGATTGCATACACCATTGTCACTATGAGAACTACTAATGACACTCACATAATGCTCCATGTATTGTTCTCATGGTGGGTCAATCCAGTACATCATTACTCTAATGTGTACCTATGTGGCGACTCCATATCTCATATCCATGACCCGTGAGAAATGATCATCAGTCTGCACACATAATAGTCTCAATGTATTATTATTGTCCTTATTAATAAAATACTTGACTACGGATATTTAAGAATAGGATTTCATTGTTCAATAGTGTCTCACGATGAAGTCATGTACTTGATATTCTATTAAACTGAAATTTCTATTCTAAGGACTTTATTATGTTTAAACAAGTAACACAATAAACTGGAATGCCTCATATCATATATATATAATGGCAAGATACAAATGTAAGTCTAAGAAATACATTGGCCTCTAGGGCTTACACCAACAGTATATTGTCCGGTCCAACTTCCTTGCCATTATCCATCCTTCTCAAAGCTTCTTTTACCTCATGCTCTTGGATTCTACGATAAAAAATGTAATTTTGGTCCTCCTTTTTGATGTCAAGCACCCGTGAGCATGATAAAACTTCAAATCCTTCATTAAATAACTTATGGAAATAATTCTTCTATCTTTCTTTAATATCATGTTCCTTAACCAAAACTCTACCCTCTTCATCCTTAATACACTTCACTTGGTCCAAGTCTCTTCTCTTTTTTTTCCCTATTTTTAGCAAGCCTATAAATATCTTCTTAGCCATACAAAAAAAAGTATGCCATTTTCTCTCTCCTTCGTTGTGTTCTTCTATTCTGGCACGTCCTTCGTCTTCCGACGCTCGTTCCTGTCCCGTCAATCACTGTTAGGCCCCATCCACCGTCGTTTCAGGCCGCAGACCACATCACTAGACTCGCTGGCCACCGATCTGTCCAACAGTCTAGACCGTGTCGCCATTCTCCTTCGACGCGCTCACACACGCCTCTCATCCTCTCTGCCCGCAACCACACGCGCGCTATTTCCTCCGGCATGTGATGGCACGTTCGACCACCTTTCCGGCTGTCGTTTCCAACATCGAACTCGCAGACCCCTGCTCTTTCCGGATATGTTCTCACCTCCTTCGATGAACCACTTTTCAGTAACCACCTCGATGTGACTGTTTGGCTCTCTTAGACTATGTTTTGCTATGTTCGAAAGCTCAAATCTTTAGCTCTGCTCTACTGTTTGCTTCTCCAGTGTTTGTCATGCAATTTTTATCCACTAATGGATTATACTAGTTGCTTTTATTCCCACCTATGATCATTCCAGTGGTGACTCTCTTCCCACGAATAAATCATATTAGTGGTGACTTCTAGATGCACGGGTTTCATCTCAGTCCTGGAAGTAGTTGCCTACCTTAATTTCAATTTTAAATAATTTGGGTCTCCGATATTGTTGTTGAAGCTTCCAAATGCGGTTTTGAGAAGTTCGGACCTTGCTACTAGATACTTGCCAAGAAATTTGTCTGACCGATGATCATTCCAGCTATCTTGCTAAGTTATCTTTCCTGCAACTTTCTTCAGGTCATATCACTATCCAATGTGGGACTCCAACAGTAGGAATTTGACTTCCTTTACCTAGGAGAATTAAAATGACAAAAACATTAAGGGGATAAATGTTAAATATAAGTCCAAGGCCTAAACAACAATTTTAGAGAGAATAAAGGAGGAAATACATATTATTCTAGGGACCTTTGTGCAATAAGCTAAAAGATAGGAAATAAAATTGAGAGGGGGAGATGCATCCCCTTTCATTGTGGATGTGAAAAATATCAAGGGAGAAGGGGGAAAGAGGTGTGATAGGGTTTGGGATTAGGGAGTAGTACTGGTAAGTTCCCTCCTTCATCTTCCTCTTCTTCCCTCTTGAAAATTTCATGGAGCTCATGATCTTCATTTTGTGTAGAGGAAGAAAGAACTAAAAGGGAGGTATGTTTTCACAACTTAGAAATTCCCCCTCTAAAAGGGAGGTACGTTTTCACAACTTAGAATTCTCCAAGCCCAAGCTCTAAAAGCTTACAATTCAGAGAATGCAAAACATTTCTTCCCCACATAAACTACCTTCCCTTTTATAATTGTTGAGATCCTTGTTATTCCACCAGCGTTAGTCCATGTTTCATATGTCCGGTCATGAGCGTTGGGGGGTGTTGTGAGTCCCACATCGATTAGATATATTTCCTAGTAATGCTTATAAGGTTTGGGAAGTCCTCACCTTACAAGCCGGTTTTGTGGGATTGAGTTAGGCCCAAATCCCAAATTTTAAGATGGTATCAAAGCCTATCCTAGATCTGTTATTGGACCAAGATCTTTGTTATTCCACCCGCATTTGTCCATGCTCCAGATGTCCAGTCCTGGGTATGAGGGGGTGTGTTGAGATCTTGTTATTCCAGCCGCATTAGTCCATGCTTCAGATGTCCAGATCTGAGCATGAGGGGGGTGTTGAAAGTCCCATATCGATTAGAGATATGGTCTAAGTAGTGCTTATAAGGCTTATGCAGTCCTCACCTTACAAGTCGATTTTGTGGGTTGTGCCCAAAGCCCCAATTTAAGAATCCTTATTTCATACCTTCTCTCTTCTCTAACTAACTAACTGACATCATGCCTCCACTCCCTGAAGAAAAGAAGAATTTTGGTCCTAGATGAGGCAACTGCATCCATTGACACTGCAAATGATAATTTAATTTAATTTAATTCCTACAGTAATTGATAATGACTTGGTTTTGATCCTTGATGAAGGCACTTGAAGACACATTATTTACCTCAATATATGTGATCATATCATTAGTGATAATGAAACCTTGGAAAACATATATCTCATAATTTAGGTGGTGTGTCAATGTATCATATCATCCAAAAGTTTGGTGTGGTGCTACTGCTAGGTTGAATTTAACTTTTTATGGTTCTCCTAGTATGGTAGCATATTTATGCACTCCTTTGTGTAATATTGGAGCTGACGAACGCTAATTTTCTGACATATACAGGGAAAGTTGTGGAGTTTGAACACCCAGCTCAATTGCTACAGAAAATTTCTTCATTGTCAAAGTTGGTTTCATAATTTTTTAGATCACCCCAAAGTAACGGCTAAAACGATATAGAATCAGGACAGGAAAAAGTCATTTATTTTAAGGAGGATAGTATAGCAGTAGCAAACTTCCATACACTTATTGTGCATAGAGAAAAGTTAGGCCCAATGCTTAGTAGAATTATTTCTAGCAGCAGATAGCTCAATAAATCCGGACCAACAACTTAAAGATGAAAAGGTCAACGTTGATTGGGGGCTCCAGACCTTGATACAAGTATGAATCCTGTTCTTAGATCACAAGCTTGACCCATTTTCTAACATTTTTTTTCTTTTTCAAACTATATAGGTATTGCAATTAGTAACTTTTCCATAGTATCGTTACTGGTTTCATTCAAAGCAACTTAGGCAGGCATCAACATTGTTTTATATACAGTCTTTTTAATGCCCAATCTCATATCTTGTGTACTAAATGAATGATACTGGTGCATTATATTCTGTCAATAAAGATTTATATTGCTTTGTGCTACACATGACATAGATGAATGATTAGTCACACTGGTGTTACTCATTCCTTTGATCTTGAACAGGACAAAACTCTCATTCCTTGAACTTTACACCAAAATTACAATTTTTAACTGGTGTTCTTTATGTTAGGTTACTTCCGTCCACACACCTCACAATATCATTGATGTAGCTGAAATTTGCTATTCTTCCAAATGTGCATGCATTTGTAAATGGCTTCTATGCTTAGATAGCTAGTTTATTTTATTTCCATGCATTACATTGGCAGTCATATGCTTATATGCTATCTACAAAACACTTCATTTTTTTCTGTTTATGGGGAAAATGGTATCTTTTTTTTCTTAGTTGCAAGCGGGATTCATATAGGTAGACTAAGAGTTATGATATGGTTTTAGACTAAACTCGCCATGTTTCACAAAATTGATGCGAATACATTTACCTTAATAGGAATCCAAGATTTCCATTTATTTTCTCCTATAACCATCATTCCTCTGAGTTTGTAGTTGGGGAAGCCAGTTTACTTATGCTTATTCTTACTTTTTCTTTTGCTTCAAATATGAAGAACATGCCTTCTCAATATCCAACTTATAGGTAAATCATCAAATTGTTTTTGCATGTTCCCTATCTTCAAATTTTGCTTACATAATGTCATCTTAATTCAACATTTAAGTCTTAAATTTTATTAACTTATTAAGCACGTCCTGATTAAATTTTTTTTTTTTGGATACCATACCTTTCAATTACTTAATTCCGAAAAAGGCTACTTTTTTAGGATAAGCGTATCTAAAAAATGTGGGGGAAAAACAAATCAGGATGTGAGAGGGGCTGGAGCTCGTTTCCAAGCCTCATTCATGATCTAAGGTCTAGGGTTTCCTTAGTCTTGTAAAGTTGATGCAGCAGGATTTTCTGGTGGTATTTGGATGCTTTGGGATGATAGTAACTTCAGGATTCAGGTTATTCAATCTCATAGGCAATTTGTTCATACTACAATAATGCAGAATGGTAAAGAAGACTGGTTTTTTATAGCAGTGTATGGTAGTCCACAAATGCAAGCTAGGGAGGATCTCTGGAGTGGTCTTCGTAGTATTGCTTCGGGTATTGATGGTCTATGGATTGCTATACTTGATTTTAACTCTATCTCTTATACTGCTGAGAAGTTTGGTGGAGTTGGTCTTAATAGACAATCTATCCACCGATTTAATGATTGTTTATATGATTGTGGGTTAGAGGATGTTGGTTTCAAGGGGCTTTCTTTTACATGGGAATGGCAAGGAGTGAAGGAGAGGTTGGATCGTGGAGTGTCAAATAATCTGTGGAGGCTGAGATTTCCAGAAGCCTCTGTTCTCCATTTACCAACTCTTAAATCTGATCATAAGCCTTTGTTATTGTCTTTGGAGAAATATGGTCATGTTGGTTCTTGTAATCGCCCTTTCAGGTTCATGGCAGGCTGGCTTGTGGAAAAAACTTTTCCTCCCATTGTTAAATAATTGTGGAATGGTGATTAGCATTGGAAGATAACTGTGGGGAAGTTCCAATCTGAAGTTCATGACTGGAATATCAATTGTTATGGCAACATCTTTCATAGAAAGTGTCGTCTTATGGCTAGGATGGAAGGTATAAATACTAAGCAGACTATGGGAGGGAATGGTCACTTGAATAAACTTCTTCAAAAATTGTGGGATGAGTATAATAGTGTGTTAGCACATGAAGAATTGTTTTGGTGTCAAAAATCTAGATATGCCAGATAAAGTTTGGAGATCATAATACACGTTTTTTCCACACTGCGACAATTATTCACCGTAAGCGTAATAAAATTTAGGCTCTCACTTCAGCTAATGGAGATCTTTTGACAGATGATAGATCTTTGAAGGATATGGCGATCCCATGTTTTCAAAGTCCTTATCAAGTTGCAGGTAGTTCAATTCCAATGATATGGATAGTGGCTTCCTGTGGTTAGATAATGATAGCTTTGGTTGAAATTCAGAAGCCTTTTCCTAGATTCTTAGATTAAGCATGCTGCTTTTAGTATGGGGCACTTGAAAACTCCTGGTCCAGATGGTTTGCAACCAATTTTCTTCCACTCTCAAAGGGATGTTATAGGAGCTTCGGGCGGTGTGCAAGTTGGTCAAGAGTATTTTTATTGATTCGGACCAGGTTTGTAACTTAAATGAGACATTGATTGTTCTTATTTTGAAGATATTGAGCCCTGATTCTTTGAAGCATTTCCATCCAATTAGTCTTTGTAATGTTATATATAAAATCATAAAATCATCACAAATATTACAGCGACGAGACTTAAGAGGTTCATGGATCCCCTTATTGCTCCCCATTAGTGTAGTTTGAATCGGGTTGTCATAGCTCGGATAATTTAGTCATTGCTCAAGAAATCTTTCATTCCATACTAATTAAAAAAGAGAAGAAAAGCTTTTTGGAAGTGAAGGTATATTTGGAGAAGGCTTTTGATTGTCTGTGGTGGGAATTTCTTGAAGAGACTCTAAATTGTATTGGCTAATAACGAAATGTGTCTCAACTGCATCTATGAAAGTTCTGTTTAATGGTGACATGACAGTTAATTTCTTTCCTACTAGAGGCATTAGGCAAGGAGACCTCTCTCTCCTTACCTTTTTGTCTTTTGTATAGAAAGATTAGGCCATTGCATTCTTGATGCTATTAATAATGGGAGTTGGAAGCTGGTTTTTCTGAATAGAGGAGGTCCCCCTATTTCGAATCTCTTCTTTTCGAATGAACTTTTGATCTTTATGGAGGCAACTGGAGGGCAGGTTGATATTATAATGATTTGCCTAAATCGATTTTGTGAAGCTTCTGGGTAGTTGGTGAGTTTGGAAAAACGTGCATGTTGGTTTCTAGGAATGTTAATCATAATATTGTGATGGGTTTACGGGATGGATCTGGGTTCAGTCTTACTCATGACTCATGCAAGTATTTAGGTGTTCCTCTTATTCGTATACGTACAAATAAGGACACCTTTAATCACTTGCTTGAGAAAACGCATAAATGCCTTAGCTCTTGGCGTGTTGAGGCTCTTTCATTTGCAGGGAGAACAACACTTGCTCGGTCAGTTGTAGCTGCTCACCCAATGTACATGATGCAGACCACCTTTCTCCCAAAGTATATGTGTACTAAGTTGGAACGTATGAATAGTGATTTAGTGTGAGGATCTCAGGAGGATGTTAGAAAGTGCCATACAGTAGCTTGGGATAAATTTTGCCAGCCTAAGTCTTTGGGTGGTATGGGTTTTAGGAACCTCCATGCTTTCAACCAAGCTCTCTTGATGAAAATAGGGTGGGGTCTCATAACTAAGTCAGATGCTTTATGAGTGTAAGTTATGCACAGCAAGTATAATTGTAGTGCGGGTCTCTTACCAAATGTGACTTCATGTGCACAAGCTTCTACTTGTGGTATGGAATTTGTCTCACCTGGAAATTCACATTGAAGGGAATTCGGTGGAATGTTGGGAATGGTGTATGTGTTCGTTTTTGGCAGGATAAATGGTTGCACTCAGGTGTTATCTTGCAAGTGGTGGCTTTCAGTCCTATCCCTGATGAGGATGTTAGACCATCGGTGGATGAGTATGTTGATGACGCAGGTGAGTGGAAGTTTAGCAGGTTTTAGCATCTTCTGCCAGGTGCTGTAGTCATGGAGATTCGAGCATCTTTGGCTCGAGTTGACATGTAGCATGAGGATAATGTGGTTTGGGTAGGTACTCCTGATGATGACTTTACGACCAAATAAACTTATCATTTGGGGATAGGTAGCTCTTTGGAGGGTGGAGATGAGTTGTGGAAGATAGTGTGGCATTGGACTTGAGTGCTACATTGTCATTGTCTATTCTGGAAGATTGCACATGGAGGGCTTTGTACGAATAGGTATAGGAGTGATCGAGGGCTAGTCTCTGTGCTATGTCCATTATGTGGGGCGGCTGATGAGTCTTCTTTGCACTTTCTTAGAGATTGTTCTTATGTAAAGCCGTTGTGGCAACAGTGTGTAGATGATGGTCTTCAGCATGATTTCTTTTGTTTGGACATCAGGCTTTGGCTTAAGGATAACTTGCGCCCAACTACTCGTTCATGGAGAGGTTTGCCTTGGCATGTCCTATTTGGGTACCTTATTTCGAATATTTGGAATGGAAGGAATCAGTGGGTCTTCCAAAATTTTATTTTTTACCATCAGAAATTATTAGTCACTGCTGCTAGTCAGGTTCAAGAATCGAATTCGATAGCTGGAGATGAGACCAGTCAGAAGATTTATCATGAGGTTCTTGTAGGTTGGAGTTTTCCACCTAATGATTGGATTAAAGGTAATATAGATGGTTCGATGCGTCAAAGTTTTGGAGGCGCTTCTGTATTGACATGTAGAAGCTGTGTGACCTTTTCTAGCACAAAAGTTGCATTTAACAAATGTTGTGTTTGATGTTTTAGGTGCAGCAAAAAATTTCTTGAAAGATTTCTCATGTATCTTAGGTTCATAGCCTATTCCAGCCTTATCATAAACACAGTTTTGTAGTCCTAATAAAGCATTCAAGTTATCTATACCATTTGTGAACTTGGCTAAGACATTTTTCAGTTTTTCAACTTCTTTTGTCAATGTACAACACTTAGAACAATTAGAGCTAGATGCAATCAAGACCTTATTCCTAGCTTCTAGTTCTCTTTCTTTCATTTTCAAGAATGCATAATCATCACATTGTTTAGCAATTATTTTTCTAGATGAGACAAGTTGTTTAGCAATCTTAAGATATTCAACATGTAACTCATCAAATGCATCTTGCAATTCATCAAAAGTAGGTTGTGAATCAAAATTTACTTCACTCTTTGAATCACTGTTATTGTTGGCCATCAAGCACAAGTTTGCCTCCTCAGATTCAAATTCCTCAGTGGAATCTACATCATTATCATCCCAAGAAATGTAGGCTTTTCTTGGCTTTATCCACTTCTTGTCCTTTGAGTCAAACTTTTCTGGTTTGTCCTTCTTTTGTAGTTTTGGACAGTCAAGCTTCATGTGGCCAATCTTTCCACATTCATAGCATATGATGTTGTTGGAAGAGTTGTCACATTTGCTAAAATTTCTCCTTTGAAAAGTGGATGGCTTTCTTTTGAAGTTGTCTTTCTTCTTTAGAAACTTCTTGAATTTTCAAACTAGCATTCTCATCTCTTCTTCAGATTCTGCCGCTTGTGCTGAATCATTGTCATCATTGTCTTCTACTTCTCTGACTCGTGATTTCAGAGCCAATCCCTTTTTCTTTTTGTCAGTTTCTTCATTCTCATTCAGTCAGTTCAACTCTAATACATGCTCTTGCAGTTTCCCAAACAATGTGGCAATGGTCATTGATGAGAGGTCTCTAGATTCTGATATTGCAGTGACTTTAGGCTGCCATTCCCTGCTCAAGCATCTCATTACTGTTAATTTGATCCTCATTTGATATAGTTTTTCCAAGACCAGTTAGTTGGTTGACAATGTGAGTGAATCTCTTTTGCATTTCAGTCATAGGTTCTCCTTATTTCATTCTGAACAGCTCATACTCATGTGTGAGGGTGTTCGTTCTTGCTCTTTTGACATCTGTGGTTCCTTTATGTGTTACTTGCAATGTATTCCACATCTCCTTTGCTGATTTGCAATTCGAAACCCTGAAAAACTCATCACAGCTTAAAGCAGATGTTATAATATTCTTAGCACGTGCATTATATTGAACTATTTTCTTATCATCCTCATTCCATTGAGTTTAAGGCTCATTTCTTGGAGCACCGTTAGCATCTATAGTAGAGGGGACAAATGGTCCATTTTCTACTGCATCCCATATGTCAACACCTGCTGCCTCAAAAAAGATTACCATTCTTTCCTTCCAATAGATATGCTCCGATCAACTGAAGGCAGGAGGCCGTGCAAGGTAAGACCCTTCATTCAAGCAATCATTGGAAGCCATGCCCTTATAGCTGTTAAGCCAAACTTAAGAGTTTTGCTCTGATACCAATTATTGTTTTGGCTTCAAAGACTCAAGAGGGGGGGTGAATTGAGCTTTCAAAAAGCTTTTCAAAAAATTTACTTTTCAAATAAAAGTTGCCTCAGGATCTTTTAAAAAAACAGTGAAGGGCTTTTTATGAAATCTTGAATAGAAGGTGGTGAGGAAAGAAAGATTAATTCAGAAAGATAAATCAGTAATAAGATTCAAGTTCACAGCTCACAGCTATCAATTAAATAGTGATTGAATCAAACAGGAAGAATTTCAGTTCAGAGTCGTACAAGTATTAGATACAGGTCTTAATCAGTCAAGGACTTAAGTTACAATATACCAGTTTCTGTTTCAGTGATAAAGAACAGTCTTAATCAACTCAATTTTGAACAATTAATAACTCAAGATTGATTGCAGTAATACTCTGGTTTTAATTCATATTAAACAGATCAAGAACTGATATCAATTGAAAACTAAGAATATCAAGATCATAGTTATATGCGCAAGAAGATGAATGATTTTCACAATTGATCTCTCTAATTGATTTTGTAAACTTCTGATCTGTTTTAAAAGTGTTCTTCTGATCCCTCTATATATAGGAAACAAGTTATAATCGTTGGGATCAATTAAATACATCTATGTATTGAATCAAGAACCTTAAATTCATTTGTCAGTTACAGCAGCAGACATACATCTATTGATTACATTGCTGTACCTGACAAATAATTTTCTTATTTCCCAAAATCATTTTCATTAAAAAAACTTATTCCTTTTAATGCAAGTTATGAAAATTGATTTTCTTCATGCATCTTTTTAGTTGAGCTATCTTGTGACTAAGAGATTTCTTTCTCTTACAAATCATCTAAGACTTAAAACTAACATTCTCATTTAAGCTTGGTCTTGATGATCCTTTGATCTTTGTCTTTGCTCTTTTGATTTCTACATGCAGCTCCTTGATTCCTTCAAGTTCTTCCTTGAATATTTTCCTTGAATTTGATTAATGAACTTGTTGATCACTGTTTGATACCCGTCGTTGCAATTTGACACTAAAACACTTGGACACGCATTAAATTGTATTTGTCATATATCAAAATCTCTAAGTCACTGAGTCTTACACCAAGTCATTCATCGAGAAACAATTCCCAAACCATGTTTTCACATTTTGCAGCATAGGGATATCGTTTCCTATAAGCAGTATGTCATCCACATACAAAACGTGAAATACAATCACACTCCCACTAACCTTCTTGTACACACAAGGTTCATACTCGTTTTTGATAAATCCTGTAACACCATGTTTTTCCTATGCTTTCTGTAGCAGTAAATATATGTTTAAAAATGTTTATTTTAGATTAAACTTAGAGGATGATTTTAATTAAACTAAAATCATTTTCTTGTGTTGTTATATCATATGAAGTCACGGTAAAAATTTTGGTTGGAAATTCAAACGGAAGTCGATCTGCATTTTCACTGGTGGTACAAATTTAATGTGCAGAAAACCTAATTTTGACCCATGAACGAGACAGTTAGTATTTTTATTATGTTTCCTTCAACTTTGGTTATTTTTAAAAATTTTGTTCAAAAATAAAATATAATATTTTATTCGGGCAAAAACGTTGGAAGAATTACGATCCGAAATGCAACCGGGTACGAAATAGAGCAGATTAGGGAGCATAAAAGAAGTGAGGAGACATGTTGGAAGAGGGTATGCCACACTCCAAAAGTGTAATCATCACACTTTTTCAAATTATAATACAATTCTAATCCAAAAAGTCATTTATCTCTCTTATTCCATCCAATCAAGCATTAAACCACCAAGCTTGCTCAACAAGCTCTCCCTCTCTTATCCCTTGGCCGTGTAACTCCCCCCCCCCCCTCTATATATATCCCTCTCATTTTCACTTCATCATCTTCCTTCTTCAAACTCCATTAAACCTTCATCTTCTTCCTTTCTCATGAAAGTTCAAGCTCTTAAAGCTTTAGTTTTTATTCATCTTTTCTACTTGAGTTCTTCATTAAAGTTCTTCCTTATACTAAGAGTAATGCTCTCATATGAATCTTTTTTCTAGTTTCATCTTTTATTTCTTAGTTTACTTTATGTGTTCTTTATATGATTTAAACTTCTAAAATCTCTCTAAAATGGTAGAAAACTCCTTTTTAGTTGAAACCACTTTCTATAGTCATGTATTAACTTATATTTTCACATACTTATGTTAAACAAAAATCTCTACCTATCTCTTCCAATGAAGGCCGAATGCTTGCATTTGTGACCTTGGAAGTTTTTGTTTCAACTTTTGGAATATGATCATGTGTTTGAGTTTCTAACTATCCCTTGATCTTGAATCTATAAATCTTGGAAGTTTTGATAGATTGTTCCTATGATGGCCGAAAATATGAATAAGTAAGCCTTGGAAACTATGTTTCAACTTTCCGAGTATGATCATGTATTTAGAACTCTTAGGGGAAGTAGTTATCATTTGGATCCCTTGCAACGGCAACCAACAACTGCTATCCATATTGACCCTTTAGATGACACCCATAAACTCCAATAATAGGTCTACAAGCAGCCATAAAACCCTTCTTCACAGCATCTATGCACATGTATAATCTTTGAAAACGTGGCTTTGTGTTAGTGATGGTCGATCCACCATCACTTTTAGTGTTGAACCGACATTTTTTTTTCTAACCTCTTCACAATAATCTCAAATTCTAGAGTATTGTGCAACTGCCTGACCTTCTTGTTGTTCAAGAGCCTTCCTTCTTGCCCAATATGCCTTTGTAACCGAGATCTCAGCCATGTACTTTTCCTCCACGTCTTGGATAACATGAGCAAGTTTCTTCTCATCCACCCTCATTGTGCAAGTCAATTTATCTGCAACCCAATCAGAAGAAGCCATATACCCTTTAAATGTTCTCCCACAAGTGTGTTCCCCTTTATATGTCTTTAACCTGTAAGTTAACTCTTTACCAACTTTGCCAACAAATGCCATCCAATCGCAAAATCCCCCTACGCATTTCACTCTACACCTAATCTTGTCATTCTTAACATACCTTATATCCCTCCCATTCAACAATGCACATTCCTTCATAGCCTCTTTGAATTGGTTGATTGATGAGAATTCAGTGCCAACCTTCCACTTATAGTCCATGTACATCTCTGGCGAATTGTACATGTTATTGTTAGGTTTGATTTGTTCATCATCAGAAAATCCATCCATGCTACATATAGCTTCAGATTCATATCCGTCTGAAATTGTAGCTTCTGCTTCAACATTAGCATTAACCACAACAGGTTCACCTTTTGTTTTAGCAGTGGCATTGACCACAACAGGTTCACCTTGAGTTTCCGCATTGGCATTGACTGGAACATGTGGTGCAGCACCTCCCTCTTCAGCTTCAAAATAATCATCATGTTCACCATCATCATCACTATCATCTATTATAACATCCTCAACACTATGATCACTACTGCTATCATTAGTTTCATCATAATCTTTAGTAGGCACGTAGTCTGGATCATTTGAAGTTAATTCAACCCCATTACCTTCTTTATAACCAAGGAGCACAAATACTTCCACTTCCTTCATTACTGTGCTCAGCACTAACTTTGCCATTGACATACAATCAGAATCTGTCTTAAGTTCCTTTAGCCCATTATTCATGCATCTTCCTGGCTCACAGTACCCAATCTTCACATATCCCTTGTACCCTAACTGCTTCAGTTCAACTGTTAACTCTTGGAGTGACCAGTGACCCAAGTCAAACTGCAATTTAATGGTCATACCTCCAAGATATTCATTACCAAATCTCCCCTTCAAGAATAGACCTCCATGATGAAAACCTTAACAAAACCCTAACAAAATACATCCTAAACAAATACCATAACAGCAATGAACAAGGACTGCAAGAATAATGAACAAGGACAAAGAATGAACAACCATGAATAGTACCTGAAGCGCGCGGGAGAACAGGGGCTCTGGTTTGCTTGGTTCGCTGGGTGCGAGAACAAACCGCAAATGGTGAGCAGGGACTGTACAATAGAGACGACCAGGGACCACGTACATGCGTCGTAAATGGTTGCTGTAGGCGTCGCAAGTGGTGGCTGTAGGTGAAGGTGAACAGGGACCACACAAAAGAGAAGAGGAATAGGAAACGAAAGGGTTACTGGGTTAGGGATTTGAATCATAAAATTGGGATTTAGGGATTTATTAAAGAAGGGCAAATTGGTACTTTTTAGAGTAACAACGAATATTCTGTTTAAGTTAACAGTAAACTAACAGATTCCTAAAGCAAGGACCCAATTACAAATAAAATAATAGTTCAGGGACCTGATTACAAATTTTAAAAGTACAGGGACCTATTTGAAAATTCTCAAAAAGTTCAGGGACCTATAGAGTAATTAAACTAAAAAAAAGCACTCAAAATGTGTTTTTTTCGTCAGTTTTTTCTTTTTAATAATATTCTATCCAAACAATCATTTTTTAAGTGAACTTTTCTTTTCTTTTACTTTTTTTGAAGGTTCATCCAATCATTCAAATTTTTCAAGCACTCTTCTTTTAAAAATAAGTGCTTTCTAAAAAAAATCCAATCTTTGTTTGTTTTCTTTCGTTGTAGACCAAAAAATGGGCTCTAAAACCTATAGACTTAAAAAAATTAAAAGTGAATTGTAAATGAGCTCGTATGGCCCACCTTCCATTGATTTAAATTGAGGCCTGGGCCCATACGTCTTGCGTAATATTTACTCGACCATGCCTTTTGCGTAATGTTTACTTCGGGCTTCGACTTTATATATTCATGTGTGTGGCGCAATAGAGATTAGAGAGACACAATAATAATATGATTCGTCGCGCGTAATATTTTCGCGGTAGATGGAAAGACGAGGTGGGGAATAGAGAGAGAGAGAATTTAATTACTTTCCAATGTTTCCGACCCTTTAACACCGCCTCTCTCTCTCTCTCTTTCTCTCTCTCCCTCTTTCGATTTTTCATCTTGTCACCGCCGGCGTTTCCGATCCTTTATCACTTCCGGCGTTTCCGACCCTCTAAAAAAAATCTGTCTCTCCCTCTCTCGATTATTCATTTCATCTTTGGATTTCTTTGGAAACGATTTGAATTTTGACAGAAAGTGTTGTATTTGTTGTATCCCGAAACCCTAAAAAAGGTGTTTCGAGCCTTTTTATTCGTTTGCGATAGTAATGGGAGTTTCCCTTAAGAGCTATGTTATTCTAACACAGAAATTGAACAAAATACCGGACAACATACAGTACTGTAGCGATACTTTTTTTTTTATACAAATTTTGACTTTTTTTAAAAAAAATAAAAATTTTATTTCAAAAAAAAAACCCATTATCCAGATAATGAACTGAATTAAGCAGATATGTGTACCTGATTAACCGGATAATTGCACATATTTAACCAAAAAACCCATTAACCAAATAATGAACTGAATTAACCAGATATTTGCACATACTTAAGCAAAAAAAAACAAAAAAAATTATTTCTAAAAAAAAAACTAAATATTAAAAAAAAGAAATTTTTATTTTTTAAAAGTCAAAATTTGAAGGAAAAAAAAGTATCGCTACAGTACAGCATAGTATGTGTGTCACCATATATTATCCAAAGTGTGTCAAAATATCATTTTTGTTCCCTTAAACTACGGCTTTTTCTTATCTTTCTCGTATGATCTGCATACTGAGCTTATTATTGGGCAGTTTATTTATGATCTCATTCTTCATTATTCAAGAACATTTTATCTCGATGAATATCAAAACCCTAGAGGTTGATTTGGACTGGCAAAACTAAACAGTAACTGCAAGATGGATTCGCTATTCAAAATTGACCCTGATTTTCCCTAATTGAAATCGGATGGTATTTTTTACTCTAATTGATTGGATGGATTTTGTTTTATTACGCATGCTTTAAATTCCGATATTGAGACCATCATTGACCCTAAATGCAATTACAATTTGAATTTCTTATTCAAAATGTGAGATCGGGAAGCTTGCCTTTGTTGCCCTTGAATGGGAAAATGGAATTCTTTATTCGATGGTATACTTGGGTTATAATGTCCCTAAATACATATGTTAAAGCAGATGGTATGCATTGTTCCTTTGTACCCTTTAATGCAAATTGCAATATCAATTCTTTATTCATTATATAAATTGGATGGATAGCATATTTGAGCCTCAATGACCTTAACTGTAAAAGGCAAATACAATAGGAAAGTAAATTGGGGGTGGTACGTTTGAAATTGAACCTATAACCCAATATGCATTGGCTTATAGCAGTATGTATGCTTTATTCATAATCTAAATGGTATGTTCCAGTTCCTAACTAATTTCTCACGGTCTTTACTTAATGTCCCCAAAATTTACATTTATCTTCTAATTATTACCCTGGTGTATCAATATTTTCTTATGTGGAAGAATTTTTTTCAACAAGTTACTGCCATGTAATCGAGGGAACCGAACCTTAAGAAATAAATTTTATAATACCTCAAGATCTTTGTAATAATCATTCTCCCTTTGTAGAATTCGCTACCTCGAAATAGTGTGGGATAATGAGTTCCACTTTGAAGTTGTTGTTAACTGCTAAGTGTCAGTCCAAGATTGCCCAAAACCATGTGGTTAAGCATGAGACGGGATGAGGTCCTAACTCTAAATGCTCAAGGAAGTATGACGCGTAGAGGTTGGCAGATTACTTGAGGTGCTAGTATGAAATTATGGAGGCCTACTATAATGTTCTTGTACATAGAAATCAGGTTCTTAATAAATTCAGGCAATAATGTCTTTTACTCCTTGTTTGTGTTGCACTCAATATTTCATCATGTTTTGAACCTTGTGTTGATTATTGTCGGGAATAAATTGCAAAAGCATTTAAGGAAAGGATAAGCGGTGAATAGTGCCATCACTTGTTAAATGAGCAGCTTAAGGCCATAAAGAAGGTACAAAACCCTCATGACATGGTTAATCAGTGTGCCTCACACCCTAGAAATGTTAGTATTTCTCTCATATCAAATTTTCCACATTAAAAGTTGGTTCATTACATCTTTGATGTAGCTTGTGTTATACAATCCTTTATGTTAGTTTGCTAGAGATACACTGTCTGAATTATTTCTTTTTGTCTGTATGTGGTTAAAGGTTACTGATTGAGTTTAATTGTAACAATAGATAAGTTCTTGGCTTTAATTAGTTAGCTTATCTGTGCTCTATGCACCAACCCTCTCCATAGTAAATTACTCCTAATTCTTATAGTAGAACCAGAGCTCATGAATTTATTCATGACAACCAAGCAATAGATGATTGATTGTTGCCCCTAATATCTGAATTTGACAGTCTATCTTTTGTGGGCAATTTGATTCTACTAGCAAGCCAAGCAATAAAGTAACTAAATACTGAGGAAATTCTGGTTGAACATATCTGTTACATTATTTACTTCATTCTTGTATGGTATATTTGACCCTAATTGACTGGGTGAATTTTTTTTTACACATGCTTTAAATTCTTCGGATATTGAGACCCTCGTAGCCTGGATGACCCTAAAATACAATTACAATTGAATCGGGATGCTAGCCTTTCTTGGCCTTGAATGGAAAAATGGAATTCTTTATTTGATGGTATACTTGGGTTATAATGTCCCTAATTACATATGTTAAAGTAGATGTTATACTTTGTTCCTTTGTAGCCTTCAATGAATATTGCAATGCAAACTCTTTATTCATTATATAAATTGGATAGCATATTTGAGCCTTGATGACCGTAATTGTGATTGTAATATGAGTTATGTATTAATGGTATGCTTGAGACTATGACCTTACATGTAAATCTAATGAGTTCTATATTGATGATGTAAAAGTGGATTGTATGCATTGTGTAGGGTATGTTCCAGTCCCTAACCAATTTCTCACGGTCTTTACTTAATGTTCCCCAAAATTAACATTTATCTTCTAACTATTACACTGGTGTAACGATATTTTTCAATGAAAGAATTCTTTTCAACAAGTTACTGCCATGTTATCGAGGGAACTGAACCTTAAGAAATAAATTTGGTAATCCCTCAAGATCTTTGTAATCATCATTCTCCATCTGTAGAATTCGCTGCCTCGAAACAGTGTGGGATGATGAGTTTCACTTTGAAGTTGTTGCTAAGTGTCAGTCCAAGATTGCCAAGAACCTTGTGGTTGAATGTGAGACAGGATGAGGTCTTAACTCTATGTGCTCAAGGATGGACAAGGTTGCAGGCAGTAGCTTGTAGAGGTTAGCATATTACTTGATGTGCTAGTATAAAATTATCGAGGCCTACTATGTTGTTCTTGTACATAGAAATCAGGTTCTTAATAAATTCAGGCAATAATGTCTTTTGCTCCTTGTTTGTGTTGCACTCAACATTTCATCATGTTTTGAACCTTGTGTTGATTATTGACAAGAATCAATTGCAAAAGCATTTGAAGAAAAGAGAAGCGGTGAGCAGCACCATTACTTGTTAAATGAGCAGCTTAAGGCCATAAAAAAGGTACAAAGCCCTCATGACTTGGTCAATCAGTGTGCCTCAAATCCTAGACATTTTTTTATTTCTATCATATCAAATTTTCCACATCAGAAGTTGGTTTATAACATCTTAGATCTAGCATGTGTTATACAATCCTTTATGTTAGTTTGCTGGCGAGACACTGTCTGAAGTCTTTCTTTTTGTATGTGGTTAAAGCTTGCTAATTGAGTTTAATTGTAATAATAGATAAGTTCTTGGCTTTAATTAGTTGGCTTAGCTGTGCTCTATGCACCGACCCTCTCTGTTGTAGATTACTACTAATTCTTTGAGTAGAACCAGAGCTCGTGAATTTATTCATGACAACCAAGCAATAGATGATTGATTGTTGCCGCTAATCAGTCTGTCTTTTTTGGGCAATTTGATTCTACTAGCAAGCCAAGCAATGATGTAACTAAATGCTAAGAAAATGCTGGTTGAACATATCTGTTACATTATTGACTTTATTTTTGTATGGTATATTTGACCCTAATTGACTGGGTGAATTTTTTTATTACGTATGCTTTAAATTCGGATATTGAGACTCTTGTTGCCTGGATGACCCTAAATGCAATTACAATTTGAAATCTTTATTCAAAATGTAAAATTGGGATGCTAGCCTTTGTTGACCTTGAATGTAAAATTGGAATTCTTTACTCATGATATAAATTGGGATGGTATACTTGACTTGGGTTATAATGTCCCTAAATACAATTGCATTATGAACTCTTTAGTCATGATGTAAAAGCAGATGGTATGCATTGTGCCTTTGTAACCTTGAATGCATAATGCAATATGAATTCTTTATTCATTATATAAATTGGATAGCTTATTTGAGCCCTGATGATACTAAAATGTTACTGTAATATAAGTTATTGATTAATGGTATGCTTGAAACTATATGACCTTGGCAGTAAATTTATTGAGTTCTATATTCATAATGTAAAAGTGGATGGTATGCATTGTGCCTTGATGACCTTAACTGCAAAAGGCAAATACAATATAAAACTCTTAATTCATAATGTGAATTGGGGATGCTATGTTTGAACCTTGATAACCCAATATGCAATAGCTTATGGCAGTAGGTATGCTTTATTCATAATCTAAATTCTGCACGGTATGTTCCGGTTCATGACTCATACCGGTTGGTTTTGATCTCTAGTATTTGTTTTAGTACAAGATATATATTTCTTTTTATAACTCATTTCCTGCTCGAAGGATTGGTCTAGTGTGCATGCATGTAGGCAAGGTCATTGAAGGACCTACAACTATGTGATTGAAGTCTTTTGGGCTACCATATTACTAAAAATGTTAACCTAACTTGTTATTTTTATCTTATCCTCCTCTTTATGTTTCCAAACCCGTATTCGTCAAATCTTTTGACTGTTTAGTGATCATAGGAGTGTTCTTTATATAAGATTTTTTCTTTGTATTCTGGTGAGTGCTTATTGTCACCTTATCAAATTTGAGTTATACAGCTAATGAGTGTGATTTCACCTCATATTCCATTGTCATTTTGCATGCATTTTCATATAGTTTAGGAATTTTTAATTTTATTTTTGGTTAATTTTACCTTGGAACGGGTAACGTGGTTTTTGTGTTGTTGTTTTGTAGAAATTCAGGATTAAATGCTCAGGATCAACCATGATGGAGCTTGGATGAAGATGGGGCTTTAAAAGTGAAGAAAATGAGCCAAACAGAGCCCATCACGGCCTAGCCGTGATGACCATCACGGCCATGATCAAGAAGAGCTAAACAAAAGAAGAAGGCAAAAGTCAGAACTGGTCACGGCCTAGCCGTGATGCCCATCACGGTCGGGACATGTCAGCTGAACCAGACCCTCACAGGCAGAACTGATCACGGCCTAGCCGTGATGGTGGTCACGGTCGTGACAGACCAAAAATTGAAGAAACGCCTAAGGCAGAATCCATCACGGCCTAGCCGTGATGGCCATCACGGCCGTGACGCGCATTACTTGGATCAGAAGCAACTGATTTGGATCAAATTTGAGTTAGATTGGGATTCAAACTTCCCAAATTTATTAATAAGGCATCTGACCAGAGACTAAAGGGGACTTTTGGCTGCTACTCTTAGGCTATAATTTAGGATCTCTCTTCTTCTTCCTCCTCTCTTCTCCTATTTTTATTTTCATGTTGTTATTAACCAAGCTTATCATCACCATGGCAAGGCTTGAGTAGTAGTTAATTTCTAGGGATTGGGGCTATGCCCAAGGTTTGTTTATGGCAATGAATTGATGTTTTATCTTTGTTAATTGAGATTTTACTTTAGATCTGATTTCTAGTGTTTTAATTACTTGTAAATCTGGTGCGCACTTATTTGCATGTCGTAGACATTCTAAGGAGGGACCTAGCGGTGAACTTAGGTGTCGGATCTATAGAATCAGACTTAGGACTGAAATCACGAGAGTTAGAAGCCGTCCTTTGAGGATTAATGAATTGTCACAAAACGTAAAGGGTCCAATCTAAATTCAACTACCACGAGAGTCGGGGTTGGTTTAATTGGGCACAGTTTTTGTAACCCGAGAGGGAGCTTAAACTACTTGAGGATAAATTCGCCTTCAAGGCATTTTCGATAAATTAACAAGGGATAATCAATTTAGTAACATAAACGATCTTGTTGGTAACCCAAATTCCTAGGAATCCATTTAGATCTGAAAAACCATAAACTGATTTACTTTCTGTTTTACTT
Source organism: Sophora flavescens (assembly GCA_030762895.1). Taxonomy (NCBI): domain Eukaryota; kingdom Viridiplantae; phylum Streptophyta; class Magnoliopsida; order Fabales; family Fabaceae; genus Sophora; species Sophora flavescens. Next base: position 247,221,563 of record CM061064.1, read on the forward strand.
GATTGCATTCCTTTTCCAAGTTATCTCTTATTTCAAAAGTCCAAATCTTTTTATACAGTCCAGTTTTATCATTTAACAATTAGTTGTGATTTGAGATCACGGTCTCTGTGGGATCGATATCTTTTTATTACTTGGTGACGAATCCGGTACACTTGCCGGATCGCACGATGTGCTTCGCTTGCACGACATCAAGTTTTTGGTGCCGTTGCTGGGGATTGTGCTTTCTCGAATCTCAATTTAATTTTTAAATTGATTTTTCTGGACTTTTTCATTTTATTTAATTTTTATATTTAAAACAAATATTTCTTTTTTCCTTCTAGAGTATCTATCTCTCTGTGTTGTTTTCTCTTTTATGCAAAGATCACTAAGTCTTGGAAACCTTAGTGAGGTAGACCCCGAAGTCGAAAGGACCTTTCACAGATGAAGGAGACTACAAAGAGAGAGAGGTTGATTCCCATTCCACTCATGGCGAATCTCCCGGATACGAAACCGTTGAAGGACTACGCAGCCCCAAATGCTAGGGGTTTGAGAACTGGGATTGCTAGGCCAGAGATTGAGGCGGAGAACTAAACTATACCGCCTATTCTAATCAACATGATCAGGCAACATCAATTCGGAGGATTGCCCTCGGAGGACCCGACTGATCACGTGGAGAAATTCTTGGAGTTCACCGATGCAGTTAGAATTCAAGGTGCCCCGGTTGATGCAATTCGCTTAAGGTTATTCCCCTCATCTCTGACTGGAAAAGCAAAAGCTTGGCTGAAACAAGTGCCCGCTAATACCTTGTCGACTTGGGACCAACTGGAGCAGGCGTTCTTGGAGAAATTCTTCCCTCCCTCCAAGACGGCTTACCTACGAGCCCAGATCACCGGCTTCTTCCAAAAGGACGGAGAATGCTTGTTAGAATCTTGGGATCGCTACAAGGGATTACTGGAGTCTTGACCTCATCATGGACTCGAGAGGTGGTTACTAGTGCACACCTTCTACAACGGATTGGATTACTCTTCGAAGGTGTCACTTGACTCCGCAGCTAGTGGAGCCTTTATGAATAGGCCTCTGACTGAGGCATTCAACTTCATTGAAAATGTGGCCACCAACTACCACCAATGGGGTTCATAAAGAGGTAATAACCCGAAAAATATTTCGTGGGGTAAGTTTGAAATGAATGGCACTGATCTTATAATGTCTAAAATAGACTCACTGAATAAATGCTTTGATCAGCTTGAAAGAGGTAACATGAGTTCAATAGGTGCTACTAACATTGTTTGTGATATTTGTGGAATGCAGGGACATGGCATAATAGAGTGCCCACGTGGTATTGCTCATGGATTCGGCGCTTCGGGGGAACAGGTGAACTCTTGTCACAACTTCTATGGCACGAACCCGAAGTTGCCCAATTATGCTCCCCCAAATCCTTACAACCAAGGAAGGAAGAACAGCCCTTACCTCTCGTACGGGAACTACAACAACACATTGAACCATGATTTCTAAGAAGGCCAAGGTAATAGGAAACCCGCACCGGGGTATCCTCAGGTACAGAAGTCTAAACTCGAGTCTTTATTGGAAAGTTTTGTTGAAACTCAAACAAAACAAAATGAAGAGTTTAGGCAACAAGGTAGGGCAGTAAACGAGGCGATAAAAGAGCTAGCATCTAAGGTAGATAACTTAGACATCCATAACAAGATGCTAGAAACTCAGATTGCCCAACAAGCCAGCACATACTCTAGACCTAAGGGTACGTTCTCGGGGAAACCCGAAGCAAATCCCATTGAACATTGTAATGCCATATACTTGAGGGATGATAAGCTTGGGGTGGTTGAAAAGGACGTGGAACCAGAGGAGGACATGAGCGAAGATGAAGAGCCAGAACCAAAGTATGTCCCTCCACCACCGTACCAACCCCCGATACCTTTCCCACAAAGGTTGGTCAAGAGAAAGCAAGTAGATATAGAAGCTAATATGACTCCTAAACTGAAAGATCCAGGTAGTTTCTCTATCGCTTGCTCAATTTAAGAAGTGCAAATAGACCAAGCCTTACGTGACTTAGGGGCTAGTGCGAGCTTGATGCCGCTCACTATCTTGGAAAGGTTGGGAACCAAAGAGTTGAGTCCATTCAAATTCTCCTTACAATTTGCGGATGGCTCAACTAGGACTCCTCTAGGCATACTAGAGAATGTTCCTGTAAAGGTAGAGAGATTTTTCATCCTTACCGATTTCTTGGTATTGGATATGAAAGGGAATTCTGAATTCCCCATCATTTTAGGAAGGCCATTCTTGGCCACCGCTGGAGCAATAATAGACGTAAGGAATGGTAAACTCTCTCTGAATGTAGAGGAAGGTAGGGTAGATTTTGAATTGACTAACTCATATAACAACCCACCTTTTGTAAGTCATGTGTGCAGAATCGATATAACGTCTCCAGTGGTAAAGGAAGAGCTCAACATGGAAGCAACCCCGAAGATTTGCATGGAAAATGATGCACCCAGTAGTGATGAAGTTGGAGTTGCTGATCATGTGGAAACGAAACTTCTGCCGGGAGGGAGTAAGGCCATGAAGCTTAGAGTGAAAAGAGCAAAGCGGAAGTGCAATTGGCCATATGAGCAGAATCGGCTCTTTGAAGGACTCCCATGGAAGAGAAGTGTTCCTGCACTTCTACGCCCAGCCGACCCCGGTTGATTGAATAAAGTATGGTCAAGCTTAAGACCGTAAATAAGCGCTTCTTGGGAGGCAACCCAAGTTTTCTTTCCCTTTTCCATTTGTTTTTGAATTTAGCTCTTGAATAATTTGAGAAGATCAAGAGGAAAAATCATAAATTAATAGATTTGTCAAGTGTTTTCAGGAAGAAGGGCAGGGATTAATAAAGTCAGAAGTCATCACGCCCAGGCTGTGACAGTGGTCACTGCCGTGATGAGCTAACCAAGAAGACCAGAATGATACAGGTCACGGCCGTGACAGGCCAGCTCCTGAAGACCAGAATTGATCACAGCCTAGCCGTGATGAGCCTCACGGTCGTGATACAATTTCCAACAAGTTTTTAACTAGGCATGCGAGCCAGCACCCGCTACCACCTTGGTGAATTGTTCCATTTTTATCCTCTCTCCGACTTGATTATTTACATTGGGGACAATGTAAGTTTTTAAGCTTGGGGTAGGGGTATTTTTGCAAATTTTTGCATTTTTCATGTTGCATTCATATAGGCATAGTTTTGCATGATCACATTCTTTAGATTGCCCCTCACTTAGAATTTTCATCCAATGGTGAGAACTTGGTTCCAAATAAATTGAGATAGTGAATTTTTGAACCCAATTTTTTATTCTTGTGATAAGGCTAAAAATAAAAATTCTTGAGATGATCTTTTGATAGTTGATAATTAGCATGTGGTTCTCTAGATTTGTGTGTCTCGCTGATTTTTGAACTACTAAATGTGAGATTTTTGAGCCAAAAATGGTACTTGCTAAATATACCCCATTCTTTGTGATAGAGTGTTTTATTCCTCTTGGGTTGTATTCTCTACAACTTGACTTGAAACCGTTTTGAAACATAAAAATTTTTTAAAACATTTTTGAAAATGATTGAGGCACTAGGTATTTTTCTGGCCTTCTGAGCTTTGACTGATTAAATGCTACCCCTTAGTTGCCCAATTTTGATCATAAAAGAATAAAATACTTTTCTGGGTACCTTGAAATATTTCGACGAATGATGCTTGATATGGAACCTTTTAAAGTAATGCAAAACGGGTAAAAAGGTAGTTGAAAATTTGTGGGGTGAGAAATATAGAAAAATATTTCTCTTGAATTAAAAATCTCCCCTTCTCCAAATAAATAAAATAAAAAAAACAAACAAAAAAAATGGAGAAGGGGATGACAAAATGAAAGTTAGAAATAAAATATAAAGAAAAAAAAATAAAGGTGGGAAAATGAATCAAAGCCCAAAAAGGTATTTTAGAAGGTGTCATGCTTTGCAATATTGATATTTTGTTTAGCCCTCTTGAAATTTCCTTTTCTTGATTTCCCCACATAACGATTAATCCCATGGCCTCGTTACAACCAGAATAAAAGACCTCCTGATTCTTATGTGTTTTCATTAATAAAGTAGAGTTTTGGTTAATAGTCAAGCTTATGGTAGAGTACATTCCTTGAGGAAATTGAGCGAACTGTCATATACCCTTAAACACTTGAGTGAGGTGAGAAGAGTGCCCTAATTAGTGAGAATATGAATTTAGGAAACCTAAGCCTCTAATTGGATTTGAAATTGATTGTCTCTTGGGTATTTGTTGGATATGCCTGTTACTTGGATTAGTTACTCGGGTTCTTGGTTCACTATCCATGCTTTGATTGATTATCTTTTTCTGGCCATAGTGATTGCTTGAGGACAAGCAAAGTTTTAAGCTTTGGATGATTTGATGAGTGTGATTTCACCTCATATTCCATTGTCATTTTGCATGCATTTTCATATAGTTTAGCCATTTTTAATTTTATTTTTGGTTAATTTTACCTTGGAACGGGTAAGGCGGTTTTTGTGGTGTTGTTTTACAGAAATTAAGGATTAAATGCTCAGGATCAACCATGATGGAGCTTGGATGGAGATGGGGCTTTAAAAGTGAATTAAATGAGCCAAACAGAGCCCATCACGGCCTAGCCATGATGACCATCACAACCTAGCCGTGATGACCATCACGGCCATGATCAAGCAGAGCTAAAAAAATGAAGAAGGCAAAACTCAGAACTGGTCACGGCCTAGCCGTGATGCCCATCACGGTCGTGACATGTCAGCTGAACCAAACCCTCACAGGCAGAACTGATCACGGCCTAGCCGTGATGGTGGTCACGGCCGTGACAGACCAAAAATTGAAGAAACGCCCAAGGCATAACCTGTCACGTCCTAGACGTGATGGCCATCACGGCCGTGACGCGCATTACTTGGATCAGAAACAACTGATTTGGATCTAATTTGAGTTAGATTGGGATTCAAACTTTCCAAATTTATTAATAAGGCATCTGACCAGAGACTAAAGGGGACTTTTGGCTGCTACTCTTAGGCTATAATTTAGGATCTCTCTTCTTCTTCCTCCTCTCTTCTCCTATTTTTATTTTCATGTTGTTGTTAACCAAGCTTGTCATCACCATGGCAAGACTTGAGTAGTAGTTAATTTCTAGGGATTGGGGCTATGCCCAAGGTTTGTTTATGGCAATGAATTGATGTTTTATCTTGGTTAATTGCGATTTTGCTTTAGATCTTATTTCTAGTGTTTTCATTACTTGTAAATCTGGTGCACCCTTATTTGTATGTGGTTAAAGCTTGCTAATTGAGTTTAATTGTAATAATAGATAACTTCTTGGCTTTAGTTAGTTAGCTTAGCTGTGCTCTATGCACCGACCCTCTCTGTTGTAGATTACTATTAATTCTTTGAGTAGAACCAGAGCTCGTGAATTTATTCATGACAACCAAGCAATAGATGATTGATTGTTGCCGCTAATCAGTCTGTCTTTTTTGGGCAATTTGATTCTACTAGCAAGCCAAGCAATGATGTAACTAAATGCTAAGAAAATGCTGGTTGAACATATCTGTTACATTATTGACTTTATTTTTGTATGGTATATTTGACCCTAATTGACTAGGTGAATTTTTTTATTACGTATGCTTTAAATTCGGATATTGAGACTCTTGTTGCCTGGATGACCCTAAATGCAATTACAGTTTGAAATCTTTATTCAAAATGTAAAATTGGGATTCTAGCCTTTGTTGACCTTGAATTTCAAATTGGAATTCTTTACTCATGATATAAATTGGGATGGTATACTTGACTTGGGTTATAATGTCCCTAAATACAATTTCATTATGAACTCTTTAGTCATGATGTAAAAGCAGATGGTATGCATTGTGCCTTTGTAACCTTGAATGCATATTGCAATATGAATTCTTTATTCATTATATAAATTGGATAGCTTATTTGAGCCCTAATGATCCTAAAATGTTACTGTAATATGAATTATTTATTAATGGTATGCTTGAAACTATATGACTTTGGCAGTAAATTTAATGAGTTCTATATTCATAATGTAAAAGTGGATGGTATGCATTGTGCCTTGATGACCTTAACTGCAAAAGGCAAATACAATATAAAACTCTTAATTCATAATGTGAATTGGGGATGCTATGTTTGAACCTTGATAACCCAATATGCAATAGCTTATGGCAGTAGGTATGCTTTATTCATAATCTAAATTCTGCACGGTATGTTCCGGTTCATGACTCATACCGGTTGGTTTTGATCTCTAATATCTGTTGTTAGTACAAGATATATATTTCTTTTTGTAACTCATTTCCTGCTCGAAGGATTGGTCTAGTGTGCTGTTGTGACTCCGGCAAGTGTACCGGGTCGTTGCAAGTAATAAAAATAACACGGTAAGTAATTACCGAGGTCGAACTCAAGGATTGGGGTACCAATTCGACTAATCCGCGGGAAATCTGATACGTTCGGTCAAGTTATAGAAAAGTGTGGTTGAGAGAGAGAATCGGATCGAAATTAAATTAACAAGTCTAATTAAATAATTAACTAAAAATCAGAAAACTAAAATGTCCAAGGTCACAAATCCACCTACCCAACATGTACACCCAAGTGATGATGAATTCCTCCCTAGGTTCAATTACAATGTCAACCGGGACCCCTAAATTCTCCTAAATTCACAGCCGTGCTCATTAGGACGTATTCGAAGATTGGATTAATTACTTGCAGGTCTCATAATCCTAATCCCGAATTCTGTTAATTCTTGTTCCCTAAATGGTTGTACTAATCTCCTAAATCCACTTTGGTGTTTATTATTCGATTAGTGATTCCAATTCAAGTTCTAAAACGTGAATCGCCGTTTGGCCTTAACACATTTAACTAATTAATCATGCAACACATATGATCAACACATTCAATTCAGAATTGGAAAACAAGAATTGAATTAAAGGAGAAAGACATACATCATATCGGATTTACATCGCCATGGGTGGCTTCATCGTTCCCTCGGACAACGGGATTAGTTCCTCATGCTCATAGACAAGCGATCGGACATAACCTCCATGAGAAAAAGGGAGACGCAGCTCCAAAGAGAAAAGAAACTACCCTAAACGCTACTCTAAACAGTGGAAAACTATTCGATTCGCGGCCCTCCAAAAGCCCTACAGCCTCCTAAAGTTGGATCCCCAATCTGATCTGCAACAGCCCTTTAAATAGGAATCCTGATCTGCGCTCGCTCGCGAGGCGAGCAGACTCTCGCGAGGCGAGAATTAAAATTGGCGCGCTTTCAATTTAAACTCTCGTGAGGCGAGCAGCCTCTCGCTGGGCGAGTCTTCAATTCTAGGCTGTGTCCTTCATCACGGCTGGGCCGTGATGGTCTCTGACTTCCACGGTCTTCATTCTCTCGCGAGGCGAGAGTCCTCTCGCGGGGCGAGTCTTCAAACCTTAAACTACCACGGGCGTGGTATTCATCACGACTTGGCCGTGATGGTCTCTGTCTTGCAGGTCCTCATGATCTCGCGGGGCGAGACACCTCTCGCGTGGCGAGACAGAAGTGATGACTTTTGCTGCTTTGTTGACTTTCAGGCTCGCGGGGCGAGCATACACTCGCGAGGCGAGTGTCTCCAGACTTGCAATTTCCACTGCTTTTCGACTTTCCTTAACTCCCGGAGCTTCACTTATTTAACCTGAAACAACAAAAGCACCCACAAGCGTAATTCTATTCAAAATAACCTAAAAACTACACAAAAGACGCAAACCGAGTCAAAGTCCAACTTAGGAACAAAACAAGGCAAATTTGGGCGAAAACGAGAGTGAACTCGAATAAATTGGCACATAAACCCTAGTTCATCTAGTCATAAAACTAGATAAGCCAGAGGCTTATCATGTGCATGTATATAGGCAAGGTCATTGAAGGACCTACAACTATGTGATTGAAGTCTTTTGGGCTACCATATTTCTAAAAATGTTAACCTAACTTGTTATTTTTATCTTATCCTCCTCTTTATGTTTCCAAACTCGTATTCGTCAAATCTTTTGACTGTTTAGTGATCATAGGAGTGTTCATTATATAAGATTTTTTCTTTGTATTCTGATTAGTGCTTATTGTCACCTTATCAAATTGGCGTTATACAGCTGATGAGTGTGATTTCACCTCATATTCCATTTTCATTTTGCATGCGTTTTCATATAGTTTAGGCATTTTTAATTTGATTTTTGGTTAATTTTACCTTGGAACGGGTAAGGCGGTTTTTGTGGTGTTGTTTTGCTGAAATTAAGGATTAAATGCTTAGGATCAACCATGATGGAGCTTGGATGAAGATGGGGCTTTAAAAGTGAAGAAAATGAGCCAAACAGAGCCCATCACGGCCTAGCCGTGATGACCGTCACGGCCATGATCAAGCAGAGCTAAAGAAAAGAAGAAGGCAAAAGTCAGAACTGGTCACGGCCTAGCCGTGATGCCCATCACGGCCGTGACATGTCAGCTGAACCAGACCCTCACAGGCAGAACTGATCACGGCCTAGCCGTGATGGTGGTCACGGCCGTGACAGACCATAAATTGAAGAAACGCCCAAGGGAGAATCCATCACGGCCTAGTCGTGATGACCATCGCGGCCGTGACGCACATTACTTGGATCAGAAGCAACTGATTTGAATCTAATTTGAGTTAGATTGGGATTCAAACTTCCCAAATCTATTAATAAGGCATCTGACTAGAGACTAAAGGGGACTTTTGGCTGCTACTCTTAGGCTATAATTTAGGATCTCTCTTCTTTTTCCTCCTCTCTTCTCCTATTTTTATTTTCATGTTGTTGTTAACCAAGCTTGTCATCACCATGGAAAGGCTTGAGTAGTAGTTAATTTCTAGGGATTGGGGCTATGCCCAAGGTTTGTTTATGGCAATGAATTGATGCTTTATCTTTGTTAATTACGATTTTGATTTAGATCTGATTTCTAGTGTTTTAATTACTTGTAAATCTGGTGCGCACTTATTTTCATGTCGTAGACATTCTAAGGAGGGACCTAGCGGTGAACTTAGGTGTCGGATCTATAGAATCAGACATAGGACTGAAATCACGAGAGTTAGAAGCCGTCCTTCGAGGATTAATGAATTGTCACAAAACGTAAAGTGTCCAATCTAAATTCAACTACCACGAGAGTATGGGTTGGTTTAATTGGGCACGGTTTTTGTAACCCGAGAGGGAGCTTAAACTATTTGAGGATAAATTCGCCTTCAAGGCATTTTCGATAAATTAACAAGGGATAATCAATTTAGTAACATAAACGATCTTGTTGGTAAACCAAATTCCTAGGAATCCATTTAGATCTGAAAAACCATAAACTGATTTACTTTCTGTTTTACTTGATTGCATTCCTTTTCCAAGTTATCTCTTATTTCAAAAATCCAAATCTTTTAATACAGTCCAGTTTTATCATTTAACAATTAGTTGCGATTTGAGATCACGGTATCTGTGGGATTGATATCTTTTTACTACTTGGCGACGAATCCGGTACACTTGCCGGATCGCACGACGTGCATCGCTTGCACGACATCAACAGCTTCCAGCCATTAGTGGGTCAAGTAATATGTTGGTTGGAGTATACTTTCTGTGAAGTTTGTTGCCATCATTACATCAAATTTGCATTTTATCTTAGGTAAATTCAGGGAATGCATTGAACGAAAGAGAGAAAAATGTCCACTTCATATTTTACAAGTTATAGATGAAGAGCTGAGGAAACTATGCTTGTTGGAGGCTAGTTCTGGTGAATTCTAGACACACATAATATGATTATGTGGGGTGTAATATTGTCTGAGTTGGAAGAAACACGAGTCTCTGTTGATTGAATTCATGAGGTCATTAAGGAAGATGATCGAAACCAAATTAATGAATGAGCATGCTTCAAACACTTCTGCAATTGCTATTAAAATCTGGACAGGCGAATAGGCATGGGATTCAAATTATCAAACTCCCAAGAAACCAACAATTCAAATTACAAAAACATTGAAGATAAATAAAGGTCAGAAGGTTGCAGTTTGTGGGTCAGTGGGGTTTGGAAAATCAAGCTTACTTTGATGTATGCTTGGTGAGATTCCATTAGTTTCTAGGGCATTATCAAAGTCTATGGGACTCAAAGTTATGTATCTCAAGGTCCCTGGATTCAGTCTAGAACTTTTAGAGAAAATATCTTGGTTGGAAGGCTAATGAATAAGGACTTTTATGAAAATGTATTGGATGGCTGTGCTTTGCACCAGGATGTCAACATGTGGGTTGATGGAGATTTGACACTGGTGGGGGAGAGGGGTATGAACTTAAGTTGGAGGGCAGAAACAACGGATTCAACTGGCAAGGGCTGCTTACAATGATTCGGATATTTATTTCCTTGATGGTCCTTTCAGTGCTATTGATGTTCATACTGGAACTCATTTGTTCAAGGTTAGTACTTAGTAGTTCTAATTATTATAGAGCTTGTGTTTTTTCACTCATGCACTTTCTGATTATACTTTCATTTCTTTCAATGTACTTCTTCACTAAGAAGTGGAAAACTTTGAGCAAAAATGTGTTATGCAACTTTTATCCGAGAAAACGGTTGTTTTTTTACTTGTCAGCTAGAATTCTTGGAAGCTGAAGATATCGTTTTAGTACTAGATTGAACTTATTTTTCTAGAAAAATGGAGTCTATTGGATTGTTTTTTCTATTGTTACTAATAAATTAGAAAGTCCTAGATACATGCATTGGATGAATCTGAAACATGAACTTTCACTTGCAGTTATATTCTTTGAAATTACATCTACGGATCCCATAAAACTATGATTGGTGTTTATGTTGTCCTCCCGTGCATGTGGGCTATCCGACTGATCCATATGTATGCATGTTCAGAAACAATATATATTTATTAACATAGGTTATAACTCAAAATAAATACAGAAGTATAAATAAAAATAAATGTATACTATGTTTAAACAACCTATATCAATATCCCTTCGTGATGATCATCACGAGTGGCATGTACATCGTCCACCTGTGTCTCCTCGATTATAGTAGGCATGTTTGTTGAAAAATAAGGAGTCTCGGGAATATCAAGATTTGAATCTTGATTTTCATCACTACCATTATACATGCTTTTTCCTTGGAGAACCACGGACAACCTTTTGTTAGAAGGATCAGTGATGTAGAACACTTGTTTTGCTTGGGAAGCCATTATGAAAGGCTCATTTATATGACCTAACTCGTTGAGGTTTACCAATGTGAACCCCAATTCGTCGGTTTGTACACCACCGTTACTATCAACCCACTTACATTTAAAAACCGGCACTGTAAGCTTAGTGTAATCGAGCACCCAAATATCTTCAATATATCCAAAGTAAGGTCTCGGTGCTTTAAGGGGTTTTGTGTCCTTTGCACTAGAGAAGTGCATTGCTTCGGCCACGATCATAACCCCACTATTTTGCATGGTACTCTTGTTATCTTGTTCCTTTGTATAAAAGGAAAAGTTATTTATGTCGTATCCGATCCAACATATGACGTTGAAGCTAGGCCCACGTGCTAGCCATGTTACGTCATCAGAAGCAGTACTACCATCCTTCAGCATTTCTTCCTTGAACCATGGTAAGAAAGTCTTGTTATGCTTGTTCAACAACCACCTTTCGCTCATTCGAGGGTTTTCTTGATTGACTTTTCTTTTATGTTCAAATAAGAAAGACTGAACACAATCGATGTTGTTCAATACATACAAATGTGCTTGAAGCACTTCCTCCCGACCCTTGCTATTATTTCTTAAGCCATGTGTACCCTTACCTTGACATCTGATCTCATCATGCCGAGGCTTAGGAACCCCTATAGGATCCGTGTTATGAAGGTAGTCCGAACAAAACTCAATAGCTTCTTCTGCAGCATACCTTTGAACAATAGACGCTTCCGGACGATGAGGATCCTTCAGTACCCTTTCAAGATCTTCATGTAGCGCTCAACTGGGTACATCCATCTTCACGATGGGGCACAAGTATTATCCAGATCAATGTTTGGTTTTATCAATCAAGATAATGTTAAAGTTGGTCATGTTATTGTCAAGAATCGGGTGAGTGCTTTCTTTATTGCCATACATTGGCAACAATGAGGTTTGTGGTCTTTAACTCCGAGAAGAAAAAAAAATGTATGAAGGAAGAACATAAACACACAATATCATGCCGTGTAATTGTCTAATGCATATAAATTATATACCTTGTGCTCAATTTTCTATTTGGTTAATGAAGCTTCTCAGAGAAGCTTGGTTCTTGAAAATGAAATTCTTTCACATTAGGAGTCAATGCTTCTCCATTCTCAGTTGCGAGGTGCTCAGAAATGGAACCTTACCACTCCAATCTTGAAATGATTCTCGGATTCTTTAGGAGGAATAATTTGAGACCAACATTACTGGATTTGAAGAAATGGGCCTCGGCATATCTCTCATTTTGGAGAAGATTAAAATTTTCAACTAGAGAATATAAGATTGCTGGTTTATTACCATGTTTATCCACTTTTAATATCCCAATTGAAAGAGCAATATCGATTGTATCCTTACTTTTCAGTTACTTTGTCCTTTGACCATCTAGAAGTTTCAACATTTTTTTTCTAGTTACAAACTTTGATATGACACTTTCAGTTACTCTGAGATCACGCTTATGCAGTTGAACGCTCATCTCTGGTGATTGACATTTCATTCTCTACGTTGCAATTGTTTTCTCCTTGGTCAACCACATTATACATTCACTTAACTAAATGAGTACCTGCAGCTTCAAACCCCATTACTTGGTCATATGAATGAATAACAACTGTTCAATCCTCACTAACTCACATTATTAGTTCCTCATTTTCGGCCAGAATTGTTATGGAGGTTACATAGATGATGAGGACAGCAAATGATTCCTTTGAACTGGCATGTATTTCCCTTTTTTTCCCCTACCTTTCTATTTCATCTTATCACCTTTCTAATCATGTAAGTGTTACTTATTCAATTATTTGTTCTATCATCCATGCTAATTATGAACAATGCCATAAGCTAGAAAATTTGTTGACTATTATCTAGCTAACTGCTAACTTGATTGTTAGCATTATATATTATGCATTGATTGTTCATCCACTACAATATCTCAATGGTAACAAACACACAGACAATAGCCAACCTTCAATTCAAGTTTGAGAACATGAATAGTAAGGCATTGAGAATAAGTAGTTGAAAAGGTTGTCATGTTCAAATTGTACCTTGAGTTATGTTAACGAACTTTTAAATTTACAATCATAAGTTGGTCCATCAATGCCCAAATGCTGATACAAAATCACAAATATTGCATTGGAATATTTTAAGCTATTTTGTTATAGGAAAATATTGTAAGTTCAAGATATTTGCTGCTATGGATTTAATGGAAAATTTTAAATATAAATCTATTAGACTAGCAAACGGATAGGTGGGAATGACATGAGGATAGTAGTCCAAATATAATCTTGATGTCCATCTGCTTTGTTTGATAAAAATAACTTCAGCTATTTGAGATAAATGGTCTTTTTTTTTTTTTTTTTTTTGAGGACTAGATAAGTTGTCTTTTAACTAAATGCTTGAGTTATATAATTTATCTATATACATACTCTTAAATGTTAGTTTCTAAAATGTTAGTATCTGACACAATTAATTTTATTTATGCATTATATGTCATTTCTCTATTTCTCGTGAGTTGAAATCAAGTCTCTTCGTCCCCTCTCCATCTCCACAGGTAATCAATTGGTTGTAATGGCAATTTGTTGAACTTTTATATTACTAACTTGAATACAATTAAGTTGGCTCTAAGGATATTAATTTTCTTTCATATTGTATTATTATATTTATTAGTTCCTGATCTTCTTGTCTGTTGTTCCTCCCCTTATCCTTACTTGTTTTTGCATTTTGTCGCATAGGTAAGTTCTCTCAATACTCTTTTTTAAGGTTCTGCTTTGTCTAAAAGGTTCTAATTGTGTGGTACTTGAAATGTGTTATGTGAATTATATATCTTGTTGTTTGTTAGTGGAGAGCTGAGCTCAATAGGAAGGTATCTTCACAGAAAGGCAAGATGCTGATTGTGTGCTGATAATTTAATATTTATGCATGTATTTGCAATTATGTGTTGTTTGTTAGTGGAGAGCAGAGCTCAATAGGATGTGATCCTGTCAAAAAGGCGGGATGCTTGTTGTGTGCTTCTAATTTAGAAGTTATGCATGTGTTTGACAATTATGTGTTACTTGTTAGTGGAAAGCGGAGCTCAATAGGATGTTTGCTACTATATTTTATCTAAGTTTGTATTGAATTATGCTTCAATATATATTTGTTGAAGTATGTTGCAATCCTTATAAGTCAATGGTTTTATTTTCTGCTAGAGTTAATTATTAAGTTACAAAAGCCTTAGTTTCCTATTTGAGATTCAATATTAATGAGAATGCATACCTTCTCAGGGTACACATGCTCATTGTATTGAATCTTGAATTGGCCAAGTGGGACAGTTTGGGAAAAACCTTTTTCACACTCATACAATAGTCATTTCCATGTTCAAATGCCTTATATACTTGTTAAAATCTCGGTCTGATGCATTTCCTTTTGTTCTCCTGGTGCATACTTGATCGCGGTGATTCTCACCGTGCTCGAGTCGTGTACTTGGAGATCGATGGGAAATGCTGCCGAAATTTTGTTAAGTATAAGGTATTTGAATAAGGGAATAACTATTATTAGCCGAGTTTGGTAAAGGTTTCTTGTCGAATGGGATAGGTTCATACCTTGTCATAAGAACAGGTTTCTTTGATTCAATGGAACACCTTCCAGATCATCTACCTTACGAAGTAAGAGTTGGTGGCCCAGTCCAATACCGCTGGATGTATCCATTTGAGAGGTAAACAACATCAACTATTTTACTTAACACATATGAAATTCACGAAAACGAAATCGTAGTTTAGCTTTCCCTAAAACTAGTAATTATTTGTATGTATCCCTCTTTATTAGGTTCCTGCACTCCCTTAAACACAAAGTCGAGAACAAGGCACGAGTGGAGGGTTCAATTTGTGAAGCATACTTAGTAGAGGAGACTTCCACTTTTGCCTCTTATTACTATCCGGATGAAGTTAACACGAGAAGGACAAGGATGCCTAGAAACATTGATTCGGGTGAAGGAAGTTCAACTAGTCCTCCTATATCAATATTCAACTATCCGGGAAAATTTAGTGGCAAATCAAAAGGATATTTCTTGGAGCAGCGTGACATTAATGCTGCTCATCTGTATATCCTTCAAAATTGTGAAGAAGTGGTGCCATATTTAGAGTAAGTTTCTATAATGTCTTTTATAAGTTCAGTTGACATTTATGATTATTAATCGTCCTGCTGTTAATCTCCCATATGTAGGATGTACGGCAATTTTCTAAGGGATCTCCAACCTAACATTTCAAACGATCAGGTTGATCGAGAAATTACTTCTCACTTTGCTACGTGGTTCAGTTAATATGTAGGCTAAGCATCTTCATTTGTTGCAATACATTTTATCTCCTTAAATGTATAGCATGTATAAAAATAATGTAATATTCAATTTTTTAGATACTAGATCCAGAAAACAATGTTCAAAATCCATTGTTGACAAATTTGGCATGGGGGCCTAACAAATGGGTTACATCATGGAATACTTACATTGTAAATGGATATAAATTTAACACAAAAACATGGAATGAAGGAATACAGTCGTGTAACTATGGTGTTTGTGTGCGAGCCATTGATGGCAATGTAGAGGATGATTTCTATGGGGTTCTAACTGACATCCTTGAACTCGATTATACCGGTTTCCCTGTGATGAAGTTAGTTATCTTCAAGTGTGATTGGTTTGATCCTACTCTTGACGTAGGGACAAAAATCAATAAAAAATATGGTATTGTTCAAGTTAGGTTGTCTCGTAGGTATAATAAGGCGTACGACCCATTCATTTTTTCACAATAGGCAGATCAGGTTTATTACTCGCCATATCCCGAAGGACATCAAGGCTGGTTGGGTGTTATTAAGATAAAGGCTCGCAGTATAATTACTGATGATGTAATCAACCAGCCTGAAAAAGATGCTCCGTACCAAGATGATGAGTTTTCAAGACCCCACATCCTGTTGCAAATTACGCCTGACATTATTGTTAATTCTCTGGCGGACATTTCCGGAAATGGGGAAGAAGTTGAAAGAGAGTTAATGGATCAATCTGAGTTGGACGCATCTAGCATAGGTACATTCCGATCAAGTGAGGCTGATGAGAGTGAGATTGAATTTAGTGACGAAGATTCTACTTAGGTAATTTATTTATGTCATAATTCATTGTGTAAATGTCATTCTACTTAGGTAATTTATTTTTGTATTATTTACACTGTTGTGCAATCATCTTTTCATTTTTTACACAGATGGCAGATTCCTCTAGAGGTAGGGGTCGTCGTGGAGGTCGTGGCAGAGGTCGTGCTGCGAGAGTCCCTCAGCCGACCGACCCATTGCCTTCAGATCGAGACCACTTTACCAGCACCTCTGTGGACGTGACACATCAGGGTGATGGAGTTGCACCCCCTACCCAGCCTCATGTGGTCGGGACACAGGCTGCACCGTCATCATCCACACCTATGACATGACCATTATCATCATCGGGACAGGATAGCTGTGGTCCATCCGACAGGAGGATTCTTCTTATCCCCAGGGGGGATAACGAGTAAGCTAATTTAATTTTTTAATATATATAAAGTATCGTTAATTTCTATTTACTTGTTTTTTTATTTATTTATAACATTTATTAATGCTGTAATTTTGCTACAGCTTTATGCCCGCGAAGGGCCCTTCTGATTCGATATCGAAGATACTGCGACACAAGTTTGATGGTCCATGGCCTACATGGAAGGCCATCCCAGGGGGCCATAGGGATTGTTGTTTAAAGAGTTTAAGGTAACAATTTATTAAGTTATTTAAATTAAATTTACATTACACACACACACACACACACACACACACACGAATTTCCTAACAACTGTAAGTTGCAGAAAGAGTATAGGTGGGATGCAGCTTTAGAAGGTCTCGTCAGGGACATATTTGAGCATAAAGGCTCACTGGTCATGAAGAATCTGACGAACAAGCTGAGGAAGGGTAAGAATAAGGGGAAGTAGGTGGATCCTAAGATCAGGAGGCAGCTAGACCATTACTGGGCTACTGAGAAGTTCCAGGAGATCCAGGCCACATCTCGGCGTAATCGAGCTTCTGATGGTGGCGCATGTGCTTGGATCGGTGGGACTAAATCAGCTGCTGCCCACTACGACGAGATGGTAATACTTAAAACTTTTGACTTAGTATACTATTTAATGAGTTTTCATTTTTAAATATTCTTATGAATTTAAGATTATATTTTTCTGTGCAGAAAGCATAGAAACAGCGGGACCCCACTGCTATGGAGTTGGTGGAGAGGACGAAGAAGTTGAAGTCGGGGACATGGGTCAACGACAAGGCCCGTAACTATGTTGTAAGCAAAAAAACAATTTAGTCTTTACTTGTAATTTATTATAATTGATTTGTTAATATTGATTATAATTTTAACTAAATCTCTTCATCTATACTTTGCAGGTGGGCTTCAACGAGAAGAAGGCCGATGCCATATCACGTGCCTCACAGTCACAAGATGAGGTCTTGACTGGTGATGGTGTTGAGTTTGTTAATTCAGTTAGTTAGTTTAAGAGTTAGTTAGTTTGTTGAGATTTGTAAGCTTGTGTTAGTTAGATAAAGTGATGTGTAGAAGTCTATAAATAGACTTGGTGATAGTGTACAATGTGTAAAGTGTGTGCAAAAGGTGTAAAACTGTGCAATATGATCAATGTGAGAGTTCCAAGAACAGAGAACTATTATTCTGTTCATATAGAGTTTTGTTCTATCTTTTCCATTCCCTTTGATCATTCTCTTTCTTTTCATTGCCGTGTTTTTCAAGAGTTGTGTGTATGCCTTGGTTCCAACATTTGGTATGTAGAGCTTTGTGAGATCCTGAGAGAAATTGTGTTCTTGGTTGAGGGATCTTGTTGCAAATCGCGGCAACAATCGTGGTTGCATCAAGTGGTCATTTTCCATCAAATCTTCCCATTCTTGATGGGAAGAACTATGACAAATGGTGCACTCAAGTAAGGGCAATATGTTGCTTCCAAGACGTGTGGGAGGTGATGACAGTAGGTGGAGTGAAGGAACCAGGCAGAAACACAGCCGAGGAAGAAAGAAATGAATTCAAGGAACTGAAAAAGAAAGATTACAAGGCTCAGTTCATATTGCATCAGTGTGTGGATCCTGCACACTTTGAAAAGATATCCACGGCTCCAACTGCAAAAGAGGCATGGGATATTCTTGAAAGGGCTTGTGCTGGAGCTGACAAAACCAAGAAGGTGAAGCTTCAGACATACAGAAGGCAATATGAGCTGATGGAGATGGAAAGAAGTGAAGGGGTTGGAGCCTTCTTCAACCAGATTCTAACCCTGACCAACCAAATGAAGAATTGTGGAGAAACCCTATCAAATCAACAGATAGTGGAGAAGATTCTATGATCAATGCCCTCCAAATTTGATCATATTGTTGTCTCTATTGAGGCATCAAAAGATCTTGAGAGCTTAAAGTTTGAGGACCTACAGGCTGGATTTGAGGCTTAAGAACAAAGGGAGCAAGAAAAGAGTGCAAGAACTGGAGTCAAGATTACTGAGCAAGCCTTGCAGGCTCAGTCAACCACAAAAGAATCCAGAGAAGGAAATAAAAGCAATAAAGGGAGGAGCAGATGGAAGGCTAATAGGGGAAGGCACCAAAACAACTTTGAACCAAAACAACTTTGAATCAAACAAAGGTCACTCAGATCAGAGAAGCAGTGATCAGCAAAACAGAAGAGGTGGAGGTGGCCCTCGAGGTAAAGGTGGCATAAGGAAGGGTGAGAAGTTTGACAAGAGTAATGTGCAATGTTATAATTGCTCAAAATGGGGCCATTTTGCTGATGAATTCTGGAGCAATAACAAAAGGGAACCAAGGGGAGATGAAGCACAACTTGCATAGGAAGATGGTGATGACTTAGAACAAGTGTTGTTTCTGGCTACTACCGAGAATGAAGGTGATAGCACTGGTTCTTGGTACCTAGATACTGGTTGTTCCACTCATATGACAGGAAAGAAAGATTGGTTTGTAAAACTTGATGCTTCATTGAAAAGCAAAGTCAAATTTGCTGATGACAGAACTCTCACATCAGAAGGGTGTGGTTCAGTGTTGATAAAAAGAAAGGATGGAAAGCATGCTCTCATTACAGATGTGCTATATGTTCCAGGTATGAAAAACAACCTTCTAAGCCTTGGTCAATTATTAGAGAAAGGCTTTACTATGAGAATCGCCGAAGGTTCCGACGTCATGCTCTTTCTCTTCATTCGCGATCTCGCCGATCGGCTTCTCTCCTCCTGAGCACAGCTTTGAATCTATTCTCAGGTTAGTGTTCATGCAAAACTCATTTCTAATTGAAAAACTCAATCTATCTGTGGTTTTTTCTTCATTTTTCTGCTACATTCTGCGACTAAACCCTTAACAAACAAGGTATGTTTGGGTTCAATCTAGTTTTGATTGAAAACATAGCGTTCGATTTTTAACTGTTCAATTTTGTAGGAATCTGTGATTAAACGTGATGTTAAACTCTCAAAATTCTCTGCAATTTTAGCTCTCTATGCTTTGCTCAGTGTGAAACTCTTCTCTATGTATGTTTTGTGATTTGTGAATTTATGGAGAGAGGAAGCCTCTACTTTTTGTTTTGGTACACTTTTTGGTTTGAATTCGCTTTAATAATTGATTAATGAGTAGACATCAGTTACAATCAACTAGTTAGTTTCATTTTGTAAAAAAAAAAAATATGAAGCTGGACGTTTGTTACTTTGAACTAGGTGTATGGACTGTGGAATGAGTGATATTATTCTTTTCATGCTAGTGATGTTGAGTTTTTTTTGTAAATTGTAACTATTTTCCTTTATTTCCTTTATCTATCTTGATAGTACATTGTCCATAAATTACTTTAAGCACTTTACGTTTTCTTTCTATTTTTTTTTTTACAAATCCATGCGCCTCCTAGTCCGTATTTATGGTTAATATGTTTTATCTCGAAGAAATTTGGGGGGATACTCCTTGTAGGTGATTTATAGATTCTCTTTTGTATCCTTGCTCTTTCACTATAGATGCCTTATACATGTTAAGACCCCTTGTTTTTGAACTTTTGTTTCTCTATTGCAGTATCATGTTTGGACCAGATATATGTGGTTAAAGGACAAAGAAAGTAAATCGTATTCTAACCTACAATGAGAGAAACCACTTGATAAAGAAGGATATTCCTTGTGAGACTAGCCAACTAACTGATGTCTACACATTTATCCTCTGTCCAGATGCAACCTATAGCATTTTGATTGATAATATGGAGAAGCAATCTAGTAGTCTCTACTCTGGTTGGAATCTTCTCCCTCCAAAGAAAATCAAGGATCCTTAGGCTAAAAAGGTATTTTTCCACCTTCTCATGTCAATGAGATTGTTTTGTTTATTCTTTGATACTTAGGAGCACAACTGACCTAAAAAGGTAGCAGAGGATATACTTTCCCTTTACCAAGTAATATGAGATCCTTGAAGACACTGTGAGTTCAGTGACTTGACCACTTTCTCTTTCACTTAAAGTTTTTTTAATTAACCTATATTTTACTTGGACACCATATGCAGGATACTGAGAAAATGCTTGATTATAGAAAATATCCTAGACTGGCAGCTGAATATATTGGGACAACGGAAAAACTGAAAATCCTGTAAGTAGTTCTACAAGTGACTATCAGTAGTTTCAAAAACTTGATATATTACTTTTGAGGATCATGTTTCACTTGAGAAGATCTCATTAGAAATAGTTTGTAGAATAGAAAACTTATCAACCTTGACCTTATTTCTTCCCATCTTCACAGAAAATGTAGCATCAAAGTAGTTTACATAAGGTTAAAAAAGTGTAGAATTTGACCAGTGGTGTGCATCAGGTTACCAACTAGTAATTTTAGTATAAGTATATAAATGTACTTTATATTGAAATTCTTATGGAAAAAATGTCTAAAATAGATTTGTATTTTCTCTATAGATTAATTTTTAAAAAATTAAATGACTGTTTCTCCAATGACCCATGCAGCTATTATAGATGTCATTCATTTTTTTAGTTGACAGCTTCTGCCCTTACCTCCTTGGATGTTGAGTCTACTGTAGGTATAAATTAGGATAGGAGAAATAAATATTGCTTCATGTTGAGTGTTGAGCACCTGAGACTTTGATTTGGTCTCAACTACAAATATGGGTTAAGAAATTATGCTTGGTCTGTATTACTCTCACTTCCTTGCTCTTGTGAGAATATGTGACATGTATATTTTTATGCATGTACGCCAATGGCATGCTCTAGTCACTTCCACTTTGAAACTTGTGAGCCAGAGGTTCTACTTACAATACCAGGTTTTTTAGTGTTTAAATATCGATTTATCTACCATAAAAATATTAAATTAATTTTTATTTGTTCCATTAATAGCATCATGGTCATGGAAGACAACACTGCATGTAGTAGTTAAGGTAATTCTTTATTTTGGGTTCAGAACCAAGTCTATGATAATCCATATAGGCCAGAACCAAGTCTTTTGTACTTTTGGAGCTCATACATGAATTTTAGTTGGTTATCCATATAGGGACAACTTTTTAAGAGATCTAAACTGTATTTTCCATCCTCCACACAATCTTTTCCTTTTATTTCAATAATTATTGTTTCTAAGTTTGATTTTCAATTGGGTATCCCTATCAATATTGACTTGAGAATCATGTTATACAGTTTCATTAGTCGTACCTCTTTACTAGGTCTTTGGTTTTTTCTTCTTCCAACTTTGCTCCAAATTCCAATTTTTATTATTTATAGCTGATTGTGTTCATCTCATAATTCCAATCTGTTCTGAGTTTTACGATGCCTTCAACTGTCAATTTTATTGCTTTGTTCTTTATGAGTGTGCCTTGATTAATGCTTTTAGAATGTGCTATGTTGTTTCCTGTTTGCCTTGTTAGCTATCTCATGCAAATTGTTTTGTTCAGACCTGATAAAATGGAACAACCATTGGGTAATAATCTTGGACCCAAGAATGCAAAGACGGTGGAGGATGCTATGTTATTAGAATTTGGAATAAGGTATAAAATACAAGTGCATTCTTACTTGTATTCATAATATTAGCCATCAAATAAAGTCGTTTATAAAGGTTGCAAGAAACTACTTATAACTTGATATCTTGTGTTCCGATTTTTGGATACAAGGAGGGTACCAAGGGAAACCCTAGCTAGTTATATGATGTTAACTCAAGAAAGTTACTTCACTCATGATAATATGATAATATGTGAGCATGCATCAGTGGTTTACTATATGTGTTATACAAGTGTACACATAACCATGCCTCGTTTTTTTCCTTTTAGACCACCATTTTATTTTCCATTGTAATCCAGTATCCTCATAATATATTATTGAAGTGTATTGCTATAGTGCAGACTCTTTTTTGGGCTTTATGTAGCACATTCTGTTTTGGGCACATTTTTACCATATACTGTGTGGCACTTTGTAAGAATAAGCTTAGCTTCATATATATCTTGTACTAATTCTTAATATGTTTTTTTAGAGTCATATGACACCATAATGTTAGAGAAGTATGAAGAAATCTTAAGCCTGAAGCACCATTGCAAGGTGGAGTAGGAGAGGAAAAGATCATGAGGATGAATGATCATGATGGAGAACTTTGACCAATTAGCTATGTTTTGTTCCTTGTTTTGTAGACTTGGATTTAGTAGATATACTCTATTTCTTGTTTTCAATTGATTGTAATAGACCTATGAATTGGCAATGAAATGTTTTCAACTTGTTTTGTAAACTTTTTTAAATTATAATTAGCTATGTATTAAACTATGATTTGGCTAGGGAAGAATATAAAATTAGCTACAAGTTACCTAATTAAGTAATAGCTTCCGGAATGTAAAACTTAGATTAACCCTTAACCATGAATTAGTAACAAATTAGCCAGGAAAGTGTTAAGAAATTAGCTATATATTTGCTACAAAATTGATAATACCCTAGCTATGTAGCTAGGAAAAGCAATTTTGAACAACTTATTACTATGGATTAGCTAAAAATAGCTAGGACTTTTTAACATTAACTATGAATTAGCTAGGAATAATTTTCATATCTAATTTGCCACTCAATTCATGCTACCATTGATTTTGTAGTAACGTCGTAGCTAATCTATAGCTAAACTTATTTGCTAGTGATTAGCTACGAATTAGCTATTAAATTTGTCCTAGCTAATCACGTAATTTCTTGTAGTCTATATGCTATGTTTTCCCTTATATGATTGGTGGTTCAATTGTAGGATCCATTGCTCCACATCAAGCATTTGCAATTGGTGGTCCTAGTAGTGTGCGAGGCTATGATGAAGGTGCAGTTGGTTCTGGACAATCATGTGTGGTATCTGAAAGTGAATTGACATTCCCATTGGTATAATGCTCACTACTTTGCATGTGTTACAAAGAATAAGTTGTAGTAGTTGTTTGTCCTTGTTAAATGCAAGTATTTGTTCTCTTTTCTTCATTCTCTGATTACTTTTTTACATATAAGCATGAATATATAAATACATAAGTATGTATGTGTATATCTTGTATTTGAGTTAATTGTCATTGTCATGATTTTTCTTTCTCTTTGGCACATAAAATTAAATCTGGCCTTCAATATATTTCAAACACATAAATTCTTTTTTGACTTGTTTATCCTTAATGTCATAGCCAAGCTTTCCAATTTTCATTCATATCAATCTATATTATGGGATAAATATCTGCTCAACTCAACCAAAATAATACTACGATTATCTGCTTAAGCTGATATATTTCAAACACATAAATTCTTTGTTCAACTGCAGTTTTGTGACTAAATTGAAAATTAGTTGTCTTGAGTGTGATCTTTACATTCCTTGCTCAATTATTTTGTTTTGTAACAACAACAGTTTGGATATTGACAGCTATACTACTTAGTGGCTACTAGTGATTTGCTGAAAGTCCTTAATGCCTTTTAGGTTCTCTATTTGCATTCAAGACTTTCAACTTTAATATTGAAGGAATTGTGGCTTCAAATTGATATAGTTCAAAGGAGTTGAAAAGGTGTAAATTTTCTTTTGATTTGGGGATAGGTTGTTGAATGTTGATTATATGCTTGATGCACCTTATGAACAGGTCTTCATCCCACATCAGTTGTATTCATATTATGATTGAATGTGAACTAAGAAAATATCCATGATGGATCAGTTCATATTGTGTATAGTGTATGTTTGGTTCAGAATTTCTGATCAACTGGAAAAACTTGAGAAATATGATTTATAATCTTTTCCATATCTTAAGTTTGTTCATTCTGCAATTAGCACTTTGCATGGTTGAACAGTTTGGTTCTAGTCTTTTTTCTGATGTATGCAAAGTAATAGGTAAACAATTTTAGGCCCTACTCATTCACCTTTTAGAATTTAATAATTTGTGTAACAAACATTTTTTGCAGGTGGAGTAAGCGAGAACAATCCAATGCTTTAGCAACTGCTACCAGTTCTAGCTTACAGGTTTGATGCCACCCAAAAATCTACAAGTTACTTTAGTTGTTGTTTCTTGTACTTTGAAATATGTCAAAACTACTAAGTATTTGAAAGATTCCTATATGATAGGATTTATTTTGCTGCACCATATCTTATTGAATATTGTTGCACCATGTTTGCGTTTACAGTTTACAGGACAGTTACAAGGTTGCTATTTATTCTGGAATAAAGCATTTTAAATTGTCTTTGATAGTAATTGAAAAAGGTACAATGATTCAATGGCATTTGAATTAATTTTCAAATGGTTGAAATGCTACAATGTGCAGCAAGAAATAATGGCTTTTAAAGCCATTATAAAGTGTAACTTACAAATGCCATTATATCATTCATTTAGGGATGAATGAAATGAATCAAAGACTGGTCCTGAATTTCTTTCAAGATTTTCAAATAATTTTATTTCTTCTTGGTGTACTGTCATGTTACATACTGTGGACCACCTTGCTTCTATCCAAAAATTCATTATTAATTATATTCAAACATGTCAGTTTTTCAAGTTACCAAAATGCTTGCAAATAGGTTGTCAGATATGTGACTGACTATGTATAGACTTCCTGCCTTCATCCAGTTGCAGAAATGAAAACTTATTATGACTAACTCGAATTGTTTTTTTATTTTGGTTCACTTCCTGATGAAGTTTAACCTTGTCTCTTTCATAATTTTTAGAATTCAATTTTGCTCTTAATTACTAATAGATCAAAATATTCTATGTTCTTGTCACTTAATATTGGTAACTCATTATTATCGTTTCCATTTTCTCAGAAACGACCTTGTCCATGGATGGGGAATGGACATGAAACTAGGATATTGTACCAATGCTTCTGTAATCTTCTAGAGATATCAACCTTTTTGCTTTAATTTCTAATATCGGTTTACATGATATTGGGTCTCTAGTAAATTTACTTTTATAAATAAAAAATGGATACAAATATTTGTGGAATGCTTTATTATAATGTTTTCGCTGGAGATGTGTTTAGCCTCTAAGTTTATAAAATTGGGATACCACTATATTATATTCCAATTGTTGGTTTTGAATACAAACACAATAAAGTTCAATAATCATGTCCTTTTTATTCTTCTTTTAGTAAGCATATAATTTTATTTTGATATAAAAGGTAGAATTTCAATTTTTATATTATTATAGTTGGTACACACAAGCACATCTTCTAACTTGTGGCTCTCAGACCTTCCCACACCACATCATCAATATCTCTCTTTTGACTGCATATATGGGTCTGACAATGAAGTCTTGATGAAATGCAACTTCCATTTTATTTTTACCCTGTATGACATTTGTTGAATTGATTATATAGAATGGAGGCTAAACACAAACATAACCAACCTTAATAAGTTTAGTTAGTTAAATGTTATCAATGTAGTTGATATATATGTTAACATTTTGTGTAGAACGCTCGAACTTTTAGTAGCACTGCCATACACATATTAAGACTGAAGAACTGCTCCTGTTTCTACTGAAGACCAGGTAAAATATCTTTATTATTATTATTATTATTATTATTATTATTATTATTATTATTATTATTATTATTGTTATTATTATTTATTTATTTATTTTGAAGTTTCTACATGTCATTTTTCATTGAAGAACGACGGATTGCTTGAGAGAGATGAGGCAATGGTGGGATGAAATTATGAAAGATGAGGAAGAACAAGAAAATGGGTGTCTAGTTGCTGAAGATGATAAAGTTTCACTCCCACCTCATGTATGTAATGTGATGAATTAACTTGAACATGGAATGGAAGTAAAATGAAAATGGATAAATTTGTGTTTTTAAACTATTATTAGTGTTTTTTAATGTTAACTTGAACAATTAATGTTTTATTATTTCAATGCCAATGCAGTGAGCTCGCAGCCGCCACCGGCCAAGGCCTTCCTCGAACCCAAAGCAAGAATATACAGTAATCATGTCATCCATTGCCATCTCCAACAAGCCTCAGGCTCGCTACCATCCGTGACACCACTTTGTCGTCTCTGCTGCAATTTCGATCACAACAAGTAATGTACTACCTTTTCTAAATAAAAAATAATTGAAAGGGTTAATTTATTTTGTAATTAGATTTTTAAAAAATTCGCTAGAGAGCAATCCTTATTATAATCAAACGTGAACAGAGACTGTATTTCTTGGTAAGTGAAAATCAACATAAAGGAATTTTCATAAAAACAAATTATCCTTAAATAATAATTAGTTCATTGAGGTGTGATTCAAATTCATTCCGCCTAACTCCTTTGTAACTTGAGTGAATGTCAAAATTTTATTTATTAAACGTAAATGGTGACTAGTGTATATTTATTTAAAAATTTATTTTAAAAACAAGCAAAAATTATATTGAAAACTGGTATATTCAAATTAATGTATATTTAAAAGTTACCCTTTTTCAATAAATGATTCCTATATATTTTTAAATTACTAATGTTCTTTAGAGCACATTTAAATTTAATTGTACTTTAATTTTTTTTATTACTATATAAAGATGTTTTCTCGGGAAAAAAAACTCAATTTCTAACGTCTTAGCTTCTAGTTACACACACTCATCGTATCCATCACAATAAACTGAGCATAATACATGGAATAAAAGTAACAGGTGACTTTGCTCATTTAATCCCTTTTCAAACCCCTAGCCAACTTAATGAAATAGACAGTTTCAGATTAATTTGTTACAAATTCTTAAACTCACAAAGTATACCATTATTGTCACCCAAATTGTTTGTAGGAACACAGAGAACACCATTAAATAGCTATGAAACCTGAAATTCATCAAAAGCATAACCACTCAGACTCGCAAAAATGTGGAATCTTATAAGAAACAACACAACGTATAAAATTATATATCTACTTTATTTTGTGCCCCCATCATCCCGAGAGACCATCCAGTTGTCATTGTGGCTCCAAATGTTGGATCAAATAGCTTGATCATGAACCTGCATCTTTAGAAACACAACTTTGACTTGTTATATTCTTAAGTTACTGATGTAACAGATGCGACAAAAATGGAAATAAAATAAAAAATACAATGGAGAAGCAAAACATTAGAAGGCATAATTAAAACCCTAAAAATAGTTACTTCTACTTCTTATCAAACCAAAACTGCACCATGTCGTATGCGGCTTCCCCCGCCGCTGTCAGCCGAAAAACCGGTCGTCTTCTCTTTCTCTTTCTCTCCAACAAACCCCCAAAGATTAAAAACCCCTAAAATCTCTTTGAGAACTGAAGAAAGGAAATGACAAATGCACAAAAAAAAAACGTATTACATAAAATACCCACCAGTTTATCTGCCAAGAAGTCAAAGAGGAAGAAAGCTATGAATATGAAGGAGTTGTAGAAGTTCAGAGCAAGAAGAGGCAACGGTTGGAAAAAGAATGCCTCCGATGAGAAGAAATGGAAGGTATGATTTCAAAACCCATTGGTCTCACAAAAAATTGAAAATGGATCTGTGTCCGAAGTATTAAAAACAGGGTTTTTCAAAAATATGTGCAAGCTTCCAACCTGTAAATATTACTCACATGCCTCTGATAGGGTGTAACCCCTAGAGGGATATTACTCACATGCCATACATATACACTTACACCAATCGTAGTGTCAATAGTGGATCCCTGTGTAAATTGTTGGGCTTGAACTTTAATGGGCTGCTGATAAGCCGCTGGCTCATCTAGTTTTATGACTAGTATGACCATGGTTTTGTGCTAATTATATATCGTTTTCACCCAAATTAGACTTGATTGTCGTTAAGCATCATTTTGAGTCTCTAAAGTATTTTTAGGTTAATTTAGCTGATTTAGAGTTGAATAAAGTACTTACTGTTAATCCTTGTTTTCAGGTAATAAAAAGAAGCAGCTCTGGAGTTCTTCGCCCCGCGAGAGTGCAATCACCCCGGGAACCTGAAGCGTGACTGTTCCAGAAATTGCAAACCTTTCTGTCTCGCCCCGCGAAACATGACTCGCCTCGCGAACAATCCAACCCTGGAAGACCAGAAGCCATCATGGCTTAACCGTGTTGAAGGTCACGGCTGTGACAGTTTGGAATTTGAAGAGTCTCGCCTCGCGAATGATAAACTCGCCTCGCGAGAGAGCCAAACACTGAAGACTGTTCGTAATATTCGCCTCGCGAAGGTGTGCTCGCCTCGCGAGCCCGCGGAATCCAGAAAGCTGTATTTAAGTCTGTTTTAGGACAGAACAGAGTTTTGATCTTCTCTTTTTCTTTTCTTTTCACAGTTGCGGCTGCAACAGTAGAATTAGGTTTAGTGCTTTGTTTTTCCTTTGTAATGGAGAACTAGTCTCCTTGGATTAATCTACTGTGATTGGGTTCCATTTACACTTGAGGTTCTGTAATTCCTGTTTTATTTGCTTTTCCCTTTTCAATACTATGCTATATATTTCTATTTGTTTAATTTAGGAGTGTATAGTGTTGTGTTGATTTATTTCGGTGATGTTATGTTCCTATATTGAATCGCGTTTGTTTAATTCGCGTGTGTTCGTTCATGTTCGCTTAGTTCATGAGGGCTTAACCCCGTTTGTTTAATTCGGGAATAGGAACATATGTATCGTAGTATTGATTTCGTTTGTTAATTGATGCTACAATCGAAAAGGGTTTAGAATCTGCTTAGGGCTTGGAATTATATAAACCAATGATAGTGGGAAACCGAGAACAGTAGGTTAATCGCTTTAGTTTATTTGATAATCCTTTAAACTGCTTTGTTTTTATTGCTCTGTTTCTGCTTTGTTTTCTTTGTTTAATTTCAAATCCAAAAACCCCCAATTCTGACTTTTTCTGTTAACAACAACCTAAGAGTCCTTGTGAGACGATACTCGAGTTGTCGCTCCCTATCTACATATTTTTGTAAATTGCTCGCTTATTGGTGCGTGCGCGACAGCGCGACCAAAAATTTGCGCCGTTGCTGGGGAATCTTGTTGTTATTAACAGAAATTAAATTTAAAAAAAAAAACCTTTTGCATTACTGAATTAGTTACAGCTGCTTTGTCTGGTTGTGAATCTTAGTGCTTACCATGGATAATTATATGCAAGATTTTATGCCTAATGTTGATTATGAACCATGCATATATTATCCTGACTTTAGTAAACCACCACCATGCATGTATTATCCTGATTTTGCTAAACCACCACCATGCATAAATTATCCTAACTCTGCTGGAAGTTATGAGTTTAGCAGTGGTTTTGACATGATTGGTGTGAATGAGGAGGTCCATAGCTCTTCTTTCAACCAGGCCCTTGAGAATAAAATTGATGAGCTCACTTCCTTGGTGAAGCAATTGGTAATGGATAAGGTTAAGCAGGCAAGGTTTTGTGGCATGTGCGGCTCTCCTGAGCACCTGTTTGATGCATGCCCCATTCTGAAAGAAGGGTCAGTTACTGATTTGCCTCAAGCTTATACAGTCCATCCTTACAATCAAGGCAATAAGCTTGAGGATAATGAAGAACCTTTGGAATTAGATGCATGTGTTGAAAGTGATGGGGTGAATGAACTGTGTGTTGAATTTGCAGACATTCTAGCCTTTACTGATTCAGTTTATTGTGCCATATGTACTGACTGTACTAACACTAACCTTTGTGTGGTGTGTGGTGAGAATTCTGCAGGTATAACAGGTGATGAATTTGTCAGTGCAGTGAATGAAGATCGTGCAGAAGATGAAGCAGCACCAGTAACACTCTCTACCTGTTTGTCACCTCCCACTGTGGAACCACCAACGATGGAGTTCAAGCCTCTGAATTTTGCACCATGGCCAGTCCAAGAGGTTGAACCCCGATTTTATTGGGAGGACTTTATTGAGAAAGAGATCAACCTTGACCCAAGAGGGAGTGAGAAGTCCGTCGCACTTGGCGGAGTCACCATGATTGTCAAGCACCCACTTCCATATCAAGGCTGCAAGTTAGGGGACCGTGGAACAAGCTTCAGTCCCTTGTCTATCACGTGGGCATTATGCTGTAGGCCATGGGATCCGGGAGGATCATATTGCAATTTGAGCATTTCGTGGCCGCTGTATCACATACAGTGGGATCCCGGTGGAACCGCCCCCATGAGTTTTCTCTGAACCTTACTCTTTTTATTTGCTTTGCCTTGCTTTGTTTTTGTTTTGTTTTCTTTTAGCTCCTGAATAATTTGAGAAGATAAGGAGTATGTGTGTTGAGTCTTGTGTCGGCAAGCTTGATTGGATTTTAATTGAATTTGCATAGATTGATTGCATGTTATGTGTTGACTATTTTCCCCTAGGTCTTGAAACTGAAAATTTGATCCCCACATGAAAAATTGAAAATTGAACTTTGAGATATTTTGTTGTGATGGCATGATTTATGATAAGTTTGGGGTGATGGGAAGCACACACTAGGGATAGAATCTCAGTCAAACAATTTGCAAAAATGTCCAGGTGAGGATTTGAGCCTCCAACATGTTTTTAACTGTGTGAATCACTTTTTAAGCTGCACTTTCCCGAATTTACTTGAATCTCTTTATGGTTTGCATGTTTATGTGTTTGCTTCAAATGATTTAGGAATTTTCTTTGTAAATAGCCACTCGGCCTAAAAAGAACCAATTCCTAATGCATGCTCCCTAGTTAGCCCCTTTGAGCCTGATTAGCATATTGTTTCTGGTTGACCTTGTGTTATGAGCCTAAAATCTGAAAAACCATGTTAACCCAATCTTAGAATGGTTGCAAGAAACTAAGTTTGGGGTGGCTACAAGGATGTGACATGTCATTCTGGATTGAGAAAAAGGAAAAAAAATAATAAAAAGGTTGGAGCCAAAGGCAAGAAAAAAAAAAGAAAAGAAATAAAAAGTACAAAAATTTCAAAAAGGATATTGGAAGAAAAAAGCCTATAGTCACCCAAAAGCATAAAGAAAAATGGAAAAAGGAACTTGAGTGGAAATTCGGTATGTTGAAATGTTCATGCTCTCTTAGTTCCTAGGGACTTAAGCCTAGTACCTTTGTATATCCTACCCTTAGCCAGGCCCCATTACAACCTTTAAAAGACCTTTTGATGTTGCATGCATGTTTTCGTGGGAAACCTTGATTGAGATGAAAATCAAATTCATGGGAAGTGCTCTTAAAGTGAAATTGAGTGAAATGTTGTTAGCCTAGACAAAAATTGAGCGATGAGTGATACACTAAATGCCCTTGTGAGGAAGGCGATTGTTTGAATTTGGTGATCTCCCTCTTGTGTGTAACTTGGATCCCTTGCTTAGATTAATGATTGCTTGAATGATGAAGTTCTCAAATGTTTAGAATGAATGATTGTGGGGATTGCTTTGTTTGAAAGGGGGGAACATTGAAGAAAACTGTTTTGATGAAATGGCTTGAAATTTGTGCAAAGTTGATTAAACCTTTAAGCTTGCCATGTCTTTTTAAGTTTTTGAGTTTTAGTTTGCTTGGGGACAAGCAAAGTTTAAGTTTGGGGTATTTTGATAAGCCGCTGGCTCATCTAGTTTTATGACTAGTATGACCATGGTTTTGTGCTAATTATATATCGTTTTCGCCCAAATTAGACTTGATTGTCGTTAAGCATCATTTTGAGTCTCTAAAGTATTTTTAGGTTAATTTAGCTGATTTAGAGTTGAATAAAGTACTTACTGTTAATCCTTGTTTTCAGGTAATAAAAAGAAGCAGTTCTGGAGTTCTTCACCCCGCGAGAGTGCATTCGCCCCGCGAACCTGAAGCGTGACTGTTCTAGAAATTGCAAACCTTTCTGTCTCGCCCCGCGAAACATGACTCGCCTCGCGAGTAATCCAACCCTGGAAGACCAGAAGCCATCACGGCTTAACCGTGTTGAAGGTCACGGCTGTGACAGTTTGGAATTTGAAGAGTCTCGCCTCGCGAATGATAAGCTCGCCTCGCAAGAGAGTCAAACACTGAAGACTGTTCGTAATATTCGCCTCGCGAAGGTGTGCTCGCCTCGCGAGCCCGCGGAATCCATAAAACTGTATTTAAGTATGTTTTAGGACAGAACAGAGTTTTGATCTTCTCTTTTTCTTTTCTTTTCACAGTTGCGGCTGCAACAGTAGAATTAGGTTTAGTGCTTTGTTTTTCCTTTGTAATGGAGAACTACTCTCCTTGGATTAATCTACTTTGATTGGGTTCCATTTACACTTGAGGTTCTGTAATTCCTGTTTTATTTGCTTTTCCCTTTTCAATACTATGCTATATATTTCTGTTTGTTTAATTCAGGAGTGTATAGTGTTGTGTTGATTTATTTCGGTGATGTTATGTTCCTATATTGAATCGCGTTTGTTTAATTCGCGTGTGTTCGTTCATGTTCGCTTAGTTCATGAGGGCTTTACCCCGTTTGTTTAATTCGGGAATAGGAACATATGTCTCATAGTATTGATTTCGTTTGTTAATTGATGCTACAATCGAAAAGGGTTTAGAATCTGCTTAGGGCTTGGAATTATATAAACCGATGATAGTGGGAAACCGAGAACAGTAGGTTAATCGCTTTAGTTTATTTGACAATCCTTTAAACTGCTTTGTTTTTATTGCTCTGTTTCTTCTTTGTTTTCTTTGTTTAATTTCAAATCCAAAAACCCCCAATTCTGACTTTTTCTGTTAACAACAACCTAAGAGTCCTTGTGAGACGATACTCGAGTTGTCGCTCCCTATCTACATATTTTTGTAAATCGCTCGCTTTTTGGCGCGTGCGCGACAGTGCGACCAGCTGCCTTCTGAATACCACTGCTCGTTGAACCCTTGTGTTGAACCTGGGATTTGTGATCAGATTTGAACCCCCCTTGGTTCGAGGTTTCTTGGATACCCTGAAATATTGTGGAAGACTCCTCTTGTAAGGCATTGATCCAATCGATGAGATCCTGACTACATCCAACCTCGGTTATACCAATTGATATCTGCATCAAAAGGTCTGCCAGGGCACATGAATCGAGACCAATCTCCACTTTAATCCCCATTATTGATTTCCAAATTCGAATTTCGAATTTAAAGGGTGGAGCGGGTTATCTAAGCTTTCTATCCAACACCTGATTGACTAGCAGGAAATGCTTTCCCTTTTGTTTTTCCTTTCCCATAGCCGACAATTGACAGTGGTGGGGCCCACACAGTTGGGGGCGGCCAATCGATGAAATCCTAACTAGATCCAACCTCGGTTATGCCAATGGATATCTGCCTCAAAAGGGCTGCCAGGGCATATGAACCGGGACCAATCTCCACTTTAATCCCCATTATTGATTTCCAAATTCGAATTTCGAATTTAAAGGGTGGAGCGGGTTATCTAAGCTCTATATCCAACACTTGATTGACTGGCAGGAAATGCTTTCCCTTTTGTTTTTCCTTTTCCGTACCCGACAATTGATAGTGGTGGGGCCCACACAGTTGGGGGAAACCATCCGGTAATATTATAATGGATGGCCACATTGGGCTTCAGTGGCTTTTAGGCCCAAGGCCCAATACAGGAGTTCTAGTATTCACAATAATTCCATTGGTGTCTCGAGTATATATAGGACACCATCCATCGATTCATTTAGAGTTTTTGTGTTCCACCAGACACCGATTAAGTCTGCCACATGGCACCACCTAATAGGTTCATGGTTTATGCTAATTTTTTTTTTATTACTTATCCACATTGTTCATTGTCTCCTTCGGACGCTATTTCCCAATTACAAAACCTACAGACAACTGTCAACAAAAAATTCATCCGTGTCTGCCAAGAACAACACCAAGATGGGAACCCTCATCTCCAAGTTCTCATCTAGATCGAAGGAAAGTTCGACTGCAAGAATCCAAGATTCTTCGACCTGGTATCCTCAACCAGGTCATCACATTTCCATCCGAACATTCAGGGAGCTAAATCAAGTTCGGATGTTAAACAATATATCGAAAAGGAAGGAGTATTCGTGGAGTGGGGAGAATTCCAGATAGATGCTAGAAGTGCTCATGGTGGTCAACAATCAATACAGGAGGTATATGCAAAAGCATTGAACTCCGGTAATAAACACGAGGCATTAAATTTCATTAAGGAGCTAGATCCTAAATCATTTGTTTTACGGTTTCATAATCTAAATAGTAATTTAGATCGCATTTTCACTCCACCACGAGCAGAATATGTTCCCGTGTTCACATCTTTCTCCATAACAGATGATATGAAACAATGGTTGGGTGACAATTTATTATTTGAAGATTGTGCCGTTGTGCGGCCTGAAATACCCAAGAGCATAATCATTGAGGGTGCTAGCAGGACAGGGAAGACTATGTGGGCCCGTTCATTGGGTAAACATAATTATTTATGTGGACGTCTAGATTTTAATCCACGTGTTTACTACAATGATGCTCAATATAACGTCATCGATGATGTCACTCCCAATTATTTAAAATTAAAGTATTGGAAAGAAATAATTGGGGCCAAGAGGGACTGGCAAACAAACTGTAAGTACGGGAAACTAGTTCAAATTAAAGGCGGTATCCCGGCAATCGTGCCGTGCAATCCTGGTGAGGGGTCCAGCTATAAACCCTTCCTCGATAAGGATGAAAATGAAGGACTCAGAAACTGGACCATCCATAATGCTCAGTTCGAGTTCATCGACTACCCCCTCTATCAAACCACAACATAATTCAGCGAAGAAAAAGAATTCGAGAAGAGTTAGAATCGACTTCCTATGTGGCTGTTCAAGCTATGTCCAACTCAATTGCAGAGGCATGGGATTCACGCATAGGGGAATCTATTACACGACATCAACTAGAGAATGGCGTCTACATTTGGGAGGTGCCAAATCCCCTCTATTTCAAGATCCTGGACCACAAAATTCAAGATATAGATGCCATTCTCCAGTTGATGTCGTGTAATGGATTCCCCTGTGCGTGAATCCCATGCCTCTGCAGTTGAGTTGGACATAGCTTGAACAACCACATGAGAAGTCGATTCTAACTCTTCTCGACTTCTTTTTCTTCGCTGCATTATGTTGTGGTTTGATAGAGGGTGTAGTCGATGAACTAGAACTGAGCATTATGGATGGTCCAGTTTCTGAGCCCTTCATTTTCATCCTTATCGAGGAAGGCTTTATAGTTGGACCCCACACCAGGATTGCACGGCACGATTGCCGGGATACCGCCTTTAATTTGAACTAGTTTCCCGTACTTACAGTTTGTTTGCCAGTCCCTCTGGGCCCCAATTATTTCTTTCCAGTGCTTTAATTTTAAATAATTGGGAGTGACATCATCGATGACGTTATATTGAGCATCATTGCAGTAAACATGTGGATTAAAATATAGAGGTTCACATAAATAATTATGTTTACCCAATGAATAGGCCCACATAGTCTTCCCTGTCCTGCTAGCACCCTCAATGATTATGCTCTTGGGTATTTCAGGACGCACAACGACACCATCTTCAAATAATAAATTGTCACTCAGCCATTGTTTCATATCATCTGTTATGGAGAAAGATGTGAACACGGGAACATATTCTGCTCGTGGTGGAGTGAAAATGTGATATAAATTACTATTTAGATTATGAAACTATAAAGCAAATGATTTAGGATCTAGCTCCTTAATGACATTTAATGCCTTGCATTTATTACCGGAGTTCAATGCTTTTGCATATACCTCCTGTATTGATTGTTGACCACCACGACCACTTCTAGCATCTATCTGGAATTCTCCCCACTCCACGAATACTCTTTCCTTTTCGATATACTGTTTAACATCCGAACTTGATTTAGCTCCCTGAATGTTCGGATGGAAATGTACTGACCTGGTTGACGATACCAAGTCGAAGAATCTTGGATTCTTGCAGTCGAACTTTCCTTCGATCTGGATGAGAACTTGGAGATGAGGGTCCCCATCTTCGTGGTGTTCTTGGCAGAAACGGATGAATTTTTTGTTGACAACTGTCTGTAGGTTTTGTAATTGGGAAAGAGCGTCTGAGGAGACAATGAACAATGTGGATAAGTAATAAAAAAAAATTTAGAATAAACCCTGAACCTATTAGGTGGTGCCACATGGCAGACTTAATCGGTGTCTGGTGGAACACAAAAACTCTAAATGAATCGATGGATGGTGTCCTATATATACTCGAGACACCAATGAAATTATTGTGAATACTAGAACTCCTATATTGGGCCTTGGGCCTAAAAGCCACTGAAGCCCAATGTGGCCATCCGTTATAATATTACCGGATGGCTGCCCCCAACTGTGTGGGCCCCACCACTATAAATTGTTGGCTACGGAAAAGGAAAAACAAAAGGGAAAGCATTTCCTGCCAGTCAATCAAGTGTTGGATATAGAGCTTAGATAACCCGCTCCACCCTTTAAATTCGAAATTCGAATTTGGAAATCAATAATGGGGATTAAAGTGGAGATTGGTCCCGGTTCATATGCCTTGGCAGCCCTTTTAAGGCAGATATCCATTGGCATAACCGAGGTTGGATCTAGTCAGGATTTCATCGATTGGCCGCCCCCAACTGTGTGGGCCCCACCACTATCAATTGTCGGGTACGGAAAAGGAAAAACAAAAGGGAAAGCATTTCCTGCCAGTCAATCAGGTGTTGGATACAAAGCTTAGATAACCCGCTCCACCCTTTAAATTCGAAATTCGAGTTTGGAAATCAATAATGGGGTTTAAAGTGGAGATTGGTCCTGATTCATGTGCCCTGACAGACCTTTTGATGCAGATATCCATTGGCATAACCGAGGTTGGATCTAGTCAGAATCTCATTGATTGGATCAATGCCTTACAAGAGGAGTCTTCCACAATATTTCAGGGTATCCAAGAAACCTCGAACCAAGGGGGGTTCAAATCTGATCACAAATCCCAGGTTCAACACAAGGGTTCAACGAGCAGTGGTATTCAGAAGGCAGCCCGTTAAAGTTCAAGCCCAACAATTTACATAGGGATCCACTATTGACACTACGATTGGTGTAAGTGTATTTGTATGGCATGTGAGTAATATCCCTTTAGGGGTTACACCCTATCAAAGGCATGTGAGTAATATTTACAGGTTGGAAGCTTGCACATATTTTTTAAAAACCCTGTTTTTAATACTTCGGACACAGATCCATTTTCAATTTTTTGTGACACCAATGGATTTTGAAATCATACCTTATATTTCTCCTCATTGGAGGCATTCTTTTTCCCACCGTTGCCTCTTCTTACTCTGAACTTCTACAACTCCTTCATATTCATAGCTTTCTTCTTCTTTGACTTCTTGGCAGATAAACTGGTAGGTATTTTGTGTAATACGTTTTTTTTGTGCCTTTGTCATTTCATTTCTTCAGTTCTCAAAGAGATTTTAGGGGTTTTTAATCTTTGGGGGTTTGTTGGAGAGAAAGAGAAAGAGAAGACGACCGGTTTCTCGGCTGACAGTGGCGGGGGAAGCCGCATACGACATGGTACAGTTTTGGTTTGATAAGAAGGAGAAGTAACTATTTTTAGGGTTTTAATTATGCCTTCTAATGTTTTGCTTCTCCATTGTATTTTTTATTTTATTTCCATTTTTGTCGCATCTGTTACATCAGTAACTTAAGAATATAACAAGTCAAAGTTGTGTTTCTAAAGATGCAGGTTCATGATCAAGCTATTTGATCCAACATTTGGAGCCACAATGACAACTGGATTGTCTCTCGGGATGATGGGGGCACAAAATAAAGTAGATATATAATTTTATATGTTGTGTTGTTTCTTATAAGATTCCACATTTTTGCGAGTCTGAGTGGTTATGCTTTTGATGAATTTCAGGTTTCATAGCTATTTAATGGTGTTCTCTGTGTTCCTACAAACAATTTGGGTGACAATAATGGTATACTTTGTGAGTTTAAGAATTTGTAACAAATTAATCTGAAACTGTCTATTTCATTAAGTTGGCTAGGGGTTTGAAAAGGGATTAAATGAGCAAAATCACCTGTTACTTTTATTCCATGTATTAAGCTCAGTTTATTGTGACGGATACGATGAGTGTGTGTAACTAGAAACCAAGACCTTAGAAATTGAGTTTTTTTTTACTCGAGAAAACATCTGTATACAGTAATAAAAAAAATAAAGTACAATTAAATTTAAATGTGCTCTAATTTAAGCTGATATTCAACCAACTTTAGATTTTCACTCTTCTACGTAATTTTTCACATATATGAACTATATCTTCTGATTTAAAATTCATTTAAAAAATAAAATTTTAGCGTAAACCCTGAACATTTATTTCATATTTCAAATTGGCCCATCTTTTATTTTTTGTTCTGAAATGATCCCTTATCTTTAATTTAAGTTTCAATGTGTTTTACAAAATAAGGACCATTTGGGTAAAAAAAAAAATTAAAAAAAGGGACTACATTGGTATAATTTTGCAAAATAAGGGATCATTTTGAATATAAAAAAAGAGGACCCTAATTAAAACCTAAAATAAAGATAACGGATTGATAATCTTCTAGATTATGTGATTTTTATGTGCTTATTGGGTAAATTTTTACTCCTAAATATGCTAATTGATTGAGTTTTGCCCATAAATTTAAGTAATTTAGTTTTTAATAATGTTTTACATTTTTTTTAATTTCATATTTTTAGAGTTTATTTAATAATATTTTTGCTTGTTTATCTATACTAATAGATAATGGCAAAGTTCACATTTTGGTGTCCAACTTTAAATATTGCCTAATTTGCCCTTTAAACCATAGTTAAAAAAATTTAACTTTTGAAAACTAATAAAAAAAGGTAACTAAAATGGAAGCCAGGCAGTTGTGCAACACAGTTTACATATTCAAATTTATGGCAGGGGAGAATGAATGGGTTATCAAAACTTGGATTCTAAAACCAAAAAAAAAAACTGACTACATTAATTTCAAATTTGAAAAACTGCAGTTTTTATTCATCACTCACCCACTCTCCTTTTAAGTTTTAACTACATAGTAACATAACCCATAACTGCATATCATCAACGTAATGCCTATGAGGAAAGTAATTAGGCTATGCTCTCTCCAACATTTTGGTTTTCATTGATTTGCACATAGACAGAGGTAAAGACGTGTGGCTCACTCCTATAAAAGGCCAAGAATGCACACTCATAAGGGAGGCAACAAAGTACATACACATAGAGAGATAGACCCATTGAGAGAAAGAGCATAGAACGTGCACCCAGTGTTTTCGACAACGTAGAAGCTGGGATCAAACGGAGATACGAACTAGGAGGACAAGTAACGCAAATAATATACGAAGGCATTGAGAATACGACCATCAAATTCAGATTCAATTTTCGGTGTTGGAAGAATTCAGTTTTTAGATCAAATATGGTAAATTATTGTAACACAATCTTTCTTTGTTTTTTTTTTCCTCCTTTACATCGGATATGAATCTGTGTTGAACATTATGGGCATTGACAGTGATGATGAAATCTGAAATTGAGAATTTGACTTGATGTCCTTGCTGCCTCGGTCCTGTTTGATTAAATGCTTAAACCACTCATGACTGTGCTGTTTTGTGATGATGAAAATGACAAAGTGAATACCTTTACTCATAAGAACTTAAGCTTGCAGTGGGTCTAGGTGTTTTTTTTATATTCAATATGTGATGTGATTCTTTATTTTATTGTATACATGCTGTATGAGATAAATCCTTAACCATTATGTCTTAATATATTGATATGTTGATGTTTGGATGGTTTTACGGTATTTTAGGGAGTTCTGGCTTCAACTATTTTCACTAATAACGGGACTACAATTTCATTTCTCATTCCTACATTTTCATTTTGCATATAGGGGTAGTTCTCTTTGTTTATTTTCTCAAAGATTATTTGTTTTTGGCTGTGAAAAGTTATAACATCTCTCTTCCCATTCTTTTAGGAAAAAAGACATGAATCCGAACACCAGAAAGGTCTTATATAGTTTGGCGTTGCAAAACATATTCGGTGATTTCTTTGTGAAGTCGGTTGAGGGAATAATGGCAAAACTGCAGAGAGTGAACCATTTGTTACCTATTGTTAAGAGATTAGTACTCCTGAATTTATCTATATTAATAGGTAAAGAGATTTCACTTGGTGAGGCTTATTTTTGAGGATTTATTTTTTCCTTCTATATTTGAAATCATGTATCCATTTAATGATGAGTAAATTATTGGTTTGGTATATTGAAGACTATAAAGTTAGTTTCAGATTTTGAACTATAAATTTGGTAAATTCCAGATCCAAACTTTTGCACTATTAGCACAATACTGCAATGCAGACTAGGAATCACTAACATGCAGTTCTAGGTTAGACAACCACCAAACAGAATTCACAATACACAGAGCTTTTATATTTATGTTCCTTCAAGATTGTTGACACAAATTATTATTCTAACTATAATTTAAGATGTTTTACAGAAGTTTTTGCACAAGTTTCTTTTAGAAGTTGCTATGAAAACTTAAGTATGATTTGTTAGATTTAAGTAAATCCAAATTATACTCACTAGGCTCAGGGCAAAAGCTTGGAAATCTTTAAATCGAGCAAATGAATTGAATCACATTTATATTGACCGGACTAAACTCGGTAGAATAGTAACTGGTTAATTAATGAATGTTTACATAACCTTATCTTGAACTCAAACAATTCTTTTATTCAAAATCACTATCAATTAACACCATTCTTGGATAAATTTATATTCCTATTTTTTCAAAGGCAGCTCTGTTTCATTGCAAAGGTAGAAAATGGTTGAGCACCCTCTCCGGAACCACAAGAGGAAGGAGCAACCACTGTGTCGGGAAGAAAAAACAGACCAAATTTGAAAATAAATTAAGTAAGGATATGCTAAACACTTGAGCCAAGCTCTGTTATGTTTGACCCACATACAAGTATGTATATCTATTGAGCTTTCAAATATTTAATATTATTAAAAAAGGAATGAGCTTTCATCGTTTCAAAGTTTTCAACATATCGATCAGTATAATGTATTTGGTTTGCTAAGGCAAGTATCAATCATATTACCTCTTCTATTAACCATTGTAATTAATTAAATTTTTTACATATATCTATTGCAGAACTTTCTCCCCATCTGGACATTTTTTGTCGAGGAACCCATCTATTGAACTCACATTTGCTACTCTCCAACGGACATTTGCAATCTTTATCTTCATGTCACAATTTGGTGTCTATCATTGCCATGATTTTCATGGATGAATTATTACTTTATTGTGTGTGGCCTTTCTTATAATTTACATTGAATGAACCAATAGACTACAAGAGTGGAACATGCTTATGAAGACAACAAACATAACTTCAATATTGTTGAACAAACACTTAGGGAACCATGCATTTGCGTTTTGACACATATATAAGTTTTTCTTCCTTATAGCCACAAATGAACTATGTTTAAGTTTCAACTAATAGCCATTATATATTTGTTCTAGGCTCCTAAATTATCTTTCAAGATTCATTATTTATGTTTAATTTTTTGGTAGTATTGTTCGGTTATAAAGTTAGACTTAAGAAGATTAATGAGTTGAAGGAGTTATATTTTGCAATGAATGTCATGTTATTATTCTATTGCATTTTGAATATTGGGTCTTGCTAACCAGTTCCCTAAGGGCATTGGTTAAGGATTCCAAAAATAGAAAAATCATATTGAAAAGTGTAGCTTTTAAATTTTCTAAGTATTAAATACACTTTTCAAGACAAAGTTTATATTTCTATTTCCTTAACCAATGCCCTGAGAGCACTGGTTAGCATTTCCCTTGAATATTTAAATGATATTAACATACAAAGTATATTTATTGCTTCGAGCAGGTTGTTGGCAACCTATTTAATTCTCCGGGTCTATGAGCAGTGGAAGTAATGTCTTTTCATCACCCAAAAAGAAAAAAAGTGCCCCAGCAAGCTTGAGTTAGGCAATGGGTGGGAAGGGTGATGATGCATATCAGAGGAGTAGCAAGGAAGTAGATGAAGAAGAGGAGATGAAATGGGCAGACTTAAGAAGATTAATAAGTCGAGCGAGTTATATTTTCCAATGAATGTCATGTTCATATTCTAATGCATTTTGATTATTTAAATTATATTTAACATACAAAGTATATTTATGGCTTCGGGCAGGTTGTTGGCAGCCTATTTAATTCTTCAGGTCTATGAGCAATGGAAGGGCGTGTAGTAAATTGGACACAATTAATGCATTCCAACTTGCAAGTAGGAACCTAAAAATATTTAATACTACTAATATAGCTATTATTTTCCATTATACATCAAAGAGTATGGGTAGACAGTCTCAGAATTCCCCTTATTACAAATTTTGAAGGGCCTGCAGTAATAATTGTAACATAAAATTTATTTTGGATTTTTTTATTAAATTTTATTTTGGGTCTTTTAACTTATTCTAGAAGGCTGCAAATGCTATTGCACTTTTGGAGGTGCTGGTATGATGGATCAAATTTGACATCTTAGTTTCTCTGTCATTAATGTGATATATATATATATATGTGTGTGTGTGTGTTTAAATTAACCAATCACAGTATAAAATCACAAAAATTACCGAACAAACATACATATCTTATACAAATGGCAAAAATATATTTTATACCAACAATAAAGTACACAAGAGTAAAAGAAATAGAAATACGGACAAGCAGGTACGTCAATAGAAACTTTTGTATTAAATATGTGTGTGTACGTCATCTTAATTTATGTTTTCATCATTTTTAGTTGGCCAATAAGAAAGCATACCAAATACATAAAACAATAAGAACTTCCTATAGTTGTTTACCTTATCATGATTCTTCTCAATTCTTTGTATATCTCATTATCAATAAAATACTCGACAATTATAAAATTACAAATTAACCAACACAATGTCATATACAAATATAACATATTCAATATCTTAATCTTAACTAATATAATAGTTAAACAAGTAACATATAAGAACCTTAAGAATGTAGATATTTTGTTCTTACTTGAAATGTGCTAACATGACAAATATTTTGATATTGAATTTCAAGTTTTTTAATTAAAAAAAATTATGGTATTAGCCAAGAAAATGTATATTTCACAACAACAAAATACGGTTTTTTATTAAATTAATCAATCATGATAAAAAGTCACAAAAATTGCCGATTAAATAAAACATTATGTGCCAAGAACATGGATAATGACATATAAAAGAATTAGAAATGCGGCCAGACAAGCATATGGCATAAAACTGTACCACTTATTTTTTTTTTCATGTGTTTTTCAAAGGTTTATTCTGAGCACTAATAATCTCTATTGTTAGTATATACAGGTAAAATTCTTTTAGTTATCCATACTTACTAATATATAAAGAGGGGGTTGGGCTAAGGTGAACCACCCATATTTTGCACCACTCACTACACCACCCATATGTGACAATTTTTGGACCAATCAAATTGCCAAATGGGTTTGGTCAAAATTTCAAACTTTCTAGTTGTATTTCTACTGTAGTCAAATATATGAATACAATATATTGTAGTATAGTATATGTACTCTTTGTATTCACAAATTTAACCCATATTAAAATAATGTTTTTGATTTAAAAAACTGATTATATTACAAAATAATATTTTAATACGAATTAAAATAATGTTCGTTGTCAATAATATTTTGCAATATAATCATTTTTTTAATCAAAAAACATTATTTTAATATGAGTTAAATTTGCAAATACAAAAAACACATATATTATACTACAATATATTGTATTCATATAGTTTGACTACAGTATAATACAACTAGAAAGATTGAAATTTTGACCAACCTATGTGGCAATTTGATTGGCCCAAAATTTGCCACATGGATGGTGTAGTGGGTGGTGTAAAATGTGGGTGGTGCACTATAGCCACCCCCATAAAAAGGATAGCTGAATTTTG
This sequence comes from Sophora flavescens, assembly GCA_030762895.1. NCBI lineage: Eukaryota > Viridiplantae > Streptophyta > Magnoliopsida > Fabales > Fabaceae > Sophora > Sophora flavescens. The sequence goes on from CM061064.1 coordinate 247,266,075, forward strand.
GTTTCAAACATTTCAAAATACAAGGGAGGCGAGGCGGCGACACGATGGCGTTTGATTGGCGATGGAAGGGTGACACCTGGGCGTGCGACTGGACGATGGAGAATGGTCAGAATGATTAGCGGTAGAAGGGAGGCGATGGTGGGAGGCCCTGTGCGGATGTATTTGGTTGGCAGTGCGCGGCGGCAAACAGAGGAGCTGAAGGCCAACAGTGACTGGGCTTGCTTTTAAGGATCATATTCACTCACTCAATTTATCTTTTCTTTCCCCCCATTTTCTGAATGACACCAATTTTTCCAATTTTCCTGAATTAATCAAACGTCATTGTGACAAAGATGGATGAATAGGTTACCATTTCAAGCGGTTGGATTGATTTTATTTTAATTTGATTTTCTTTCGTTTCTGTTTAGGAACTAAAGTAGTGTGTAACACCCCCCCTTGGGCATTACCTTCTAAACACGTGAGAAAATAAAATTAAAAGATAATTTGCTGGTGCTGTCGGAAAATAACTTATATAAGTACATAAGTGTCTGAAATTGGGTGTAAAATTTTTGTCACGACTCCATACATAAGCCTTAATTGATCGACACACAAACTTATTATCATAGCTTGACAAGCCTATTTAATTTATAGGATATACTTAAATACAAGATAGTAGTTTTACAAAAATTTCGACAGAGTCTCCTCTGTAATTCGGACATCCCAGGTAAAATAATACCTGTTAAAATAATTACATTTTCACTCCAGAATTCCAGTTACACCAAATTCAACCAGGCATCAATACATAAAAATAATAGTTATAGCCATAAGCTTTACAAGACCAAAAGAAATAGCTTAGATTTTCATTCAAAAGATATGCTCTCCGAGCTATAGACATTCCATTTTAAAATAAAGGCTCTCTGAGCCAAACTCATACATACTATCAAAAATAATCTAAGTCTCAACCCTAAGCTGGTCGTTCTAAAAGTTATTCCGCAAGTAATACCTCATCACGCAACTAGATCTAAGTCTCTGAGTGACTTAGAAAGACACCTCTGCACCATCTGTGTTAACGTACCCAGGGTACAATATCGAACTAGAAGAATCCTGAAATGTGTGTAAGGGTGAGATGCCAATATATGGTTTTAACACAATAACTAAATGCGCGACACCACATAACACATATACATTTACCACACGAGCAGTTATAAGATAATAGTCTATCAATGGGTTCAACACCCCAAACATCATACATAAAATTATGCATGACACTTCTATTCATCATCTAAATTTTCGTCCTAATCTCATGAGATATCCCAACATCATATGAGTTGATCAGACTCCATAGCCATACTGGCTAACTTGGCCAACTGTCAACAGGTGCGCAACCTCTTCCCATCTTCAAAGGCATACATAGCCAGGCACACACAAGGCCAAACACATTGCTAACGTCCATAATCAGTGGCCTACCTATTAGCAAGTAAGATGGGGTCTCAATCTCAATGTCCTGACTAGGCACATGAGATAATGCATGTCGTAATTACCTTTCGCCGATGGTAATTGATGAATTTATGTTACAAACCGCAGGCACGTCTGCCAAATGCATGCAAAACACTTTTGTTTTGTTCTTTTCTTTGTGTTCAATCTTTCTTTTGCCGAAGCTCAAAATGGCTTACGACTCACATAGTTTTAAAACACTTTTAAAACTTTCATCACAACACAAGACCTCACTGTCCATAAAACTTTTATCAAATCATAGGACCTCACTGTCCATAAAACTTTTATCAAAACATAGGACCTCACAGTCCGAGTGCTCAATCACGACACCTCTCGACCGGTGCACCAGTCTTAGGTTCGTGGCACTAGAAACATTTTCAACATTTCGACATGGTATACCTCATGTATACAATATAGGCCCTCAAAGTCCAAATGATTGAGTCCTTCACAACACAGAACCTTAGTACCCCGACGTCTCGGTTACTAAGTTCCACACCACTTTTAACACTAAATCAGTTTTGCTTTCATAAATCCTTTTTCCAAAGTTGGAAATTCATTAATAAAATCCTTAAATAATAAAACTTGGTTTTCACAAAAGTGAGTCACTTGAGGTTTTAACTTCCTTAAAATATGTACTGCGTTTCAAAATACTTTCGTTCTACGTTTTTCCAAATCTGTCATCACACTTTTCCAAATCTATCATCAATTATCACTTTTAAAGCTTCTCAAGCCAAAACTTGGCTTTTTCCACGGAAACAATTTTCTAAAATCATCATTAACTTCTTTTCAACAATTAATTTCATAAAATAACTTTGTATAATATTGCAAACTTTCTTACATAAAAATTAGCAGTACAGAAACATTTTCACAATTTCACTCTCATTGTGACTCAAGTTACTTTTACACTAATAAATCATCATCATCAAAACTCCTTATTTTTCCAAAATAATACTTTCCACCACTATTATATTCCAACGTTTCCCATAAAACCTGGAATATCATTTACACATCTTATTAAAGCTTTTATCTGATTAATCGGTTGTGCACTGACCACAGTCAGGCTTCTCAAACAACACTCACAAGCAACATTCAACAACAATTATCAGAATTATACCACCAGACAGATCATGCACCATAGCAATATCATATACAAATAATCAAATAATTTAAAACAAATCATACACTGATACTCAGATACACAACACAACATAAACCACATAAACAAATAACCACAACCACATAAATTATACAGACTACACAACAAGCAAATGGTTATTGAGAAAAATCCATCAGGCAAGCTCCCCTTACCTTTGAAGACAAGTAAAGGATCCTCGTCCTAATGCCCACGTTAGCTCATATCTACTCCATCAAGCAAGCATAGCCGTGTCCCAACGTCTTAGAGAGTATATCCAACAACGCGCAACAACCAGAAATCAAGAAATCAATTATACATAATCAAACACACATTCTAACTTTATCTAAACACTTAATCTAATTACCAAACAATGTTATTTTTAAAGAAAATCATGTTTGAAGCTCACGCTTCCCAATACCCTTTAAGTAAACTTTGTTTTGATCAAAAGATCATGAAAAAGAACTTTGGAAATCATCCATTAATAGTCCTAATTGCACTAAATCATAATTAATTTCACAAAAACATACCCAAATTTAAATCAAATCAAATTGGGGTTTTAGGGCTCCTAAATACGATTTGGGGAAAACTCAGAATAATGAAATTCGTTTAGGGAAACACAAATTCACAGTCCCAATTTCATAAAACAACCTTAAAGTTCAAGATTAAAATCTGAAATCAAAGGGTTATGGTTAGGGTTTCAAAATCAGATTTTGGGGGTTTTGAATCTGAGACACAAGAGATGGTTTTGACTCACCCAAGGAAGAAGATAACTTGAAGGTGGTGTTGTGTGCTCCTCGCGGTGTCGGACGCGATTCCGGCGAGGTGGCAGTGGCGGTAGAACACTCCCCTACAACAACCATGACCCATAAAGTGAAGCTAAGCTTCATAGAAAGGAAGAAGAAAGCTTAAAACAACTCACATAGTGAAAACCACCATGGAGGCGGCGGCGGACAGCACCTACCGCGGTGGCTAGCGCGACGTGAACAGGAGAAACGAGACAGAGCAGAACGCGCGTCTTCTCCGCTACCAGACGCAACCAGACGGTGACCTCCCCGGCGGCGCACGGCTGGACGGCGACGGGAGGCTCCTAGGGTGGCGTGGCTGGTTGGTTGAGAAGGAGGAGGAAGAAGAAAATAGAAATAAGAAAAAAGAAAGAAAGAAAGAAGTTGCAGAGAAGAAAAGAGAGAGTGAGGGGCGTCGAGTGAGTGAGAGAGAGAAAAGAGAAACTTAAGTTTTTAAACTAGTTACTTAGTGATAGGTACAAAATGAGTGATAAATATTAGGCCTAAAATAAACATGTTTTTACGTTTTAGAATCTAAAAATAAAGATCGATAAAGATATGTTTTCGAAATTCAAGTTAGAGTAAAGATTAATAGCTGAACTGATCAACTAAGAAAATACTCAGTCCAAAATTTAATCTCCGATAAATGTCAAACCAAAATATTTTTAACTCTAAAATTAAATAGAATAGTAATATGAAAATACTTTTCTCTTAATCACATTATTTGAAACATTTTTCTGTACTGGTATAATAGTGACAATAACATAAATTATTGTTTAGTAAACGTGCATTCACTGAAATAAGTCAGTGCTAACGCACATAATAAAATAATTTGAAGAGAGTAATTTAATTACTCAAACTAAACCACCTAACATTATAAACATAAACATCCAAATAAAAATAATTAATCCTAGGTGTAAAAACTAGGGTGTTACATAGTGGAATGAAAGAATTTGTTGATTGTGAATTAACTTTTCCAACGAAACAAAGTACACTGCCTTGGTTAGCCTTTGTTGATTCCAAAGGTAGTTTCACTTTCCCAAGTTTTTGTTCACTTTGATCTTACCCTTCAATCGAATTATATGCTTCTCTTGATCTCATTCTTTTGCCATTTTCCCCAAATCTTAGTATCATTTTGGGGTGTGAAACAATCTCACAATTTAACCTCTCAAATTTTCCCCAAATCTTAATACCATTTTTACTCTTTAATTAAATGCTAAGTTTTGTGTTGGTCTTACTCTTTCCAAAATAAATGTTAATTTTTTTGTGTGCCAATTTTAGTGTTTTTTTTCCTGTCATTATTTCTAAGTTCTAAATTTCATTGCAGTAACTTGAGTTGAAGATACAAGATTGTCAAAGCTGGAGTAGGGAGGAACCTTACAATGGTTGCAACGGAGGATGGAAATTACATAGCCTTTGGTTGGAACAATCATGGACAGCTTGGTTCAGGTTCTGTGTTAATTTTAATTTAAAGATGGGTATGTGGTTGTTTTAGTTGGGTTTTTTTTTCATCCATTATTGTGATGATAATTAGATTATGGGACATGCATTAGAAACTTCTCTGATTTCCACTTCAGCGAAAATGCTGTTGTAGTTAGAATTTTAAGTTTTCTATTTGCATAAATGTTGGAATAATTGGTTTTTTGTTATATAATAGTGGCAAAGGATGCATTGCCTGTATAAACTTACATAGGACCTTTAGATGTGGCATTTTCCGATTCTTGAATTCACGATGCATTTTTAGAATTGATACTTTTTATTTTATTTTACACGCCCATATTTATTTCTGAATTTATTATTAATTTTAATTTTAATAAAATTCTGGGTTGCAATGCAGGAGGTTAAACGCTGTAACAATTGGAATTCACCTAACCCAGCCTGCCTATATTTAAATAATGCTTCTTCTTGGTTTTCAGTTTAGTTCCTTGATCTTTTACTTCTTACTTCGCTTTTACCGATTCCCTTAACGGGAAACAAAGCATAAACATATAGAAAAACTATATGGAAAAACTAAGCACTGCTACTGCATAGTTGTTTTTTTTTAATATATCTTTGCTTTATGGTTTCTGCATAATTCGGCTCAAATGGTTTACGTTTTGTAGCATAAATATATTTTGGCTATTTTCCGCATATTTCTTCCGTATTATTTATTGAAAAGGACAAAAATAACTTTTTCTATATCATTTGTGGTATGGAGCGAGATTGTATGGGTGCTTTTGGAATATATGTTAGATATGCTTTAGCATAAACTTACAGAGTACCTTTAGATTGTATAAACTTCCACCCATTAATTGAATTAAATTATCAATTAAATTAAATTAACCGATTATCTTTCCATCTCTCTCTCTGACCACTTTTTTTGACATTGTGGACTCTAGATGTTTACATCTCCAATATTCAGATTTTGTTTGATTGGTCTAATGCATTCATGTATCCTCAATGTAGATATGTTTATGTCTTTCCATGTTTTCCTAACATAGAACAGAATGATTCCACATTAATTTAATTGGTCCTATTCATCTGTTTTATGTGTTGCAGGCAGCATTAGCTATAGTTTTCACGGTTTAAGGCCAATAAAGGTAGAAAGAAAGCCAAAACATATCTATCTCTGTCCCTCATATCATTTAGATAATAAAATTCAGTTAAAAAATTATAATAAAATGCATATTTGGATAAATCAATTTAGCGTCCAGCTAATGTAGTAGAAGCATATTCTGAGCTGCAATTTTGCTTTTCGTGTATCTAAAAAATTTATTTCAAAAACAAGTATACAAAAAAAATTCATTAATCCTAAGCCAATTGTTAGATCAGTGACAAATATATACAAAAATTTGACTCATAACAAGGTAAAAATTACATTTTCAAACAAGTTTTATAATATTTGTAGGCATCTTTGCTAATTTCCTCTAATGTTGTTTTGTTTTTCTTTGTTTCGTTTTTATGATTCAAATTCTTTTGTTAGTGGCGTATAGTGAAGAAAAACACCATAAAATGAAGTTGGTTTAGAATAATTAAGGTCAAGGCAAACGCTACAAAAATTAAGGACACTATCAAGATGCATTGCCATAATGTCCTTGATCATGACTATCGCAATGAAGGGTTTGGGCTCTTTGGATTCTTTGGAAGACTCTCCTCACATCAAGTTAGTTCCTCCTTTCAACCATTTTTATTTATTTATTTATCTTAATTCATTTGTGTTAAAGAGTTTTCCCCTTATGTTAGATCCTTTCAATTTTGATACTCTATTACAATATTTTTACTTGGTTCATAAAAAAATTTATGCGATAAGCAAAGATGGAATTTTTCATTTATTTTTATGGTGTAATTGGTGTATGTTTTGTTTCCTGTTTCTATTATCCTTAGAACTCTCTTTGTATATGGATTTTTCCATGCACGTTTGATTGATGCTATACCTTGGCATGCCATGCATGTGAATTTCAAGTTTCTCATGGTTCTAGAGACCTAAGCTCTGTTAGATTATGTTTGCATGCTTAATAATAAGTTTCTAATTTGATGGAAACGATGGTTTGGTCACTTGAACCAAATTTGAAGCATGCATGTAACTCAAAAGTGTTGAAAGATGATGCCTTTGGTGTTTTCTATTTGATGATGATTTTAATTGGATTTATTTAAAATGGTTCCAGAACAGAAAAAAAAAATTGAGCCTATTGTTTTGTGTTCTTATATGTGTATTCTTGATACCCATAAAGTTTCATTAATATTGGATTTCATTTGATCAGTCAACTATGATTGAATGTTTAAGTAGTGTTACAATGTTACTGCAATGTTCTGGAAAATCCGGTTCATTTTTTATTAAAACCAAGGAGTTTCCATTATGACTTATGGAAAAACAAAAATATAGTTGATTTTTGTTTGTGTTACGATGTTGCCTATAAATTTTTATTTAATTTTGATTAGGTTTGATGTGTCAAAAAAATTATGGATGTGATATACTGTAGAATGTTTGTTGTTGGAAAATTCTAGATAAAAATCCTAAGTTGAATGGATTTTCTGGTGAAAACTTAAACGACAATCTAAATGAATAAATTTTCGATGCCTTTACTTTGTTTTATTGTTTAATTTTGATTAAGCATGAACTTACCGGAAATGGTTGTAATGTTATGAAGAAGATATGATTCTTGAGGTTAATGTAATTGTGATGTCGTTGAAATCTATGCTTAACTTAAAATAAGAAGTGGAGTTTGATAAGTCGATCATTGTAGAATGCATTGCATCATTTTCCTTGATTTTTATAAAAATAAATCATCTGAACAATTTTAAGAATATATGTGAGGGGAAAGTAATCATCGTGGTCTGAAATATGATTATAAAATATAATTGTGAGGGGTTACTTAACTGAAAAATGGCTACATTTGTAACGATTAAAGTTCTCAATATACAAAAACACACCACTTTTAGAATATGCTCAGTGTAATTGATGCCACTATGCTCATGTTCTTTGTTGTCTACATGTATTCTGTCTGGTAAAGTAGTAATGAACTAATGATGTGCTGCCTATTCTTTTTCGGTAAATGGATTGGAAATAGGAAAATACTGTGCAAGTGGGCAACAAAAGGTGCTGGTGGCAATGAAGAGAATCAAACCTCAAACACCAAAAGTTTTGATAAATGCAACTATAGAATTCACACATATATTTTTTAGAGGGTTTTTTTATTATAACTTGATTAGATATTGGATTATGGTTCTTTGAGGGTGTAAGGGAACCGCAGAAAATGCTTAAAGGATTATGGTTAAAGTAGTAAGTATAATAACTATTTTTACGGTTGATTTTCTTATTGTGTTTGTATAATTTTTAAGCAGTTTCTTCTTTCTCCCTCGCATTTACAGTAGATTATCGGAACTGACAGATTCTTTGCTTGAATCTATTTGGTGATGATTATGTCTATTGTTTTATTTGAGTATGACAGGTAACATGTTGATGTGCAAACAGCACAATTCATATTTTAGACAAGCCAAAATATATAAGGGTGATTGATATTACTACTTTGTCATTGGATAACAACATAATGAAAACTGCATAATGAAAATGAGTAAAAACATTAGAAATACGGCCAGACTGTCCCTAGAACGTATACAAAGATGAATAAAAGCATTAGAAATGCGGTCGGACAGGCACGTGAGTGCCTGTCTTGCCGCTAGTATTTATAGGAATAATCTATACTAATAGATAATGAAAAAGTTCAAATTTTGGTGTCCCACTTTAAATATTGCCTAATTTGCCCTTTAAACCATAGTTAAAAAAATTTAACTTTTGAAAACTAATAAAAAAAAGGTAACTGAAATGGAAGCCAGGCAGTTGTGCAACACAGTTTACATGTTCAAATTTATGGCAGGGGAGAATGAATATCAGCGTGGGTTATCAAAACTTGGATTCTAAAACCAAAAAAAAAAAACTGACTACATTAATTTCAAATTTGAAAAACTGCAGTTTTTATTCATCACTCACCCACTCTCCTTTTAAGTTTTAACTGCATAATAACATAATCCATAACTGCATATCATCAATGTAATGCCTCTGAGGAAAGTAATTAGGCTATGCTCTCTCCATCATTTTGGTTTTCATTGATTTGCACATAGACAGAGGTAAAGACGTGTGGCTCACTCCTATAAAATGCCAAGAATGCACACTCATAAGGGAGGCAACAAAGTACATACACATAGAGAGTTAGACCCATTGAGAGAGAGAGCATAAAACGTGCACCCAGTGTTTTCGACAACGTAGAAGCTGGGATCAAACGGAGATACGAACTAGGAGGACAAGTAATGCAAATAATATACGAAGGCATTGAGAATACCACCATCAAATTCAGATTCAATTTCTGGTGTTGGAAGAATTCAGTTTTTTGATCAAATATGGTAAATTATTGTAACACAATCTTTCTTTGTTTTTTTTTCCTCCTTTACATCGGATATGAATCTGTGTTGAACATTATGGGCATTGACAGTGATGATGAAATCTGAAATTGAGAATTTGACTTGATGTCCTTGCTGCCTCGGTCCTGTTTGATTAAATGCTTAAACCACTCATGACTATGCTGTTTTGTGATGATGAAAATGACAAAGTGAATACCTTTACTCATAAGAACTTAAGCTTGCAGTGGGTCTAGGTGTTTTTTTATATTCAATATGTGATGTGATTCTTTATTTTATTCTATACATGCTGTATGAGATAAATCCTTAACCATTATGTCTTAATATATTGATATGTTGATGTTTGGATGGTTTTGCGGTATTTTAGGGAGTTCTGGCTTCAACTATTTTCACTAATAATGGGACTACAATTTCATTTCTCATTCCTACATTTTCATTTTGCATATAGGGGTAGTTCTCTTTGTTTATTTTCTCAAAGATTATTTGTTTTTGGCTGTGAAAAGTTATAACATCTCTCTTCCCATTCTTTTAGGATAAAAGACATGCATCCGAACACCAGAAAGGTCTTATATAGCTTGGGGTTGAAAAACATATTCGGTGCTTTCTTTGTGAAGCCGACTGAGGGAATAATGGCAAAACTGCAGAGAGTGAACCATTTGTTACCTATGGTTAAGAGATTAGTACTCCTGATTTTATCTATATTAATAGGTAAAGAGATTTCACTTGGTGAGGCTTATTTTTAAGGATTTATTTTTTCCTTCTATATTTGAAATCATGTATACATTTAATGATGAGTAAATTATTGGTTAAGTATATTGAAGACTATAAAGTTAGTTTCAGATTTTGAACTATAAATTTGGTAAATTCCAGATCCAAACTTTTGCACTATTACCACAATAATGCAATGCAGACTAGGAATCACTAACATACAGTTCTAGGTTAGACAACCACCAAACTGAATTCACACTACACAGAGCTTTTATATTTACGTTCCTTCAAGATAGTTGACACATTATTATTCTAACTATAATTTAAGATGTTTTACAGAAGTTTTTGCGCAAGTTTCTTTTAGAAGTTGCTATGAAAACTTAAGTATGATTTGTTAGATTTAAGTAAATCCAAATTAAACTCACTAGGCTTAGGGTAAAAGCTTGGAAATCTTTAAATCGAGCAAATGAATTGAATCACATTTATATTGACCAGACTAAACTCGGTAGAATAGTAACTGGTTAATTAATGAATGTTTACATAACCTTATCTTGAACTCAAACAATTCTTTTATTCAAAATCTCTATCAATTAACACCATTCTTGGATAAATTTAGCTTCCTATTTTTCCAAAGGCAACTCTATTTCATTGCAAAGGTAGAAAATGGTTGAGCACCCTCTCCGGAAGCACAAGAGGAAGGAGCAGCCACTGTGTCGGGAAGAAAAAACAGACCAAATTTGAAAATAAATTAAGCAAGGATATGCTAAACACTTGAGCCAAGCTCTGTCATGTTTGACCCATATACAAGTATGTATATCTATTGAGCTTTCAAATATTTAATTTTATTAAAAAAAGAATGAGCTTTCATCGTTTCAAAGTTTTCAACATATCGATCGGTATAACGTATTTGGTTTGCTAAGGCAAGTATCCATCATATTACCTCTTCTATTATCCACTGTAATTAATTAACTTTTTTACATATATCTGTTGCAGAACTTTCTCCCCATCTGGACATTTTTTGTCGAGGAACCCATCTATTGAACTCACATTTGCTACTCTCCAACGGACATTTGCAATCTTTATCTTCATGTCACAATTTGGTGTCTATAAGGCAACTTCATTGCCATGATTTTCATGGCTGAATTATTACTTTATTGTGTGTGGCCTTTCTTATAATTTACATTGAATGAACCAATAGACTACAAGAGTGGAACATGCTATTGAAGACAACAAACATAACTTCAATATAGTTGAACAAACACTTAGGGAAGCATGCATTTGCGGCTTGACACATGTACAAGTTTTTCTTCCTTATAGCCACAAATGAACTATGTTTAAGTTTCAACTAATGGCCATTATATATCTGTTCTAGGCTCCTAAATTATCTTTCAAGATTCATTATTTATGTTTAAGTTTTTGGTAGTATTGTTCGGTTATAAAGTTAGACTTAAGAAGATTAATGAGTTGAAGGAGTTATATTTTCCAATGAATGTCATGTTATTATTCTATTGCATTTTGAATATTGGGTCTTGCTAACCAGTTCCCTAAGGGCATTGGCTAAGGATTCCAAAAATAGAAAAATCATTTTGAAAAGTGTAGCTTTTAAATTTTCTAATTATTAAATACACTTTTCAAGACAAAGTTTCTATTTCTATTTCCTTAACCAATGCCCTAAGAGCACTGGTTAGCATTTTCCTTGAATATTTAAATGATATTAACATACAAAGTATATTTCTGGCTTCGAGCAGGTTGTTGGCATCCTATTTAATTCTCCGGGTCTATGAGCAGTGGAAGGAATGTCTTTTCATCACCCAAAAAGAAAAAAAGTGCCCCAGCAAGCTTGAGTTAGGCAATGGGTGGGAAGGGTGATGATGCATATCAGAGGAGTAGCAAGGAAGTAGATGAAGAAGAGGAGATGAAATGGGCAGACTTAATAAGATTAATAAGTCGAGCGAGTTATATTTTCCAATGAATGTCATGTTCATATTCTAATGCATTTTGATTATTTAAATTATAATTAACATACAAAGTATATTTATGGCTTCGGGCAGGTTGTTGGCAGCCTATTTAATTCTTCAGGTCTATGAGCAATGGAAGGGCCTGCGGTAAATTGGACACAATTAATTCATTCAAACTTGTAAGTGGGAACCTAAACATATTTAATACTACTACTATAGCTATTATTTTCCATTATACATCAAATAGTATGGGTAGACAGTCTCAGAATTCCCCTTATTACAAATTTTGAAGGGCCTGCAGTAATAATTGTAATATAAAATTTGTTTTGGATTTTTTTTATTAAATTTTATTTTGGGTCTTTTAACTTATTCTAGAAGGCTGCAAAGGCTATTGCACTTTTGGAGGTGCTGGTATGATGGATCAAATTTGACATCTTAGTTTCTCTGCCATTAATGTCATATATATGTGTGTGTGTGTTTAAATTAACCAATCACAGTATAAAATCACAAAATTTACTGAACAAACATACACTTGTTATTTACTGAACAATCATGATATAAAGTCGCAAAAATTACCAATTAAATAAAACATTATGTGCCAAGAACATGGATAAAGACACGTAAAAGAATTAGAAATGCGGCCAGACAGGCTTGTGGCATAAAACTGTATCACTTGTTATTTTATTTTCATGTGTTTTTCAAAGGTTTATTCTGAGCACTAATAATCTCTATTGTTAGTATATACAGGTAAAATTATTTTAGTTATCCATACTTACTAATATATAAAGAGGGGGTTGGGCGAAGGTGCACCACCCATATTTTGCACCACCCACTACACCACCCATATGTGACAAATTTTGGACCAATCAAATTGCCACATGGGTTTGGTCAAAACTTCAAACTTTCTAGTTGTATTTCTACTGTAGTCAAATATATGAATACAATATATTGTAGTATAGTATTTGTATTCTTTGTATTCGCAAATTTAACCCATATTAAAATAATGTTTTTTGATTAAAAAAATTGATTATATTACAAAATAATATTTTAATACGAATTAAAATAATGTTCATTGTCAATAATATTTTTCAATATAATCATTTTTTTAATCAAAAAACATTATTTTAATATGAGTTAAATTTGTAAATACAAAAAACACATATATTATACTACAATATACTGCATTCTTATAGTTTGACTACATTATTATACAACTAGAAAGTTTGAAATTTTGACCAACCTATGTGGCAATTTGATTGGCCCAAAATTTGCCACATGGATGGTGTAGTGGGTGGTGTAAAATGTGGGTGGTGCACCATAGCCACCCCCATAAAAAGGATAGTTGAATTTTGGTTTCAAACATTTCAAAATACAAGGGAGGCGAGGCGGCGACACGGTGGCATTTGATTGGCGATGGAAGGGTGACGCCTGGGCGTGCGACTGGACGATGGGGAATGATAAGAATGATGAGCGGTAGAAGGGAGGCGACGGTGGGAGGTCGTGTGCAGATCTGTTTAGTTGGCAGTGCGCGGCGGCAAACAAAGGAGCTGAAGACCAACAGTGACTGGGTTTGCTTTTAAGGTTCATATTCACTCACTCAATTTATCTTTTCTTTCCCCCCATTTTCTGAATGACACCAATTTTTCCAATTTTCCTGAATTAAACAAACGTCATTGTGACAAAGATGGATGAATAGGTTACCATTTCAAGCGGTTGGATTGATTTTATTTTACTTTGATTTTCTTCCATTTCTGTTTAGGAACTAAAGTAGTGGAATGGAAGAATTTGTTGATTGTGAATTAACTTTCCCAACGAAACAAAGTGCACTGCCTTGGTTAGCCTTTGATGATTCCGAAGGTAGTTTCACTTTCCCAAGTTTTTGTTCACTTTGATCTTACCCTTCAATCGAATTCTATGCTTCTCTGGATCTCATTCTTTTGCCATTTCCCCCAAATCTTAGTATCATTTTGGAGTGTGAAACAATCTCACAATTTAACCTCTCACATTTCCCCCAAATCTTAATACCATTTTTACTCTTTAATTAAATGCTAAGTTTGTGTTGGTCTTACTCTTTTCAAAATAAAGGTTAATTTTTTTTTTTGCCAATTTTATTTTTTTTCCTGTCATTATTTATAAGTTCTAAATTTCATTGCAGTAACTTGAGTTGAAGATACAAGATTGTCAATGCTGGAGTAGGGAGGAACCTTACAGTGGTTGCTACGGAGGATGGAAATTACATAGCCGTTGGATGGAACAATCATGGACAGCTTGGTTCAGGTTCTGTGTTAATTTTAATTTAAAGATGAGTATGTGGTTGTTTTAGTTGGTTTTTTTTCATCCATCCTTTGTGCTGATTGTAACACCCTAGATTTTACACCTATGATTAATTATTTTATTTAGATGTTTAAGTTTATTTTGTTATTTGGTTTAGTTTGAGTAATTAAATTTGTAAAACCCTAGTTTTTACACCTAGGATTAATTATTTTATTTAGATGTTTATGTTTATTATTTTATGTGGTTTAGTTTGAGTAATTAAATTACTCTCTTCAAATTATTTTATTAGGTGCGTTAGCACTGACTTATTTTAGTGAATGCACATTTACTAGACAATAATTTACGTTATTGTCACTATTACACCGGTACAGAAAAATATTTTAAATAATATGATTAAGAGAAAAACATTTTTATATTCCCATTCTATTTAATTTTAGAGTTAAAAATATGTTGGTTTGACATTTATCGTAGATTAAATTTTGGACTGAGTATTTTCTTAGTTGATCAGTTCAACTATTAATCTTTACTCTAACTTGAAATTCGAAAACATATCTTTATCAATCTTTATTTTTAGATTCTAAAAAGTAAAAACATGTTTATTTTATGCCTAATATTTATCACTCATTTTGTACCTATCACTAAGTAAATTGTTTAAAAACCCATTTTCTCTCTTTTCTCTCTCTTTTTCTCGACGCTATCTCTCTCTTTCTCCCTTTTCTTCTCTGCTTCTTCTCTTTCTTTCTTTCTTTCTTCTTTCTCTTTTCTTCTTCTTCCTTCCACCTTAACTTCTTCTTCCTCCTTCCTCTCACCATAGCAGCGCCGCTTGGGAGCTAGCCGGAACCTCGACCACCATCTCAGCACAGCCGCGACTGCCACGACCACACCGCGCGACCCATGTGACCGGTCCACCGTCGCACGATCATCTCTCCGCCGCGGTAAGTCCGATCCGCCGCCTTCCATGGTGGTTTCGAACCCAACTCGTTGGTTAAGCTTCTATCTTTTCTTTTATGCTTTCTTTCAACTTTGTTGCTCTTGTTCACTGTAGAACCGCCACTGCCACCTCGCCGGAATCGCGTCCGCCGCCGCGAGGAGCACCACAACACCACCTTCAAGTTATCTTCTTCCTTGGGTGAGTCAAAACCCTCTCTTGTGTCATAGATTTAAAACCCCAAATCTGATTTTTGAAACCCTAACCCTTTGATTTCAGATTTTAATCTTGAAATTTAAGGTTGTTTTATGAGATTGGGACTGTGAATTTGTGTTTCCCTAAACCAATTTCATTATTCTGAGTTTTCCCTAAATTTTAATAATGAGACCTAAACCCCCAATTTGATTTTATTTGAATTTGGGTATGTTTTTGTGAAATTAATTATGATTTAGTGTAATTAGGACTCTTAATGGATGATTTCCAAAGTTCTTTTTCATGATCTTTTGATCAAAACAAATTTTCCTTAAAGGGTATTGGGAAACGTGAGCTTCAAACATGATTTTCCTTAAAAATAACCTTGTTTGGTAATTAGATTAAGTATTTAGATAAAGTTAGAATGTGTGTTTGATCATGTGAAATTGATTTCTTGATTTCTGGTTGTTGCACGTTGTTGGATTTAATCTCTGAGACGTTTGGACACGGCTATGCTTGTTTGATGGAGTAGATATGAGCTAACGTGAGCATTAGGACGAGGATCCTTTACTTGTCTTCAAAGGTAAGGGGAGTTACCTAGGGATATTCAATAACTATATGCATGTGTGTAAGTGTGTAATTGAGTGCTGTGAATATTATTGTGATGTTGAGCCAATACTTGAATAACTTGTTTACTTGAACCATTGTGGTTATTACTTGGAGTTGAAAATTTGTTGCTTTAAAGTGTTATGAATTATATATATGTGATTAACTGTGATATATATGAATTATATATACATGATTAACTGTGATATTATTACTGTTGATTGAAGTTTGAAAAGCCAGACTTGAGTCTGTGCCCAATCATGATAAGAATTAAAAGCCTTAATAAGCCTTGAATAGAACTTTGAAAATTTTGGGTTCACTTATAAAAGTTCCTTCTTTAAAGTGTTTACTTCAGAAGAATAAGACCCTTGTTTTTGGGAAAATTTTAAAGTGATTTTGAGTTGAAGGAAACTATATTTTTATGATCAAAAGTTTTGTACGAGAGAAAACCTTTTCGAACGGTGTGCTTTATGAAGGAAAGACCCTTTGAAAATATTTATTATGAAGGAAAGACCTTTTGAAAATATTTAACTTTATTCCATCAATGAATTTCAAATACAAATGAATTTCCTAGATGTTTTAGAAAAGATTTTTGCAAAGGAAAAGGATTTTCTCCCAAATAATTTTGGAAACGTTCCGGTTACTTGGATAAGTGACCGAGGTTTTGTTTTGGTTTTGATTTTCACTGAGCGAAATGTTTTACAAGTCGATAAATTAGCCTAGAAACCGAGATGTCGGGGTTCTAGTGTTGTATGGACACGTAGATCAAGGATCTGTGTTAGGGGACGGAGTGTCCTGTAAAGTTTTGTTTTTGGACAGTGTGTCCTAAGTTGATGTGGTCAGTGTGAGTTCCATATCCGCGAGCCTAAAACCGGTGCATCGGTTTAAGGGCATCGTGATTGAGCATTCGGACTGTATGTCCTATGTTGAGATTAAAAGATTCGGACTGTGTGTCCTGTATTTGTTTTAAGTGAAAAGTCTTAAAAGAAGTAAGCATGGTCGTTAAGCTTTGTGCTTCGACGAGGAAATATTATTACGACAAAGAAAACAAAGCGAGAATAAAAGTTTTTCTCATGCATTCAATGGCAATTGTGTCATGTAAATGGCATTGAATCCAGGGTGGATCAATGTATATGACAGACGTGTCAGGTGGTGATGATCATTGAGGTCCGGAGTGGATCAATGTATCTTTTATAGGACTTTGTGTCCAAATTGATAGGACTTTGTGTCCAGATTGAATATATGTGCCGCTATTTCCTAACTGGAATGGGGGAATAGTGTCATTGCTTTGCATGAGCATCCTAACGAGAATGGGGATGTGCACAATTGTGTCGTTGCTTTGCATGAGCATCCTAACGGGAATGGGGATGTGCACAATTGTAATTGTGTCGTTGCTTTGCATGAGCATCCTAACGGGAATGGGGATGTGCACCATTGATTTTCTTGGGCATTGTTTTGTTCGTTTTTACAATGCGCCATGTGCGAGCCTGATCAGCTTGAAACGAAACAGAAAGTTGTGGGATCTCCGGAGATTAGGTATCAAAATAGAGTTGAATATTGAAGTGTCATGCATTCTTTTTATAAAACTGATTGTTCGGGTTTGAGACCCTTTGATATAACACTGTTATGTTATGTATATGCATGATTTAAAATGCTTATATGATTATGTGATGTATGTATCATGTGTATGGTTGTTGTGTGATATATCCATTTGTCGGTATCTCACCCTTACACACATTTCAGGATTCTTCTAGTTCGATATTGTACCCTGGGTAATCTAATACAGATGGTGCAGAGGAGTCTTTCTAAGTCACTCAGAGACTTAGATGTAGTTGCTTGATAAGGTATTACTTGCGGAATAACTTTTAGAACGACCAGCTTAGGGGTGAGACTTGGATTATTTTTGATGGTATGTATGACTTTGGCTCAGAGAGCCTTTATTTTAAAATGGAATGTCTATAGCTCGGAGAGCATATATTTTGAATGAAAATCTAAGCTATTTCTTTTGGTCTTGTAAAGCTTATGGCTATAACTATTATTTTTATGTATTGATGCCTGGTTGAATTTGGTGTAACTGGAATTCTGGAGTGAAAATGTAATTATTTTAACAGGTGTTATTTTATTTGGGATGTCCGAATTACAGAGGAGACTCTGTCGAAATTTTTGTAAAACTACTAGCTTGTATTTAAGTATATTCTTTAAACTAAATAGGCTTGCCAAGCTATGATAGTAAGTTTGTGTGTAGATTAAGGCTTAGGTGTGGAGTCGTGAAAAAATTTTATAACCAATTTCAAACACTTATATACTTATATAAGTTATTTTCCGAAAGCACCAGCAAATTATCTTTTAAATTTTTATTTTCGCACGTGTTACGTAGTAATGCCCAAGGGAGGGTGTTACAAAATTACTCTCTTCAAATTATTTTATTAGGTGCATTAGCACTGACTTATTTCAGTGAATGCACGTTTAATAGACAATAATTTACGTTATTGTCACTATTATACCAGTACAGAAAAATATTTTAAATAATGTGATTAAGAGAAAAACATTTTCATATTCTCATTCTATTTAATTTTAGAGTTAAAAATATTTTGGTTTGACATTTATCGGAGATTAAATTTTGGACTGAGTATTTTCTTAATGGATCAGTTCAACTATTAATCTTTACTCTAATTTGAATTTCGAAATTATATCTTTATTAATCTTTATTTTTAGAATCCAAAAAGTAAAAACATGTTTATTTTAGGCCTAATATTCATCACTCATTTTGTACCTATCACTAAGTAACTAGTTTAAAAACTCAAATTCTTACACTTTTCTCTCTCTCTTTCTCGACGTTCTCTTTCTCTCTTTTTATCTTTTCTTTCTCTGCTTCTTTCTCTTTTCTTCTTTCTTTTTCTCTTCTTCCTCCTAACTCCATCTTCTTCTTCTCCTCCCACTCCAAGCTCATCTCCTCCCTTCACCCTTCATAGACTCGATCGTGCGCCGCCTTTGTGAGCTCGTCGGCCGCTGTTCGTCGCCGTAGGGAAGGGAAGATGCGCCACCTGCACGTGTTCGCCTCTGCAGCTGCGTGAAGAATCATCTCCGCCGCAGTGAGCCGTCGCGGTGAGTGTTCTCAGCCGCTGTTGATGGTGGTTTTGCCACCCTGGGTTGTTAAATCTTTTTCCTTTCTTTATAAAAACTTATCCCTTTGTTCTTGAATGTCTCAGAAAACGCATCTGTCTCTGCCGCCGTGTCTGGGCCATCAGCCGCCGTGCCGGTTGGCCATGCAACCACCATGTTCTCTTCTCCTTACTCCGGGTAAGTATTTTACCCCTAATCTCTTCTATTTTCTAAAAACCCCAAATTGATTTGAAACCCTAACCCTAGCCTTTTTAATTCAGCTTCCAATCTTGAAATTGAAGCTTGTTTTATGCTATTGGGACTATGAATTTGTGTTTTCCCTAAACCAATTTCATTATTCTGAGTTTTCCCTAAATTGTATTAAGGAGCCCTAAACCCCCAATTTGATTTTATTTGAATTTGGGTATGTTCTATGAAATTAATTATGATTTAGTGTAATTATGACTCTTAATGGATGATTCCCAAGTTCTTTTTTTATGATCTGTTAATCAAAACAAAGTTTCTTAAAGGGTATTGGGAAGCGTGAGCTTCAAACATGATTTTCTTTGAAAATAACCTTGTTTGGTAATTAGATTAAGTGTTTAGATCAAGTTAGAATGTGTGTTTGATCATGTGTAATTGATTTCTTGATTTCTGGTTGTTGCGTGTTGTTGGATTTACTCTCTGAGATATTTGGACACAGCTATGCTTGCTTGATGGAGTAGATATGAGATAACGTGAGCATTAGGACGAGGATCCTTTACTTGTCTTCAAAGGTAAGGGGAGTTTACCTAGGGATATTCAATAACTATATGCATGTGTGTATGTGTGTAATTGAGTGTTGTGAATATTATTGTGATGTTGAGCCAATACTTGAATAACTTGTTTACTTGAACCATTGTGGTTATTACTTGGAGTTGAACATTTCTTGCTTTAAAGTGTTATGAATTATATATATGTGATTAACTGTGATATATGTGAATTATATATACATGATTAACTGTGATATTATTACTGTTGATTGAAGTTTGAAAAGCCAGACTTGAGTCTGTGCCCAATAATGATAAGGATTAAAAGCCTTAATAAGCCTTGAATAGAACTTTGAAAGTTTTGGGTTCACTTATAAAAGTTCCTTGTTTAAAGTGCTTACTTCAGAAGAATAAGATCTTTTTTTAGAAAAATTTTAAAGTGATTTTGAGTTGAAGGAAACTATATTTTTATGATCAAAAGTTTTGTACTAGAGAAAACCTTTTAGAACGGTGTGCTTTATGAAGGAAAGACTCTTTGAAAATATTTAACTTTATTCCATCAATGAATTTCAAATACAAATGAATTTCCTGGATGTTTTAGAAAAGATTTTGCAAAGGAAAAGGATTTTCTCCTAAATAATTTGGAAAGGTTCTGGTTACTTGGATAAGTGACCGAGGTTTTGTTTTGGTCTTGATTTTCACTGAGAGAAATGTTTTACAAGCCGATAAATAAGCCTAGAAACCGAGACGTCGGGGTTCTAATGTTGTATGGACACGTAAGATCAAGGATCTGTGTCATGGGACGGAGTGTCCTATAAAGTTTTGTTTTTGGAATGTGTGTCCTAAGTTGATGTGGAAAGTGTGAATTCCATATCCGCGAGCCTAAAACTGGTGCATCGGTTTAAGGGCCTCGTGATTGAGCATTCGGACTGTGTGTCCCGTGTTGAGATTAAAAGATTTGGACTGTGTGTCTTGTATTTGTTTTAAGTGAAAAGTCTTAATTAAAAGAATTAAGCATGGTCGTTAAGCTTTGTGCTTCGACGAGGAAAGATTATTACGACAAAGAAAACATAGCGAGAATAAAAGTTTTTCTCATGCATTCAATGGCAATTGTGTCATGTAAATGGCATTGAATCCAGAGTGGATCAATGTATATGGCAGACGTGTCAGGTGGTGATGATCATTGAGGTCCGGAGTGGATCAATGTATCTTTTATAGGACTTTGTGTCCAAATTGATAGTACTTTGTGTCCAAATTGATAGGACTTTGTGTCCAAATTTATAGGACTGTGTGTCCAGATTGAATATATGTGCCGCTATTTCCTAACTGGAATGGGGGAATAGTGTCATTGCTTTGCATGAGCATCCTAACGGGAATGGGGATGTGCACAATTGTGTTATGTGCTTTGCATGAGCATCCTAACGGGAATGGGGATGTGCACAATTGTGTTATGTGCTTGCATGAACATCCTATCGGGAATAGGGATGTGCACCATTGATTTTCTTGGTCATTGTTTTGTTTGTTTTTACAATGCGCCATGTGCGAGCCTGATCAGCTTGAAAAGAAACAGAAAGTTGTGGGATCTCCGGAGATTAGGTATCAAAATAGAGTTGAATATTGAAGTGTCATGCATCCTTTTTATAAAACTGATTGTTCGTGTTTGAGACCCTTTGATATAACACTTTTATGTTATGTATATGCATGATTTAAAATGCTTATATGATTATGTGATGTATGTATCATGTGTATGGTTGTTGTGTGATATATCCATTTGTCGGTATCTCACCATTACAAACATATCAGGTTTCTTCTGGTTTGCTATGGTACCCTGGGTATTTTAGTACAGATGATGCAGAAGAGTCTCCCTAAGTCACTCAGAGACTTAGATCTGGTGGTTTGATGAAGTACTTAATTGTGGAGTGATCACGTGAGTTTTCCCCAGGAATAACTTTTAGAATGACCAGCTTAGGGTTTGAGACTTGGATTATTTTTGATAGTGTGTATGAGTATGGCTCAGAGAGACTTTATTTTAAAATGGAATTTTATGGCTCGGAGAGCCTATCTTTTGAATGAAAACTTAAACTTTTCCTTTGGTCTTGTAAAGCTTATGGTTATAACTATTATTTTTATATATTGATGCCTGGTGGAATTTGGTGTAACTGGAATTCTGGAGTGAAAATTTAATTATTTTAGCAGGTGTTCTTTTAAACCTGGGATGTCCGAATTATAGAGGAGACTCTGTCGAAATTTTTGTAAAAATACCAACTTTTATTCAAGTATATTCTTTAAATTAAATAGGCTTGCCAGGCTATGATAGTAAGTCTGTGTGCCGATCGAGACTTCGGTTTGGAGCCGTGACAAAATTTTTATACCCAATTTCAGACATTTATGTATTTATATAGATTATTTTCCGAAAGCACCAGCAAATTGTCTTTTAATTTAAATTCCGCATGTGTTACGTAAGTAATGCCCAAGGGGGGGTGTTACACTGATAATTAGATTATGGGACATGCATCAGAAACTTCTCTGATTTCCACTTCAGGAAAATTTCTATTGTAGTTAGAATTTAATGTTTCTCTTTGCATAAATGTTGGAATAATTGGTTTTTTGTTATATAATAGTGGCAAAGGATGCATTGCCTGTATAAACTTACATAGGACCTTTAGATGTAGCATTTTCTGATTCTTGAATTCACGATGCATTTTTAGAATTGATACTTTTTATTTTATTTTACACGCCCATATTTATTTCTGAATTTATTATTAATTTTAATTTTAATAAAATTCTGGGTTGCAATGCAGGAGGTTAAACGCTGTAAAAATTGGAATTCACCTAACCCAACCTTCCTATATTTAAATATTGCTTCTTCTTGGTTTTCAGTTTAGTTCCTTGATCTTTTACTTCTTACTTCGCTTTTACCGATTCCCTTAACGGGAAACAAAGCATAAACATATAGAAAAACTATATGGAAAAACTAAGCACTACTACTGCATAGTTGTTTTTTTAATATATCTTTGCTTTATGGTTTCTTCATAATTCAGCTCAAATGGTTTACATTTTGTAGCATAAATATATTTTGGAGCGAGATTGTATGGGTGCTTTTGGAATATATGTTAGATATGCTTTAGCATAAACTTACAGAGTACCTTTAGATTGTATAAACTTCCACCCATTAATTGAATTAAATTATCAATTAAATTAAATTAACCGATTATCTTTCCATCTCTCTCTCTGACCACTTTTTTTGACATTGTGGACTCTAGATGTTTACATCTCCAATATTCAGATTTTGTTTGATTGGTCTAATGCATTCATGTATCCTCAATGTAGATATGTCTATGTCTTTCCATGTTTTCCTAACATAGAACAGTATGATTCCACATTAATTTAATTGGTCCTATTCATCTGTTTTATGTGTTGCAGGTAGCATTAGCTATAGTTTTCACGGTTTAAGGCCAATAAAGGTACAAAGAAAGCCAAAACATATCTATCTCTGTCCCTCAAATCATTTAGATAATAAAATTCAGTTAAAAAATTATAATAAAAAGCATATTTGGATCAATCAATTTAGCGTCCAGCTAATGTAGTAGAAGCATATTCTGAGCTGCAATTTTGCTTTTCGTGTATCTAAAAAATTTATTTCAAAAACAAGTATACAAAAAAAATCATTAATCCTAAGCCAATTGTTATATCGGTGACAAATATATACAAAAATTTGACTCATAACAAGGTAAAAATTACATTTTCAAACAAGTTTTATAATATTTGTAGGCATCTTGGCTAATTTCCTCTAATGTTGTTTTGTTTTTCTTTGTTTCGTTTTCATGATTCAAATTCTTTTGTTAGTGGTCAAGGCAAACACTACAAAAATTAAGGACACTATCAAGAAGCATTGCCATAATGTCCTTGATCATGACTATCACAATGAAGGGTTTGGGCTCTTTGGATTCTTTAGAAGACTATCCTCCCATCAAGTTAGTACCTCCTTTCAACCGTTTTTATTTATTTATTTATCTTAATTCATTTGTGTTAAAGAGTTTTTCCCTTTCTGTCAGATCCTTTCAATTTTGATACTCTATTACAATATTTTTACTTGGTTCATAAAAAAATTTATGCGATAAGCAAAGATGGAATTTTTCATTTATTTTTGTGGTGTAATTGGTGTATGTTTTGTTTCCTGTTTCTATCATCCTTAGAACTCTCTTTATATATGGATTTTTTCCATGCATGTTTGATTGATGCTAAATCTTGGCATGCCATGCAACTGACTTTCAAGTTTCTCATGTTTCTAGAGACCTAAGCTTTGTTAGATTATGTTTGCATGCTTAACAATAAGTTTCTAAGTTGATGGAAACGATGGTTTGGTCACTTGAACCAAATTTGAAGCATGCATGTAACTCAAAAGTGTTGAAAGATGATGCCTTTGGTGTTTTTTATTTGATGATGCTTTTAATTGGATTTATTTAAAATGGTTCCAGAACAAAAAAAAAATTGAGCCTATTGTTTTGTGTTCTTATATGTGTATTCTTGATACCCATAAAGTTTCATTAATATTGGATTTCATTTGATCAGTCAAATATGATTGAATGTTTAAGTAGTGTTACAATGTTACTGCAGTGTTCTGGAAAATCCGGTTCATTTTTTATTTAAACCAAGGAGTTTCCATTATGACTTTTGGAAAAAAACTTCTGGAAAAAAAAATATAGTTGATTTTCGTTTGTGTTACGATGTTGCCTATAAATTTTTATTTAATTTTGATGAGGTTTGATGTGCCAAAAAAATTTTGGATGTGATATACTGTAGAATGTATGTTGCTGGAAAATTCTAGATAAAAATCCTAAGTTGAACGGATTTTCTGGTGAAAACTTAAATGACAATCTAAATGAATAAATTTTTGACGCCTTTACTTTGTTTTATTGTTTAATTTTGATTAAGCATGAACTTACCGGAAAATGGTTGTAATGTTAGGAAGAGGATATGATTCTTGAGGTTAATGTAATTGTGATGTCGTTGAAATCTTTGCTTAACTTAAAATAAGAAGTGGAGTTTGATAAGTCGATCATTGTAGAATGCATTGCATCATTTTCCTTGATTTTTATAAAAATAAATCATCTGAACAATTTTAAGAATATATGTGAGGGGAAAGTAATCATCGTGGTCTGAAATATGATTATAAAATATAATTGTGAGGGGTTACTTAACTGAAAAATGGCTACATTTGTAAAGATTAAAGTTCTCAATATACAAAAACACGCCACTTTTAGAATATGCTCAGTGTAATTGATGCCACTATGCTCATGTTCTTTGTTGTCTACATGTATTCTACCTGGTAAAGTAGTAATGAACTAATGATGTGCTGCCTATTCTTTTTAGGTAAATGGATTGGAAATAGGCAAATACGCTGCAACTGGGAAACAAAAGGTGCTGGTGGCAATGAAGAGAATCAAACCTCAAACACCAAAAGTTTTGATAAATGCAACTATAGAATTCACACATATATTTTTTAGAGGGTTTTTTTTATTATAACTTGATTGGTTATTGGATTATGGTTCTTTGAGGGTGTAAGGGAACCGCAGAAAATGCTTAAAGGATTATGGTTAAAGTAGTAAGTATAATAACTATTTTTACGGTTGACTTTATTATTGTATTTGTATAATTTTTAAGCAGTTTCTTCTTTCTCCCTCACATTTACAGTAGATTATTGGAACTGGCAGATTATTTGCTTGAATCAATTTGGTGATGATTATGTCTATTGTTTTATTTGAGTATGCCAGGTAACATGTTGATGTACAAACGACACAATTCATATTTTAGACAAGCCAAAATATATAAGGGTGATTGATATTACTACTTTGTCATTGGATAACAAGGAGATAAACTGCATAATGAAAACGAGTAAAAACATTAGAAATACTGCCAGACTGTCCCCAGAATGTATACAAAGACGAATAAAAGCATTAGATTGCCGCTAGTAAAAATAAAATGTAAATGCAATGAAGCCTTGGCCCACTTGAAATGAAGATTCTACAACTCTCTCTGTTTTTTTTTTGAAAGGGAAGATTCTAAAACTCTTGACAACTGAAGGTAAATCTCCTGGTGCAGCAAATGATGGAAGGGGGCTGATGAGAGAAGAGTAGTGTTATTTGCACACATAATGTTTGAGATGTTCGGATTAAGAACCCCCAAGAGAAATATGAACACCCCATTTTGATTGGATGCCTTTTAAGACACCCCTTCTAAGGTCATCACATAGTTACCCAAAAGCGGAAAATTAAATTATTAATTGCTGGTTACTTTCGGAAATTATACTTTTAAAGTAATTGTTTCTTTATGAAAATAGTGCTGAATTTTTTTTTAAAAACATCGAACCATCGTAAACGTAAACAAACGTATATGTATATCTATATATATATGCATCATCTTTTTAGATACACCATATACCTAATAGGAGATAAAAAAAGAGCCCTCATAAGTATAGGATATTCTCCATCAAACTAAGTAAAGAAAAGAAAGGCATATACATATAAGTAACGAGTGGTTCAGAACCATACCAAAAACTCATGGCTCTCAGTAGCCAGATCAAAAACTGACAACACTCGCTACCCCAGAACTATACCTATAGCTGGTCAAGCTAATGAAAACCATTGGGGAGATCATGATGACCAATCCCGCCTACAACAGATGTATCTGATGAGGATACCTTCGTTCCCACTCCATCGTAGGAAGAATCATCATCATCAACAGCAGGAGGGTGAAACTCAAGATCGTCCTCAACGTACTCATCAGGGTCCTCCTCAACCTCATCCAACACTACCTCAACAGGAGGTATTTCCGGTCCTACTATTTGAAGCGGATTCGAATGAGGTGGCAAATCAAGTAACCCGTGCTTAGCCAAATACTGTAGGTATAGCCATATCGGAGGTAGAGATACCTCAACAGTCTCTACAACGTGTGTCCTTTGCTGCGGTCCTTCCTCCACCGTGCCAATTACTTCTCTACTGGGACCATGATAGGTGGCGCTGAGTGCCCCAGGGTTAATCTCCCAGGCACCACCAAACCGAGCTCGAATGTACCAGAGGTATATCTGGTTCCATCTAAACATGTAAGAGTGAGAGACCAATATATGGATTTTACTCGACAACTACATGCTAGACACCACATAACGCATAAGCATTCATAAGCAAATAGTTTATCAATGGGTTTAACACCCCCAAACATCATCATTTGAAAAACTATGCATGAACACTTCATATTCGTCATCTAGGTTCGCCCTAATCTCATGAGATATCCCAACACATGATGAGTTGATTAGGCTCAATTGCCACACTAGGTAAACAGGCACACAGCCATAGGCACACAGCCAAAACCCATCGCACACTGTCCACACCCAGGGCATCAGTGATAGCAACGTAGATGGGATCTCATTGTCCAACCTGGGCACAATGAGGAAAATCATAATATGAAATACCTGACGCCGCAAGGTAATCACACATAGAACCGCGGGCACGTCTGCCAAATGCATGCAAAACACTTTTGCTCATAACTCTTTTCTTTGTGTTCAATCTTTCTTCGTCGAAGATCAAAATGACTTACGACTCACATAGTTTTAACACCTTTAAAACCTTCATTACAACACAGGACTTCACAGTCCGAGTGCTCAATCACGACACCTCTCGACCGATGCACCAGTCATAGGTTCGTGGTAATAAAAAAACATCTTAAGTGTTTAAATACGGTATACACCACGTATACAGTACATGACCCCAAAGTCCAAAGGACCCCAAGTCCATAACAACAAAGAACCTTAGTACCCCGACGTCTCGGTTACTAAGTTCAACAACACTTTCAACACGATTGAATTAATTTTTTTGTTTTTAGAAAATCTTTTAAAATTGGAAATTCATCAATAGAATCTTTAAATAATAAAGCTTAGCTTTCACAAAAATGAGTCACTTGAGGTTTTAACTTACTCAAAATACACACTGCCGTTTCAAAATACTTGCCGTCTACACTTTTCCAAATTTGCCGTCAATTATCATTTTTAAAGCTTTTTAAGCCAAAATTTAGCTTTTTTTCCACTTAAACAATTTTCTAAAATCACAATTAACTTATTTTCAACAATTAATTTCATAAAATAATATTTTGTAATATTCCAGAATTTCTTACGTAAAAATTAGCAATGCAAAAATATTTTCACGGTTTCGCTCTCATTGTGACTCATAATACACTCTTACAGTAATAAATCATTAAAATAATAATATTTTCCAAAATTCCTTATTTTTCCCAAATATGAATTTCCATTAATATTATATATCAATATTTTACCGTTAAAACATTGAATATAATTTACGAAGCTTCTTAAAGCTTTTATCCAATTAATTTAATTGGGCACTGACCGCTGTCAGGCTTCTCAAACATCAACCAACAATAATATCACAGAGATATTTCCAGGCAGATCATGCATCACAGTAGCATAATATAATTACATATAACAATAAAACGCAATTAAACCAACACAGATACAAATACCCTAACTTAAACTACATAAATAAATACTAACATACTAATAATTACAAACAAACACAGGATAGCATATAGCCATCGAATATATCCCTCAGGTATTCCCCTCTTACCTTTCGTAGAGTTTCTTGTGAATTAGTGAATTTCTTCGGAAGTCCGGATGTCGTGTATACGTCGCACTCACTCAACCTTCAACCATTACAATCAAATAATTACAAATCAAGAAACTAAAACATTCAAAACCCTTATATATGGTCACGACTTCAAGGGCTTTGAGTGACTAAAATTCGTAATCATGATTAAATCATGGATTAATGGTCCTTAATCAACCAAGATCATGGATTAGTGGCTAAACAACTAAATTTTAAACTCAAAACTTCCTAACTCTCATATACCTAGATTTGGCCTTGACATGTTCATGGGGCTAGGGTTTTTTTGTTTGATAAACCAACTTGGATTTATTAAGCATACATACTAATAGCTTGATTACCAAGATCATTAATGAAAACTTTGAACAAAACTCATCAAATCTCACCCACTTAGGGTTCGGCCATCATAGAGATTTTGAGTAAGGATTTTCAATTTAATAAACTAACATGGATTAGAGTGTGTATACATACATGTCATATGAAATACATGATCATAAATGACAACACATGAACAAAAATCCTACCATACCCATTCTCCTAGGTTCGGCCATAGCTAGTTTATTAGGAAAGAAATTTTTGATTACATCATGCTCTTGGATTTAGATAGTATGCATGATATCAAGAATATAGAAAGTCGTTTCAACATCATGAGATTTTTCTAGAATTTGTTATGAATTTTCAAAGTTATAGACTTAGAAACTTAAAAATGATGAACATAGATGAAATAGACTTTGAATCATGAAACATATTGAAGAACATAGACATGATTAAGGAAGAAGAATAGGATTCACCTCTTGAAGTTCAAAGACAAGTGAAGATCCAAGGACTTGCTTCACAAAATGATGCTAGAAAAGCTTATGAACTTATGAGTTTTTGAAACAAAAAGGCAATAGGAAGAAAATGAAATGTGAGGGAGGGTACTTATAGGGATGTGGCTGCGCCAAAAAGAGGGATTAAGTAGAAAGGAGGTGGCTTCTCAAAGGATTTAAGTGCAATTAATTCCTAGGGACCATCTTGCAAAGATTCCAAAAGTGTAAGGACTATTTTGAAAATTGCCAATAGTTTGAAATGATGACCATGTGCAACACTTAATGTGTTCACATTGTGACTCATCTTTTTGAATTTTCTTGAGGCTTTTTGGGAAGAATCTAGAATGCTTTGGAGCTTGTTAGATTTGTGTAGAACTTTGGAGAATAATGGAGAACATTGTGGAAGATTCAAGAATAAACTTGGCTCATCCAAGTTAGGTGCAGCCCCCACTCCTCCTTGGGCTTGCGCATGGGCCATGGAAAATTGGTCTTGGATTCAATTATTTTGGCCCACCAAAATGCTTAAGGCATAAACATAAGCTAGGAAACTTTTATGATTTAAAATGGGCTTTATGAAATTTAATCCATGGACAAGGAATTTGGGCCTCAGGGCCACGGTCCACTAATGGATTTGGAGTAAAGATTATGGCCCAATTTACTTGGAAAAACATAGAAACTAACTTAGGGACCAAAATGCAATTAAGAGAAAGTTCAAGGACTTATGTACAAAATCCATAAATTGTCACTTTAACCTTGTAGAATCTTCTAGACTCAAAAGTGTGATTTATCCCCATGAATCATCTCAAAATTGTAAGATAACCTCTTTATCTTCTCTTGGAAACTCCGAAATCCACTCTATCGTTCACCCGATTACGTATTTCGCCCGTAAAACGTATATTATTTTATTTTTTTCTGAAATAATTCTAAAAATACACAATGGTAGGAAATAAATTAAATATTAAGTCTTTTGTTCACGAATTAAAATTAGGTCTGTTGAGCAGTATAATTATACTGTCAATGGAATTCGCGGGCCGGGTTTCGTCTGACTTTCCAACCTAAATTTTAATCGTAGCTTCCTACATTCAAGTAGAGTTGAGTGGTAAACTACGTTTATTTAAAATAATTTTATAAAACTCTAATAAACCTATAAACATATTTATATGCATTACTGTTATTTTAAACAGTAAAATACAGGGTGTTACACCTTCCAATTTTTTACTTAAGTTTAGGAAATTCCAAAAATAAGACCAGAAAAAAATATTTTTCACTTCATTTATTTTATATTTTTTTTAAAATAAAATCAAAATTGAAAAATTAAAATAACAAGAATATCTTAAATTTTAAGAATAGTGGAGTTTGTTTCTAGCTTTTATTAAAATTTAGAAAAAATCCAAAAAATATTCTAAAACGAAAATCAAAAAAATATTTTGTATATCATTTTTTCCTTTCAAATTTATTAAAATATAATAAAAATAAAAATAAAAAATAAAAAGAAAGATGGGAAAAAAGCATAAAAGGAAGTTTTGGATGGAAAATAATGGTTGGATATGGATTTAATGGGTGATAAAGGTTAATTGATTTGTTTTAAACTTTGAATATTCAAAAAGGAAATAAATTATGAAAATAGTTGACTAATTGAATTTATTGAAATCAATTATATGGATTTAATAGATAATGAAAATAATTTGTTTCCCTTCAAAAATTGAAAATTCAAAAAAGAAATAAATAAAAAAGTGAAAATTGATTTATTTGATTAATTGGATTAGTTACAAGGACTTATTACATTATTAACATTTTACTTTGTCAGATTGTTAGATACAATGGTAGATGTAGCTTTCAAGACAGACAAACTCAGTTTGTTACTCGCCATCGCCACCGTCACCTTCATATTAACATAATCGCTTAATCAAATTTTTATATATACTGGTAGCTAGCAAGACAGACAGACACACAACTTCACTTCTATCGGTATTTTCACTGTAGAGCCATCATATTTTCCATCATCACCACCCCTCCAAGCATAATGATGCAGAAACCACATCATATGCATCGACGCCATCATTCCAGCTATGACCTTCCTCTTTCACCAATATCATGGGCTATTCTCCAAACCAACTAAACCAGTGACTAGTAGCTGCCGCCGTCACCTAAGAAAGAATATATAGTTGTCATGACATCCATTACCATCTCCAAGAAGCTTCAGGCTTGCTACCATCCACGACACCACCTCGTTGTCTCTGCTATGATCTCGATCACAACAAGTAATGTACAATCTTTTCTAAATAAAAAATAATAGAAAAGGTTCATTTCTTCTTCTTGTTGTTTTTTTATAAAAGAGACAATATTTCTTTCCTATTTTTGACAAAAGAGACTATATTTCTTGGTAACTGAAAATCATCGTAAAGTAATTTTCATAAATTCAAATTATCCTTAAATAATAATTAGTTCATTGAGACGTGATTCAAATTCCCCCCCCCTAATTCCTCCTTTGTAACTTAAGTGAATGTCAAAAATTTATTTTTAAAAAAACGTAAATGGTAACTAGTGTAGATTTATATAAAAATTTATTTTAAAAACAATAAATTTTTTATTGAAAATTGGTACTCCCTCCGGACTCAATTATAAGCAAAAAAATACCTATATTTTTTGGACTCAAATATAAGCAAAATCCAACTAACTCAACTCTATTTAATGTAAGCATTCAAAAAATCAATAAAACTAACCAATCAAACCAATTCTCCCTTTACTTTTTCAAGAGCATTACACATTCCCGAGACAATTAAATGGTAGTTTAATAATTATAACTCATTTTTTTACATAAATGAAGGCAATTAAACTAAATTAACTAACTTTTAATGAGTGTGAAATTAGTTATTTTTGCTTATAATTGAGTCCGGAGGTAGTATATTGTAATTACTGCTTATTTAAAAGTTGCCCTTTTTTCAATAAAAGATTTCTATATATTTTTAAATTACTAGTGTTGTTAGGATATTGGTTAGCTCGACTACTAATCTCGCTTGCTTATAATTTATTACTTTCATTTTTTTACACTTAATGCATTTTTAAATGTATTTTGATTAAATTGTTACTTGCTGTACTGACCGAGAATAAAAGACCGAGGACTCATCTATACACTGGACCAACCGAGCTTACCCCCACGAATGGGCCTTTGCCCAAACTCCTCCAAAGCCGAGAACATGTCAGCACACCTGACACCCGAGGATAACTACTCGGCCCCTTTCCATGACAGTCCACGCACGAAGATACCTCGGCCCCAAGCTATCCAGCCGCAGCTAACTGGGTCGAATATCTCGCTAGTCATAATATCTCTCCGCATAATCAGGGTCCGGATATCTCTCCGGATATCCAGGACCTGATCCTAATATTTCTCCGCTTATCTCGGAGCTCGATCCTGAGAGATCTCTATAAATAGGGGGCTTACCCCCTCATTCAGAACTACGTTTGCTTTGATTCCCATTTGGATACGTAGGAGCAGAATCCACATTCTGTCAAGCACAATCCAAAAACACCCCACTAATCCTAGTTCGGCCGAGTATCTCTCATCCGAGGTATTTGGACGGAAAATTTGGCGCCGTCTGTGGGAATTGAAGCAAATATTTTCCCATACCACAAAAAAATGGTTAGGACGAGGAGCGAAAACTGCAGAAGGGAGGAACCAGGGAATGCCAACAACGGGGATAACGGAGAGCGATCCATAGGCCCAGCAGCAATGGCCGACAATCCCATTGTTCAGGAGCTTCTCGTGCAAATCGCAGTGCTGAGAAGGGAGAACGAAGAGATCCGCCGGCAGAACAGTCGTCGCGAAAGAGAGCAGAGCAGGGAAAGCTCTGTCTCTTCTCCACAGGAGAGAGAGCGCCGACCACCGGAGATTGAGGGGTCCAGAAACTTGTACAGAGAAGGGGGCCCACAACTCTGGGCTTCCCATCACACCAACCGAGCAGAGGAGGAGGGATTCCCTAGGCAGGCCCCAGAATTATCACTCCAGACAAACAGACTTAATGACAAGGCCAGCATGCGGAAGCCGAGGCATCCCTTCACGAACGATATCATGGGGGTCCCCTTACCCGCCAACTACAAGCCAATCAACATTGACAAATATGATGGCGCCTCAGACCCCGAACGCCACTTGGACGCCTTCACCACCCAGATGTACCTCTTTACCGATGACGACGATGTCATGTGTAAAGTCTTCCCAACCACTCTGAAGGATGCAGCGCTGACCTGGTACACCCAGCTACCCCCAGCATCGGTAGACTATTCTGATACATTCATGGCTAAGTTCAGTGCTAAGTTTGCCACGAGCCGGGCCCACCAAAAAACCTCGGCCTCGTTGGTAAACTTCAGGCAAGAAAAGAATGAGTCCATGCACGACTTCATGGCCAGATTCAGCAAGGAGGCGGTTCTCATCCGCAATCTCAGTGCCGATGTTGCACTACACACCATCTTGACCGGGTTAAGGCCTGGTCCTTTTGCCAGACACTTGGCCCGGAAGCCACCAGCCAGTATGGATGAGTTGAGGAGAAAAGCTGCAGGGTTCATCAATATGGAGGAAGTTGAAGAGTCGAAGAAAAGGGAGAGAACTGATGATGCTGACAGACGAGAAGGGAGAGAGAAGAGGAGGGCCAGAGGTAATAAACCGAAATTCAAAGGCCCGTCCGAGCATTTCCAGAGGGGACCGAAGTATGAGCATTATACTCCCCTCAACGCAAACCGTGCTCGGGTGTTTGAGGAAGCATACAATGCGGAACTTTTGCAGCTCCCTAATCGTGGCCACACCCCCCAAAACACTGATCGACAGAAACATTGTCGTTATCATCGCAATTATGGCCATACCACCGAGGAGTGTTGGGTCCTACGGGATAAAATCGAAGAGCTGGTGCAGGCTGGCCATCTCAACAACTTTGTTCGGAGAAACCACAACAACGGTGAGAGGCGTGGCAGAAACAGAAGGAGAGAGGGTGACCAAAGCCCGAGGAGGGGTGGCGGTCAACGAAATAATGAAAGAGCAGAAACCAGAGAGGGCCAGAATGAAAGACGAGAAGAGGATAATGTGATTCGGGGCGTGATAAACACCATTTCAGGAGGATTTGCAGGGCCAGGCACAACAAGTTCAGCTCGGAGAAGACACCTGTGGGCCATCCGAGCTGTCAACTCAGTATCCGGCAAGCTTCCCAGAAGTTCCCCACCCATTATCTTTTCCGATGAAGATTTCGTGGGGGTAGATCCTAACCAAGATGACCCTATGGTGATCACTGTACAGTTGGCCAACTTCTCGGTCAAAAGAACCCTTGTCGACCAGGGGAGCTCGGCAGATATATTGTATTACTCAACATTTCAGAAGCTTGGCATCCCAGAGAAGTCTATTCAACCGTACGACAGTAAGCTCGTCGGCTTTGCAGGGGAACAAGTTGATACTCGGGGATACATTGACCTCCTTACCATTTTTGGTGATGCCAGAGCATCCAAGACTATCATGGTCAGGTATGTGTTAGTCAATGCAGTAACATCATATAACATCCTGATCGGAAGACCGTCTTTGAATGAGCTAGGGGCTGTGGTCTCTACCCCCCACCTCACGATGAAATTCCCATCCAACTCGGGGGACATAGTTGCTGTCCGAGCAGATCAGAAGATGGCCAGACAATGCTATGCTGATAGTTTGTGTGTGAGCAAACTTAAACTTACACCTGCAGAGACCCTAGACAGGGGGAAGGACAAGTCGGTGAATTCTGTTAACTCCGTCGAACTGGATCCGAGGATGGACATGCAGGAACAACGTCCACAACCTATTGAGGAGTTAGAAAAGTTCCAGCTCGGTGCACAGACTGATCAATGCACTAAACTGGGCGGTCAACTCGAGCCGAATTTGAAAGAAGAAATAAAGCAAGTGCTACGCAGCAATGCCGACTTGTTCGCCTGGACCACATCTGACATGCCGGGAATTGATCCCGACTTCTTATGCCACATACTGGAAATTTGTCCCGAGGCGAAACCAGTGGCCCAGAGGAAAATGAGACTAGGCGAAGAAAGGAGAAAAGTTGTGGAAGAGGAGACACCGAAGTTGGTCAAGGCCAATTTTATCCGAGAAGTAGATTACACTACCTGGCTGGCCAACGTTGTTCTGGTCAAAAATGCAAACGGCAAGTGGCACATGTGCACTGATTACACAGATCTGAATAGAGCTTGCCCAAAAGACTCATATCCTTTGCCGAGTATTGACAGACTGGTAGACGGAGCTTCCGGATACAGAATTCTGAGTTTCTTGGATGGATACTCGGGGTACAATCAGATCCGAATGTACCCCCCATATGAGGAAAAGACGGCTTTCATTACCGAGGGCTCGAATTACTGTTACCGAGTGATGCCGTTTGGACTAAAAAATGCTGGAGCTACATACCAAAGACTCATGGACCGGGTATTTGAAAAACAAATCGGTAAAACTATGGAAGTCTATGTGGATGACATGGTGGTGAAATCCG
This sequence comes from Sophora flavescens, assembly GCA_030762895.1. Lineage (NCBI taxonomy): Eukaryota > Viridiplantae > Streptophyta > Magnoliopsida > Fabales > Fabaceae > Sophora > Sophora flavescens. The sequence continues at coordinate 247,301,852 of CM061064.1, forward strand.
ATGACCTCAACACAACCATCTAAGAGACCTGGAGGAAATTTTTCACCAGCTGAGGAAGTACAACATGAGATTGAATCCAGAGAAGTGTGTTTTCGGTGTCCAGGGTGGAAAATTTCTCGGCTTCATACTGACGCACCGGGGAATCAAGGCCAATCCTGATAAATGTCGGGCTGTGATTGAGATGAGGAGCCCACAGAATGTCAAAGAAGTACAAAGACTTGCAGGACGACTCGCATCATTGTCTCGGTTCCTGCCCAAATCTGCAGAGAAAGCTCGGCCTTTCTTCAGACTACTAAAGAAGCCCCAAACCTTTACGTGGACTGAGGACTGCGAGAAGGCCTTCGCCGACTTCAAGGCCTTTTTGTCTTCACCGCCGATATTAACTCGACCCATCCCAGGGAAAGAGTTATACTTATATCTGTCGGCCTCCGAGAATGCCATCAGCGCAGTCATTGTGCAGGAAATAGAGAAGGCTCAAATGCCGGTGTACTTCATCAGCAGGGTGCTTCATGATGCCGAAACTCGGTATCAAGTCATCGAGAAACTGGTTTTGGCCCTGGTAACCGCATCTCGGCGATTGCGCCTGTACTTCTAGAGTCACTAGGTGATTGTTAAGACTGATCACCCGATTAAACAGATACTCAAAAAGCCAGAGTTGGAAGGACGTATGATTGCTTGGTCAGTAGAATTGTCCGAGTTTGGCTTGAAATACGAGTTGAGAGGACCTCTGAAGGCTCAATGTCTTTCCGACTTCATAGCCGATCTCCACCCGCAGCCAGTAACCGAGGATATATGGTGGGACTTGTACGTGGATGGGTCCTCGAATGTCAGGGGCAGTGGAGCTGGGGTGATTCTGGAAGGGTCGGGAGATCTGATCCTGGAACAGTCATTAAAATTCGAATTCAAAACCTCGAACAATCAGGCCGAGTATGAAGCTTTGATAGCAGGATTAATGCTGGCGAATGAAATGGGAGCAAAGGCTGTTAGGTGCCGGAGTGATTCACAACTAGTCACTAGACAAATATTCGAAGGGTATCAAGCGAAGGAACCTCAGCTCACCAGGTACTTGTGTAAGGTCAACCAGTTAATTTCCAGCTTTGAAAAGTTTGCTATTGAGCATATTCCCCGAGAAGAAAACACTCGGGCTAATTTGCTGTCCAAGCTAGCCAGTACAAAGAAGCCGAGTCACCATAGGACGGTTATTCAAGAAACCCTCAATGAACCGAGCATTGGGACAGAAGAGGTGATGGCCAGCGAGTTGGTTGACCGAGAGTGGATGACGCCCATATGGGAGTATTTATCTTCAGAAACTCTGCCCTCGGATCAGGCCGAAGCCAGGAAAGTCATGCTCAGGGCAAGTCACTTTACTATAATCTCCGGAGAGTTGTATAAGCGAGGATTCTCGGCACCGTTGCTAAAATGTCTGACGAAGGCACAATCCAAGTACGTCATGGAAGAAGTTCACCGAGGAATCTGTGGTTTTCACTGCGGGGGCAGATCAATGGCCTCCAAGGTAGTCCGAGCAGGGTACTATTGGCCTACCATCCGAGCTGATTGCATGGAGTGGACGAAGCAGTGTGATGAGTGCCAAAGATTTTCCAATATAAATCATACCCCCCCTGAAGGACTTCACACATTAAACTCGCCTTGGCCGTTTGCTATGTGGGGAATGGATATACCGGGGCCTTTCCCTGTAGCCAAAGTTCAAGTCAAATTCCTGCTGGTAGCGGTGGACTACTTCACAAAATGGATTGAAGCAGAGCCTTTGGCAAAGATTACCGCCGAGAAAGTGCAGAAATTTGTATGGAAAAGCCTCATCTGTAGGCACGGAATTCCCTTTGCGATCGTCACAGACAACGAAAGACAATTTGTAGATAAGACATTACGGGAATTCTATGATAACCTCGGTATTAAACACCAAGTTACATCGGTTGAGCACCCCCAAACCAATGGGCAGGCCGAAGCAGCTAACAAGGTCATCCTCGGAGAACTAAAGAAGAGGGTGGGAAGAGCCAAGGGAGCTTGGGCAGAAGAGTTGCCGAGTATCCTCTGGGCCTACCACTACACGCCTCAATCTACCACTCAAGAAACACCCTTCAGGCTGACGTATGGAACAGACGCCATGATCCCAGTGGAGGTTGGTGAACCGTCCTTCCGACGTATACAACACGAGCCGAACGATAATGAGAGCAATTTGAGGGTTGAACTGGACTTGGTAGAGGAACTCAGGGAGGAGGCCAAAATCAGAGAAAAAGCCTGCAAACAGAGAGCAACTAGAAGATATAATTCAAGAGTGAAGCCGAGGAGCTTTCTGCGTGGAGACTTAGTACTGAGAATAAAAGGAGAAGCAAGGAAGGATCGTACGGAAGGTAAGTTGGCAGCAAACTGGGGAGGGCCATTCCGAGTAGTAGAAAACCTGGGGAACGGGGCATATAGGTTAGAAGAATTGTCAGGGAAGCCTATTCCGAGGACTTGGAATGCTTCTCATTTAAAGTTTTATTACAGTTGATGTATATAGTCGGGTGTTGTACTCTTTTTCCTACCTCGGTATTTTGTCCCAAAAAGGGTTTTGACCGGGGAGGTTTTAACGAGGCACACCGCAGACTCCATTCAATAAAAGAATTTATTATGAATATTGTTTTATGTTCTCTTATTTTGTCGAAGTATTTACTCTGCAGGCATCTTATTCTGGTGGCCGAGTACGAGCCAATGGCCGAGTTCGAGCCAGTCAAATTTCTAAGGCCAAGTTTGAGCCTGGTGGCCGAGTTCGAGCCAGTCAAATTTCTAAGGCCAAGTTTGAGCCTGGTGGCCGAGTACGAGCCAGTGGCCGAGTTCGAGCCAGTCAAATTTCTAAGTCCAAGTTTGAGCCTGGTGGCCGAGTACGAGCCAGTCAAATTTCTAAGGCCAAGTTTGAGCCTGGTGGCCGAGTACGAGACAATCAAATCTTCAAATGCCAAGTTTAAGCCTGTTGGCCGAGTACGAGCCATTAAATTTCTAAGGGCCAAGTTTGAGCCTGGTGGCCGAGTTCGAGCCAGTCAAATTTCTAAGGCCAAGTTTGAGCCTGGTGGCCGAGTACGAGCCAGTGGCCGAGTTCGAGCCAGTCAAATTTCTAAGGCCAAGTTTGAGCCTGGTGGCCGAGTACGAGCCAATGGCCGAGTTCGAGCCAGTCAAATTTCTAAGGCCAAGTTTGAGCCTGGTGGCCGAGTACGAGCCAATCAAATCTTTAAAGGCCAAGTTTGAGCCTGTTGGCCGAGTACGAGCCATTAAATTTCTAAGGGCCAAGTTTGAGCCAGGTGGCCGAGTTCGCGCCGTTAAATTAAGTCTAAAGGTCAAGTATGAGCCTATTAGCCAAGTCCGAGCTATCAAGTTATTAATGCCGAATTTGAGCCGCGAGATTATTGAAATCGAATACGAGTATCAATCAAGAAAGAACAAAGTTCGGATTTAAAAGGACGAGTACGAGCCATTATTTTATTAAGGGAACCGAGTACAATGCGTAAAGCAAAAATAAAGCCGAGTTTGACTCTTGAAAAGTACATTAAAGGAACCGAGCACAGCGCTGAAATTGAAAGCTGAAATTGAAAATAAGGGCCATTCGGCAGGACAGTTGTCCCCCCAATTAGAACAGGGCAAGTCCAGACGGCCCCCAGTCCCCTCAATCGAACGCCACCACTCTCTCTTAAGGGAGGATGTAGTCACTTCCCCCTGAGAAAGCTGGATGATGAGGTGCTCGGCCCGCTCAGGGAGTAGACGGCCTCTACCCCTTTCTCCACTCCCGAAGACTGTTGTTCTTCCAGTTAACATCCTTCTTGAAGGATCGAATCATAAAAGGAATTCTGGATCCCGTCTCCCACTTACATCCTTTTTGGCGGATGTGAAACCCAAAAAAGGATGTTAACTGGGAGAGGGGAACATAAACCCCTAACACTAGCATATAGCTGCTCAGGTAGAAGAGAAGCAAGAAACGAATTTGGCTGGAGGAAAAGGATGAGGAATGACCAAGTAAGGCAGTGGAATAGCCCTATTTATAAGCAGGGAAAGAAGTAGTACACGTGGGAAAGGGTTTGTTGGGAAAACAAATCTCGAAACTAAGCAAAAAGCAGTAATTGCATGAACCTATTGCGGTTTCCAAAGCATTTGATGCGTGACTGCATAAGTAAAGTGTAAAACACGTGTTTCACGTGTAACAACCACCGTCCATTTTTGATATGGACGGTAGAGTACCTCGTCCTTAGCCGAAGATTTGGTTAATCGGCCGAACACAACGACAGAAAATCAGCAGAATGAAGACAGCTGTCATTAAGTAATATGAAGTTACAAGGGCACAAGCCCGTTACAAAGGATGAACAAAAAACAAAAAACTACAACGGTTACTCACCCCTATGACTCTCCTCGGCCTCAATGTGTCCTTCGGGAGAATCCCCCACCACGTCTACCTCTTCCTCCTCCTCAGGAATGATGGGGACAAGTTCCCCATTCACCACCTCCTTATTTACATCGGCTCCCGAAAGATCAACGCCAGGGGCTGAAACCTCGACTTGGGCAATGGCCTTGTCAAAACCTTTTCGGTGCTCGATGATGATACAGCTGGTAGCCTCTTTCACATCCTCCTCAAGCAGCATCTTGGCCTTGGTCTCAGCCTCCAGGGCAGCCTTAAGTCGCTCAATCTCAGTCTGAGCCTCTTTAAGCCTTTCCTCGGCGCGAGCCTTGTCCTCTTCAACCCGAGCTTTGCCTTCCTCAGCCGATTTTGCCCGGGAATCCAGCTCGGAGTTCCGAGCATTAATCTCGGCAAGAGTGGCAGTCAGGCGTTCGTTGCCACGGGCCAGCTCCTCGCGTTCAGAGGAAATCCGGGAGAGATCCCCCTTCAGCCTCTCAATTGCAGCAAATTCAGATTCCAACTGCTAGGACTTCCTCTCGGTCTCTGTTAACTCTCTGCTATAGAAACGAGCCAGAGCGGCAGCCTGAAGGCAGTAGATCGAGAGGGCCTCCATGCTAGATCGGGCCCCTTGCTGCTTAATTAGCCGAAGATCGGCGGGCTTCAAGAAGTTTGAGTCGAAAGAAGGGAAGGGGTTGAAGTCTTCACCCCAGAGAGATGAAGTCCCTGCCTTCAGAGAAGTATTGTACCATTTCAGCTCGGTGGGGGCAGAAGGTGGTTGTTCTCGCCCTGCGGTTCCAGTCTCCTGGGTAGTAGGGTGTGGGGAACTTGGGCGAGGACGAGGAGAATCTTCGGTGTCAGCTACGACCTCCACCCTCTTCCTCTTCTGAGGGGCTGATGATGAAGCCCCCTTCGCAGAGGTCTTGGCCGGAGGAGGTCTTTTTTGTTTCTTCTCGGTTGAAGAGGGACCCTGACCCTCTTTCGCAGCAGCCTTTACCAGCTTGGAGAAGTCAAATTTTCCCATGATGACTGCCAAAAAGAAAGAGTTGTTAGTACAGCAACGCATGCAGAAAATATATAAAAAACCAAAAAGCTGAGCACTTACTTTTAAGGTCGGCCCTTAGGGTGGAGGAGAAGGGGAGTTTCAGGAGACGTCCGCAAGGGAGAGGCCGAGGAAGTTTCTCTAGGGTGTCTATATCCCTTTTCTCCTCGGCAGGAAGGGACCCATATTCGAAACCGACGAATTTAGTGGGAGACGATTGCCAATACAAGGGGAACTTAGCACACCCTTCCTCATCAAAGAAGTAAGAACGGTGAGAATCTAAGGGACGAACTCGGAAGAAACCAACCTTAAAGTCCTTGTACGAGGATTTAAAAAAACTGATCAACCCCCTTCGGTTTAGACCGTTGAGGGAGATCGACCCGGTTTTCTCGCCAAACCTTGTTTGATAAAAATACAAAAATTTGGGAGTAGTAGGCTCCATCCCGATGTAGGCACACAAAACTTGAAAGGCTTTCATAAAAGCCCAACTATTGGGGTGAAGCTGAGTAGGCGCGACGTTCATAGTTCTCAGAACGTCACACTCGAAATCGGTAAAAGGAAGGGAGACACGCAGGTGAGAGACAAGTGCTTTGTACATATACGTAAAAGGAGGCTCGGAAAGACGAGCCCGGAGGAAAACATACTCGGTATCCGAGCATGGAGAACAGATGAACTCGGACTCGTCCCCATAGGCCGAAATAGCAATCTGGGACCGAAGGTCAGCGATTGAGTCCAAAGTCTGATAGCTAGAAAGGTAAGCGCCATCTTCGCCCTTGACCCAAGTGTACCCAGGGAGGGTGATATCTGGAACGGGATCTTTTGGAACCCGCTGGCGTCGTTTGCGCGCGATGGGTGGGGAGATTTGTGGGGAAGAAGAACCAGATCCGGAAGAAGACGACCCGGAGGAGGACGACCCCATCGGACCGACGTTCGGCCCTGGGGGAGAAATAGGAGAGGCGGAAGGAGAGCCCCCAATGGGGGAAACCTCCCGTTCCACCAGAGGAGAGGTGTTCGATTCGGTGGAATCAGACGAACTCATGACCGGAATTCAAAGATAAACTTTAAAAGAAGAAAGGAGGCTGGGCGTACCTGAAGAGTGTGAGGCAGAAAGATAGTCGCAGAAGCTGTAAAGAAAAAGCCGAAGAGTGAAGGGAAGTAGGTTGAGAAGGGGAAGACTTGGGGATATTTATAGCTGTTGCGGGTAAGGGCGCGATCAACGGCCCACGACCCATCCAGCCCAAAGGGTGCGACTTTTGATTTTCCCCCCATTAAATAGGTGCAGAACTCTAGGGTTTCCTGCCCAAAGCGTGCCGCAGAAGTATTAGGGGAATGATTGCTCTCTCTGACAGAGAGAGAAGACTTGATTGAAATGACAGCTGGGAATGCGGATACCTGCATAGCTGAAGAATAAGCTCGGTTTCATACTTATCATCTCTTTCGCTTATTTAAGCTCGGAGCTCGGGGGGCTTGTGTACTGGCCGAGAATAAAAGACCGAGGACCCGTCTATACACTGGACCAACCGAGGATAACTACTCGGCCCCTTTCCATGACAGTCCACGCACGAAGATACCTCGGCCCCAAGCTATCCAGCCGCAGCTAACTGGGCCGAATATCTCGCTAGTCATAATATCTCTCTGCATAATCAGGGTCCGAATATCTCTCCGGATATTCAGGACCTGATCCTAATATTTCTCCGCTTATCTCGGAGCTCGATCCTGAGATATCTCTATAAATAGGGGGCTTACCCCCTCATTCAGAACTACGTTTGCTTTGATTCCCATTTGGATACGTAGGAGCAGAATCCATATTCTGTCAAGCACAATCCAAAAACACCCCACTAATCCTAGTTCGGCCGAGTATCTCTCATCCGAGGTATTTGGACGGAACACTTGCTTTTCTCTTTACTTAAAAATAATGTACACTTCTTATTATACTTTTTTTTATATACTTAAATAATCTTTTCCATCTTCTCTCTCTTTTACATAAATTAATTTTTTTGCTGAAGACAACATAAATCAAGTTAAATAAGGTGACATAATTTGTGTACAATATTTAACTTTACGTTTAACTCATTATGTTTGGTTTAGTGCATTTATGATTTATGTATTTGGTATTGTTTGCAGTAAGGTGTTGAATAGATGTTTTTTGTTTTTGTTGTTGTAGTTTAATTTTGGTGTATAATTCGTAACTTGATATTTTTAGTTAGAGAACTTGTTGTACTCTTTTAAGACCACCGTTTCCTTATAAAATAAATTGTAAAAAATTGTAGGACCTCTACAATCTTGGATGTCGAAAATTGGCCATCACTATGCTTGCAATGCTTTCACAGAGCAGAAACAGAGTTGTTTACAAATCATGTATAGCCCAATGATCAACTTTTGCAATCAACCTGAAAAATATGGTGAGATATATATATTGCATGTCAAATGACTCTAATTTTATTCTTTAATTTCAAATCATTCATTTTAATTTGATCAAATATCTTGAGCTTATAATTTTTATTAAAAAGAGAATAACTAAAAATAATTTTAATATGAAAAAAATAGAATCTATTTAATGAAGAGAAATACTAAATATATTTAATTTTTGGTAAAGTTATAAGATTTATATATTAAATATTTTACATTTTCAATATATAAATATTTATTTTTATTAATTGATTCAGAAGTCTCTTTTTTCTTTCTTTATTAAATACGATAAAAGGTGACTTTTTTAGTTACATATCATAGTAATATATTATTTTATTATCAATAATTATAATAAATATTTTTTTTTGCTTAATGTACTCGATAAAATCTCGTTTTCTAGGGTGAGTTAACATACATATTTTTATAATAATACATAACCAGACAAAAATTAAATATTTTAACAATAATTAGACAATATATTGCAATATATTTTTTAAAACTAGTCATTAAATATAAGTAAATTAGGTCAAAAAATAAATATATCTTTAACAATAATTTTGTTTATCTGTTAATGAACTTTATACGATATATTATATTCCTTATCGTGAAAGTTATATTAATATAATAATATAGTGAAACTAATGTGAATTAAGTGTTAAAAATAAGTTAAATATATTTTATATGATAATATTATTTATTTTAATGTCCTAAAAATTATTAGGTAAAATCTTAATTTTCTTCTTATATAAAACATTTTTATAAATAATATTATTAACATAATATGTAACTAATTGCATATAAACTTCTATTTATAGTTTTATATTAAAATTGTGTAATAATTTAATAAAAATAATATAATTTTAAAGAAAAGTGAAGAAATTAGTCTTAATAATTTTCTCTCTCTATGTTAGAATTAGTCTTAATTATTCCTTTTCCAATAAAAAATTACAAGTTCAAGTCATTATAGGTCAAACTAAAAGAGAAGGTTAGAAATTAGTATAAGAGTGAACTTTGACATATATGTTTTAATAACTAAATTTATTGTGTAAATATCTACACAAGATTATGTAAAAAAAAAAAACAAGATTATTTTAAATTCTTTGTTATCTTCTTAAAATATACTGAAAATTAACAATGTATATTAATGGTTTTTTCAGTATATTACAAAATTGTGCTTTAAAATACTAACATTTTTTTTTACTTGTTTTATATTTTCATGTTTCTAAAATAAAATAGAAATATATGAATAACACAGAAAGCATGAATAATTTGTTCTAATATTTATTTTGTACACATGGTGACATTCTATGACTTAGGTTTCGAGGTAAAAAATCGAGGAAGTTGTGGGAGCGGCATAATTGAAGTAGCTCTATTTTGTAATGAACACACATCAGTGTGTGATGGCCCTTCAAAATATGTATTTTGGGACAACATACACCCAACCCAAGTAACTAACCACTTAATTATAAAGTACTTGGAAATGCAAGCACGCCACAATTCCTACTTTAATGTCAGTAATGTAACAGCCCCACTAGGTATTACTACGTAACACATGCGGAATTTAAATAAAAAATATAATTTGCTGGTTGCTTTCGGAAAATAATTTATCTAAGTACATAAGCATCTGAAATTGGGTATAAAAATTTGTCACGACTCCAAATCTAACCCTTGATCGGCACATTGACTTACAATCCTAGCCTGGCAAGGCTATTTAATAGAGATATACTTGAATAAAATCTAGTATTTTTACAAAAATTTCGACAGAGTCTCCTCTGTAATTCGAACATCCCAGGTAAAAGAACACCTGCTAAAATAATATATTTTCATTCCAGAATTCCGGTTACACCAAATAGAACCAGGCAGTAATATGCTAAGAATAGTTACATCAATAAGCTATACATGACCAAAAGGAAAAGCTTAGGTTTTCATTCAAAAGAGATGCTCTCCGAGCCATATAAACAATCCATTTTAAAATAAAGACTCTGAGTCATACTCATACATACTGTCAAAAATCTAAGTGTCAAACCCTAAGCTGGTCATTCTTAAAGTTATTTCTGAGGAAAACTCACATGGTCATTCCACAATCAAATACTTCATCAAACAACTAGATCTAAGTCTGAGTGACTTAGGAAGACTCCTCTGCACCATCTGTACTAAGGTACCCAGGGTACAATAGCGAACCAAAAGAAACCAGATATATCTGTAAGGGTGAGATACAAACAATTTAATGGATATATCACACAACAACCATATACATGATACATACATCACCTCAACACATTAACATTTAATTATTATCCAGAGATAAAATAACAAGTGTTATATCAGTGGGTCTCATACCCGAACAAGTTTTATAAAGAGAATGCATGACACTTCAATAATTAAGCTCTAAACTTAATCTCCGGAGATCCCAACATCCTCAAAATGAGTTGATCCGGCTCGATACACCGTCTCATTGGTCATTTAGGCACAACGATTATGCACGCCGTTTCATTGTCCATTTAGGCACAATGATACACGTACACCTTCTCATTGTCCATTTTAAGAACAACGACAATACACCCTCACATGATACCTTTCCTGTTAAGGTCTCACGTTAAAACCACGTCGGGCACGTTTGTCATAAATGCAAATGTAAAACATTTAGTTCTCGATGTTTTCGTTGTGTTCATTCTCATTCGTTGTCGAAGCTCAAAGGCTAGCGACTATTCATAAATTTCATCATTTTGAAATTATCAACATCAACACGGGACACGCAGTCCGAGTGCTCAATCACAACACCTTATGTGACATCCCAGTTTTTCACATTTACGTTTAATTATTTTATTGAAATAATTTATTATCTGGATGTTATTTTTGTTTATTTTTATGTGGTTTAGTTTGAGTAATTTTATTTACTCATTTAAAATTATTTTAGTGGGTACGTTGGCACTGTGTTACTGCAGTGTATACACACTTACATGGCAATAATATTATGCTATTGTCACTATTGTTCCGTGTTTAGAAAAATATTTTAAATAATATGATTAAAAGGAATTTATTTTTAGATGTTACTTTATTTAATTTTAGATTTGAAAATGAATTAGTTTAGTGTTAACTGGAGATTATTTTAGATCACTGGTTTTCTTGATTGTTAAATTCAACTATCAACCTTTACTCTAATTTGAATTTTTAAATTATATAATTGTCACCCATTGTTTTTAGACCTATGGGTCAATATTATTTCTTTTTTTCTAAACTCAATTTCAACCACACATTCTACCTACTCCTAACTAAAATAAAAAAGAAAATGAAAAAAAAAGATCCCTTTTCTCTTCTCAATCTCGCATACGGGACAACACCCTTCCCCCACTTCTTTCTTTATTTTCTTCTCCCTTCATGTTCAGACAAAAAATCATCTTTCTCCTCTCTTGCTTGCTACCTTCGCTCAATCACCCTTAGCCGCCGCCGGAGTGAGGAAACCACGCGAACCCCGCGCTTGGTTCGTTTGCTCCGCCGCTGCGACTTTGTTCCCTCGCCGTGGCTGAGGTTCCAGCCACCATGTGAGCCATCGTGGAGAACTGTCTATCACCTTCAGCCACCACGTCTCCTTCTTCCTCATGGGGTTCGTGTGAAAAACCATCTTTCTGGTCAGGAACCGTGGTATCCACCATCGTACGGCCGACCTTACCCCTAATTTCTTCTAGTTTCAAAAAGCCCCAAATCAGTTTGCAAACCCTAAACCCTAGGTTTTGAATTCAGAGTTTAATTTTGAAATTAAACCATGTTTTGTGTAATTGGGACTATGAATTAGTGTTATCCTAAACTAATTTTTATCATTGTTTGGGTAGATTGGTTTTCCCCAATTTGTATCATGAACCCTAAACCCAAAATCTGATTTTACTTGAAATTAGTTTCTAATTATGAAATTAATTATGTCTTTATGCAATTGAGGCTTTTAATTAATGATTTCTAAGGTTAATTTCATGATTCTTTGATCAAAGCTCATTTTCCCCAATTTTGATGATGATCATCTTATCTTTCCCAAATCTGATTTTTATTGAAATTGATTCTATTTTGTGAAATTAAGAATTTAAATTAACTTAGAGTGAGTGTTTGATGATGAGTAGCAAATTGTTTGAATTGTCTAGTTGTTGAAAATGCTTGGACTCCCTCTGTGGGATGTTAAAGTGGCTGTGTTTGCTTGGGGAAGAAGGTTTCACATGTTTCGGGAGTTGACCAGAGCTATTTAGAGGAAACTGGAACCTCACAGCTTCGCTCTGAGGGAAGCGGACTGTTGAAAAACCAAGGAAATGATCATCTCTTGTCTACAAGAGGTAAGGGGGGAGTGAACCACATCACACCATATTGGTGGATGTGAAGATGGCTTTAAATTGTCTAGTGTTGGAAATCCTATACCAAGGGTTATCCTCCGTATATTTATCTCTTTGTATGAGTGTGGTTGTAATATTTGTTTATCGCTTGGTTATGTGCTAGATATGGTTGTGTTGAGGAATTTGTTTGTAGTTTGAATTGATGCCCATTAACATGTTGATTGCTTGGAAAATGATTTCTAACATGTTGAAAACCATCACTTTGATCATTGGATCAAAGTGAGGATTTAATACTTGGCCATTGCAAATAACTTGATTATTGTGATTATTCGATATAACTTGATATATTGATGCGTATGGATAATTGTGAGATTCTTTGGTGAGGTTTAACCTTCACTTTGGTTGTGATTCGCTTTTGGGCCAAATGTGAATGGAAATGGGAGTTTAACTCCAATCCTTGAAACTTAAGCGATTTTAACATCCTTAAGCGAGAAAATGAATGTTAAATCCATAAAGGAAAAAGGATTTTGAACAATTATTTCGGAACCTTGATTTTTTATTAAGGTTTTAGAAATGGATTGAGAACTATTTTAATTGTACGTTATGTTTTGGATTACCCAAGTGATACTTTAGAAACCGAAGAAATAAGTGTTTTAAGCAAAAATGGAAATAAGAAGAAAGTGTTATTTTTCCAAAACTGTTTTTACAATATTTAAAATCGTCTTAAAGTGTTGAGCTGATTCCAAAGTGACTTGGATTAAATTGTGATTCACTTACACCATCCCTAAATATGATTATATCATATGGTTTACTCTTTCCAAAACTTGTGTAGAAATCAATTAGAAGTTCCCTGATTGTGCCTTCATCATCTTTTTCAAATACTTTCCTAAACAAATTATCAACCATCTCAACCTTAGGAGACTTAATTTGATAATTATTTAGGTCATAAAGAAATAAAACCATGTTTCAAGAGGTAATGAAACTGAGTTTTCAAAGAGTTTATAAAAAGGGATTTCTCAACTTTCAAACTTAGATGCCTATTTTTGAAAATTTAGAGGTTTCGGTACTAAATCAAGTAAAAAGGGGAATATTGTCATTCAATAATTTTACGAAATTTGAAATACTGTTTTGAAGGATTTGATATCAATATACCTATGAGACAATATTACTTCCAAAATGATTTGGTTTTAGACAAAAGGTTTGGTTTTAAGCCAAAGAGGATTTTAGTCTTCAAAGACTAGTATTTACATTAAAGAGAAAAACCTAAGTCATAGAGGACTTAGTGAAAATATGAACTTAATGATTTATGACTTATGAGGAAGCAAGACCATTTGTCATAAAGTATGGATAATTTAATATCCATCCCTCCATAAGATTTAATGGACCAAGAGTTATTTGTTTTCTTGGAAGCCAAGAGAAAGGCTCCATTAGAAAAGTGTAAAGAAATAAACGATTGGACTGTCGATCCAATTTCATAATGTGTCAGGACTTGTAAGTAAGTGCCTTAAAACATCTTTACACAAACATGACAAGTCTGTTTGAGCATTGTAGATCAGTGAAGGGCCGATGAGTTGTACCCGAGAATATCGTCCGTCAGAGATTGACATCAAATGGATTCTGGTGGAATCACGAGGTTATCTGACGGATAGACCAATTGGACGTATTCCGATAATTTTGCCCAGGTACATAGTTGATACTATGTTCGGTGAGGTCGTTGTGCCCAAGAAGCCGAGTTCCTGTTGTAGAGGTTTCATAAAGAGCCTGATGTGTTACAGGGAGTTAGAGATCACATGTGATTATGATTGTACGTATGTTATGATTTAGACCTTATGAGCGTAACACGATAGCCACAATGGTGCCTGAGATTTAAGCCTTGTGTGCGTAACACGATAGCCACAATGGTGCCTGAGGTGGGCGGATGTGAAACCTATACTGACCATTTCCTTTCTAAAATGTCAAATTAGCTCCGAAGCTAGGGTCAGATCTTCCGTGAGGCTGTGTAGGAATGGGACTATGGAGTTTCAATCAGTTATCTCTATTCTCGAGTCTATGTGAACTAACAGTGTCCAGTCATGCTTGATGAGATTATGGTCACACTGATTTGTGTATTGTTGACTATATGTGCACGTGTTATTTGTTCCTTGTATATACTTGATTGTTTGACTGAAATGTATGTTTACATGGATATGAATGTATGCTATTTGATGTTGTGCTATTTTCATATCTGCCATATGTTGTGATGTTTGGGAATCTCACCTCCTTATTTTATGTTGCCCATGTCGTCTGGCTACGTGCCTTCTGTGTTCTTCCGAGAAGACTGAGATGTCGCTTGGCTAATTCATCATAGAGGTTGAGGTTCGAGCTTGAAAACGATAGATTGGAGTTTCTAGTGTTCGTCTTTCAGCTTTTAGATGGTTCAAGTTGATGGTCTTTACGTTTTTCTGTCATGCCTGACCTTTCTTCTCTTGAGACAGGTATGATTGTCGTTGGTCTGTAGGCTATGACTTTTCTCTTGGTTAGGGAAATGGCTTTGTCTGAGAGCTACTTTTGTAATGGCTCTAGTGATGTCTTCTGTGACAATGTCAGTAGTGGACTCAAATAGAGTTTCCGCTAGATCTCGTCAGTTGGGTTTGTTCTTCTCACGATGTTCGAGAGATGATGGTCTTTTATACTTTGGTTTGGCCAGCTTGGGATGTCTGGGAGTTAATGTTACTGTTTATGGAGCCGCGACTCCAAGTATCTTATAATTTAGGACCTGCGTCTCCATAGCTTTATGTTGGGTCTGTGTATCTTTATGTTTTCAGTTTATGAGTCGGGTTGGGTATTGTGTAAATAATTTTTGAACTTAGAACCTTAATCATGATTAGTAAATGTTTTAGTGCACTGTTATCTTCTGAGTAACCTAGACTGTATTATGTAAATATTTAATGAGGTTGGATGTTTTATTGCTTACCTTGAGAAAAGAGAAAAATATTTGATGTTATAAAATGTTTTATCAGGTATTCTGACTTCATCCAAACTCCGTTTTTCAAAGGGGACATTTTGAAATGTTTTCTTTCAAACTTTGAGATTTCTTACCTTGATCCATTCCATTGATCTTCAAAGAAAAAAAAGTTACCGTATTTTATTACAGGAATTTAAGTAACCCACTTTTCGGCCTTAAAATGTCACAGAAAATGTAGCACCCGAGAAGGGTGTTACACCTTTGACCGATGCACCAATCCTAGGCTTGTGGTCATAGCAAACAGCATTCACCTTTAACAATGTTCATCACAACGTGGTTAGGGCACACAGTCCACAACAACGTGATTAGGACACACAGTCCACAACAACGTGACACGGATCAAGGATCAACGTGCATATTACAGAATACTAGAAGCGACGTCTCGCGAACTAGATTAAATTCACATGTGCTTAGTTTTTGCTCGGTGAAAATTAAATCCAAAACAAAACCTCGGTCACTTATCCAAGTAACCGGAACGTTTCCCAATCATTTAGGAGAAAATCCTTTTCCTTTACAAAATGTTTTCTAAAACATTTAGGAAATTCGTTTGTTTTTGAAATTCCTTGATGCAATAAAGTCAAATATTTTCAAAGGGTTTTTCCTTCATAAAACATACAGTTCGAAAAGGTTTTCTCTCGTACAAAACTTTTGATCATAAAAGGTAGTTTCCTTCAACTTAAAATCACTTCAACATTTTTCTAAAAACAAAACTCTTATTCTTCTGAAGTAAGCACTTTAAAGAAGGAACTTTTATAAATGAACCCAAAACTTTCAAAGTTCTATTCTAGACTTATTAAGGCTTTTAATCATTATAGTCATTGAGCACATACTCAAGTACGGCTTCTCAAACTTCTATCAACAGTAATATATTCACAACAATAATAATATCACAGTTAATGATAGTTCATCACATATATATATAATTCATAACACTTTAAAGCAAGTAATGTTCAACTTCAAGTAATAACCACAATAGTTCAAGTAAACAATTTATTCAAGTATTGGCTCAATATCACAATAATATTCACAACACTCAATTAAACACATACACACATGCATATAGTTATTGAATATCCCTAGGCATGCTCCCCTTACCTTTGAAGACAAGTAAAGGATTCTCGTCTTAATGCTCACGTTAGCTCCAAGAGTGTAACTATCTACACCATCAAGCAAGCATAGCCATGTCAAACGTCTTAGAGAGGGAATCCAACAATGCGCAACAACCAAAAATCAAGAAATCAATTACACATGATCAAACACACATTCTAATTTGATCTAAACACTTAATCTTATTACCAAACAAGGTCATTTTCAAAGAAAATCATGTTTGGAGCTTAAGCTTCACAATACCCTTTGAGGAAACTTTGTTTTGATTAAAGGATCATGAAAATGAACTTAGAAATCATCAACTAAAAGTCCTAATTTCATAAATGCATACTTAATTTTACCAAACATAACCAATTTCAATAAAAATCGAATTGGGGTTTTAGGGTTCATATCCTAAATTGGGGAAAACTCATTCTAATCCTAGAATCATGAAATTAGTTTAATAAAACATCAATTTGTAGTCTCAATTTCATGAATACACATTTAATTTCAAAGTCTAAAGCGGAAATCAAAATTTTAGGGTTAGGGTTTCAAAATCAGATTTGGGGATTTTCAATCTAGAAGAGATTAGAGGGTAAAACACTTACCCAAGGTGAAGAGAAGAGAACATGGTGGTTGAAGGCCAACTGGCGCGGCGGCAAGCGGCGGCATGACTGTGACGCGGTTCTGAGACACCCATGAACAAAAAGCAAGAGTGAACTTCATGTAAGGAAGAAAATAAGGTTTATACCCTAAGGTATGGTGGAAGACGACCATGGACAGTGATCAGAAGGTCCTTACTGCGGCAGCAGAGGGCGACGCTAGGGAAAAAGATGGAACCGGGCGTGAGTTGCTCCGAAGTCGCGTGCAGGAACGCGAGCAGAGAGGGGCGGACGGAACGCGACGGCCGCGCGGGTCTGGCGTCAGTCTAGTGGTGGTGGGCACGGTGAGGTTTCAGAGTATCAAGGGAGGAGGAGATGGAGTTGGAGGGAGGAAGAAGAAGAAGAAGAAGAAGAAAGGAAATAGAAAATAAAAAAAGAAGGAGGGGTTCTGTCGCGTACGGGGAAGGGAAGGACTTGGGGTTTTATTTATTTGTTTTTCAAGTATTTAGTGATTAGGTACCAAATAAGTGGTTGAGATTGAGTTTATAAAAAAGGAAATAATATTACTCATTAGATCTAAAAATAATGAGTGATAAATATATACTTTAAAAAAATCAAAATAGAGTAAAGATTGATGTTAAATTGATCTACCAAGAAAATCAATGATCCAAAATTAGTCTTAGATTAATTCTAAACCAGTTTATTTCAAATATAAAATTAAATAGAATGAAAATATGAAAATGCTTTTCTCTTAATCATTTTATTTAAAACATTTTTCTGTACTGGTAATAATAGTGAATATAACGTAAATTATTATCTAGTAAGCATGCATTCACTGAATAAGTCAGTGCTAACGCACCCAATAAAATAATTTGAAGAGAGTAATCTAATTACTCAAACTAAACCACATAACAAAATAAACATACACATCCAAATAAAATAATTAATCATATGTGTAAAAACTAGGGTGTTAAACGTAATGCCAACAAGCTACCTTGACTAGTATATATGAGTCATCTGAGCAGTGAGGATTTCCACATGCGTTATTATATTGTCAGTTTCTAGAAATTCCATACAAGTAACAACTTAGATCCTCTCTCCATCTGCATACTACAAGTACTTGTTTTAAGGTTTAACAAGTTTTACAATATACGTCAAGCAAGTGTTGCACATGGTTTAGCTTCTATGAAAACCTGAGATTCTTTTGGAAGATCATATAATTATTCAATGGCTGACAAAATGGCTGAGTCCACCTAAGCAGGGATGACAAGAAGCTCCTCCCATCTACCCTCCTTGTAAGTTATTGTATTTTTTTTTTCTTTTCACATTCAAGCACGTTATGTGTTTCTCTCTTTTTCTTCTTTTAGTGCCTAGTTAAAGTGAGTGATTTTATTTTAGTTATGACACATCAAACCTGGTATCCTTTGTTGCAAGAAGTCAAAAACCACTTCCTAACGAGTACTCTGAAGCTGTTGGTCATAAAAATGCACTTCATGGATCTCGTGCACAATATTATAACCAAACAACAA
Organism: Sophora flavescens; assembly: GCA_030762895.1. NCBI lineage: Eukaryota > Viridiplantae > Streptophyta > Magnoliopsida > Fabales > Fabaceae > Sophora > Sophora flavescens. The sequence goes on from CM061064.1 coordinate 247,320,212, forward strand.
GTTCAGTGGGACTTAGAGCAATGGAAAAAGCTGATACTAACTCTTGTAATGAACCCTTGCTAGATTCTTCTTCTATATGCTCATTTGGAGCATCAAACAACACAAACTTTTTTAGAAGTAAACATGAAGACACTGATGACTACTCAACATATTCGAGTGATGTAAGTGGAGCCCTTTGGAGTGTAATTCACCTTTTTCCTCCTCCTCCCTTGGTGGTTACCATGATTATCATGAACCCGGATTAAATTGTGTGCAGAATGTTGAAGAACTAGAAGATGCGGTGAAGGAAAAGCCTACATGGAAGGGTACCCGCATCAGAGTCATGAGAAGCATAGATGCAGAGATTCATAATTTAAATGAAAGGGTAAGGAAAGATTAATTAGGAGATGATAAAGAAGACTTAAAAGAGATTAAATAATAATGTCTACCTCTTTGTTGTGTATGTTTGCAGAAGTGAAGAGATAAGAGTAAGATTAACAAGAAGATGCTTGTATTGAGAGAGCTCATACCTAATTGCAAGAAGGTATGCTTGCTGCATATATGTATAAATTATTTTCTTTAATTACTTCTTTGTACACATAACTTTTTTGTAGTTAATCCTTCTTGCACTTGTTTTAATTCTATAGTACTTTTGTCTTGTATGTCTTAATTAGGAGGACAAATCTTTAATTCTTGACGATGCCATCCACATATGCCTATGTCTCATGCTCCTTTCATGCCTATGTTTGGAAATACTTCTACACAACCACTTTTGGCAATCAGCACAGCTACCAACCTGGTGGAAAATCTAGCTTCTGCTTAGTTCCCCGATAATTCATATCAAAATGGACAAGCACCATATTAGGTTTGGCTTCACCACTAGCTATTCCTTTATTTCCCACAAAGAAAAACATGATAATGGACAGGAAAGATTACCATTCCAAAGATAATAGCTACGAGACTGAGTAATTCTTGGTTTGTCATGGCTTATCATATGTATTTTATCTAATATTAAATATGTGTAAAGGTTAGAAATAAATTTTCTAACAAAAAAAAATGTGTAAAGGTGTGACATTCATGTTAAAAATATATATTAATCTCTAAAAACTATTTTTATCACTACTAAAGTAGATTAAAAACTAAGAGGTAATGTGGTGGGCAGTGCTACCTAAGAATTTTTCAGGAAAGTCTATTGACAGAAAGATAATGCGATCTAATTATAAACTGTAAGCATCGACATAGCAGTAGTTAACAATTGGATACTTCACTCTTTGAAGCACTGGTGAAATAGAAGTATAAATTATCCTTATTAATTATTATCGAACATCACTATATATATCATTATAAGAATTATTCAAAGTAAAATGATGTCATATTAGGCGATAAAGTCTTCTAATAATGCTAACATAACATTTAAAAGTTAAAGTCCCTGCCAAGTGCTTCATTGACTAGCATGCATCCCTAATGTGAATGATAAATGTGAGACAGTGAGAGGACGTCCCTTTGTAAAGTATGAAAAGTTGAAGTAAAATCAGCATGAGTAATGTTATTTGTATATTATTTCTACACCACTTTTTTTAAGTAATAAAATAAAAGAAATATACTTTTCGATACATATTTTTTCCTTTTCTTATTTTCTTAAACAAGTATAAATATAAGGAAAAATATCGAATAAACACATTTTTAATACACATTTTCTTCAATTTTTTCAATGACATACTAAGATACGCATACTTTTTCCTATAACATATTGCAGTTTAGAGCCTAATCCTTTTATAATTAGGCTGGCTGATGATTAAAGAATTCATGTGGATAACTATTTTCATTTCCAACATTGGTTTATGGATAATGCTAATATGATCCTAGTTTTTTTCGTGGCTAAATCGATATACATTATTTTATATTGTTTTGCACAGAACAAATTAAGAAAATTTCCACTTTTTTGTTGGATCGGATGGGTTAGACATTAGAGCTTGGATTTGTCGATTTGATTCTGATTAGGTTCACACACCATTAAACTACTATTTATAGCTTTTGCTTCTCCAAAAAAGTAATTCTGATCAAACTCACCTAGTTTCCAAACATGCACTAACTGTTGGTCTCTATTCAAAGAGCAGTTTGAAGAAGGTTTAGTAGTGAAAAGAAGTTTGCGGTAACAACATTAGAATATTCACACATGGACCATGTGAGATATTTCCAAAATAAATGTTTGGAAGGTAACATGATATTAAGTGTTAAATACAATTAACGATTGTTACCTTGCAAGATTTGATGCCTTGGTAGTTCAATGGTAAAACCTAGGCCTGGTATTCGTTTGGTCACGGTTCGAAACTCACCTAAAGGTCATTTTGATATGTTTAATTTTCATGAATCCGGAAACTGTCAACGCACGTACACGATAATCTAGCTTATCCTTCATTAAACACAACAATCAATTAACCAACAAACAACTTAATCAAACCTATAATCCTATATGTTGGTTTCATCCTAGGACTGACTTTGGGGGTTAGAAATCTCAAAAATTTCTAAACTCTTGGATTAATGATTACGAGTTACTTAAAACCCTAAATCAATGATCATTGTACAAAGATTGAAATTAAATCTTCCAATCCACAAAAAATTAAATTTCAGCCATGACAACTAAATTAGCGTAGAGACCTTGATTCATTTCAAACAAAATAGATCCAATACCTACATAATTTATAAGATTGAATCATGTAAAGAAAATGAAGAAAATCCCCCCCCCCCCCCCCCCCACCACCACCACCACCACCACCAAGACATAGGTTCGGTCTCTTTAGGATAACTAGTCAAGAATTATTTTTATGCACACTCTTGGATCTCGAATATAGAGAAGATAATAGGATCATAGAAATTGGTTTCACATTTTTTGGATTTTTCTATGATTTACTATGATTTTTCAAAGTTCTAGATCTAGAAATTGGAAAAGATGATTAAGGCTTTAAATCATGAAAGTAAATGAAGAACATGATGATAATAAAGTGAGGAGAGCATGATATAAATCTTGGAATTGAGAAATGAGCAAGAAATCTCCTACCTCCTTCACAAACTCAAGCTATGGCAACTTAGGGTTTAATGGTGGAAATGGCAAAGTTTGGTGTAGATGATGACTCCAGCCTTTTATAGAAGTGAGTATGGCTTCATGGAGTGCTTGGGTCGTGGGGTTTGAAGGGCATTTGGGTCCAAAGTGCAAATTTTGAGGGGTAAAATAGTAATCTTGTACAATGGTAAATTTGTAAATAAAACCAACATAAAGGGTAATTTAGTCTTTTCCTCCTAAAATGTAATAATGACTAAGGGTAGTCATCCCATGACTCACCTCTTGTGACTCATCATGATTTGACATCCTATTTATCCGTTAGTGGGTCCCGCAAATCCCGTTTTCAGCTCCGTCCTTTACCCGATTTCGTATAACGCCCGCATAATATGTATTATTTCACTTTTAAAGTGAAAATTTTTAAAATAGCCAAAGAACTTGGAAACTTCATAAAAACCTTAAGTGTTTCGTTCGTGAGTCAAAATTAGGTCATTTGAGCAGTATAATTATACTGCCAGTGAAATTCACAGACCGGGTTCTGCCTGATTTTTCAACGTAAATTTTAACTGTAACTCTCTACCGTCAAGTAGAGTATAACTATGGTTTCAGAATAATTAAAATAAGTTTCTAAGTCTCGAATAAAAATATAAACATAATTATATAAATTTATGATATTATAAAACAACGGAAAGTCGGGGTGTTACAGACTACCCCTCTTAAAAAAAAAATCGTCCTTGAAATTTCGTGACACGAAGCTCGACAGGGTTTCTCAATCCCCAATCTTTTACTTTCACAAGAAAGTATATAGAAGAATATTATCACTTTGAAACGAATATAGAATGTCCTGTGCATAAAAAGATTCTCTAATAGGTTCGTATATGTAAAAATGTATGATCGGTACACATTTACTAACATAAATCTAAGAAAGCTACTTCTCTCACAAGAACATTACGAAACAAAAATTTTAAAAGGATATTAGTCCGACAAGAATTCATACTGGATCACTTCCACCAAACGTAAAAGTGACTAGACTATGTCTCATCGAGAAACTTCTTTTTATCAAGAAAATGTCCATTCCGAATAACAACAGGATAGTTCAGACATATAGAATAGAATTTCAAAATAACTGGTTGAATAATTGATGTCTAAAAGATCACATCATGTGACAAAGAAGAAATAGACTACCTCAAATATTTCATACATTCTATCAAAATGAAAGAATGCATTGAGCCCGATTTAAAGTATAGTTAAAATATTACCGTCATAGTATGAGGTCTCAGCTCCCTTCACATTATAAACTTTGCCCGTAGTCATCGGTTTATTAGTGCTGGTGTTATAGACAGCAGGTCCATGCCTTGGAGCATTCCACTCCCTTGAGATACCTGACCACAATTGTAACACTTAGTTCCTTTCAAAGGGAAAGTATTATCCATATGTTTCGGATCACCAAAATTGTAACATTTTCTAACTTGGCCTTGGTTTTGATTCTTCTGGCCTCCACTTCCCGATGCAACAAAATTAGGACGATATTGTTGTTGATTCTGATTATTTCCCGGTGGTCGGAAATAAGGTTCATTATGTGCTTGTCTTCCCCTTTGGTTCTGGAATTGACCCTTTGACCTATCCGGTCCTCCTACAGTTCCTTTGTTGTCCTTTTCCTTCCTCATTAGCTCTATTTTTCTACACTTGTCGACTAAGGCTTCGAAATTCTGAATTTCTAATGGTAGTACCGATTCCTTAATCTCGAAACGTAATCCTTTTTCAAAATGCTCGCACTTCCAATCTTCATTTGGGTTGTTCAGGAAAAAGCGAAAATACTTGGCAAGTGATTCAAACCTCGCTGCGTACTCTCCAACAGTTAAATCCCTCTGCTGAAGTTGCGGAAATTCTTTCTCCTTCTTAGCTCGTGCACTTTGAGGAAAATACTTGTTTAAGAAGATGGTTCAGAATACTTCCCAAGTAATCTCCTGATTCTCTGCTTCCAGCAGCTGTTCAGTGCCCTTCCACCAATACTCAGCATCGCCTACCAACAGAAAAGTGGCATACGATACCTTCACTCCTTCAGGACTGCGAATTAGCTTATAAATTTTCTCTAACTCCTGAATCCATAAGTCAGCTTTCACAGGATCCACTTCTCCATGAAACTGTGATGGATCTTAACGTCTAAAAGCGGTTAGATTTTTGCCTTCAGCCGCCTGCTCAGCTCGAGCCTGCTCCTATTGGTTCTCGGCAGCCATTGTAGCAGTTTGATGTACGATAGCAGCTGCCACATTGTCCATAGCCTGAGCGGTATAGTTCACTCCTTCTTCATAGTTCTCATCCATGTTGCCCCGGCCACCAACGGGACCACCTCGTTGTCCACATCCACGACCGTGTCCACGTCCAGCTTCTGATGCGAGTTCCATAACTGACCTGTCAAACAAAATCAGTTAGACCACACCTAGGAAATGAAATGATCATTAGTGTATTAACACACATTACTTCTAAGAAGTAATTCAAACAAAACATAATTCATAGAAAACACAACGTCAACACAACAGACCTATTCCACAACATTCCCAAAAGACTCGACCAGCTCTGATACCACTAATGTATCACCCTCCCTGGGTCATTACATGGTTAACTCATTGCAGAAAATAAAACTTTAATTCGCTGGTTGCTTTCGAAAAATAATATTTTCTTAAGTTATTAATATTCCTCAAAATGGTGATAAAATTTGTTCCTTTTTCTTTTCTTTTCGACCAATCCAACAACAACGTAAACATCATCAAATATGGTGATATATAAATATAACACACTTCTGTACCGCATCATAATTGTTTACACAACAAGACCATACTAAGTATAGGTTCTTCCAAAACATAATATAACTCAAAACCTAAGCTGGTCGGAACTAATAGACACTATGCAAGTAGTAAACAACATCATCATGCTTTGAACTAAACATCCTTCTTCTTCTTGTAGAAGTCATATTCCTTGAGCGATTCATCTGGATTCGAATATACATATATACTCGAGTAGAGAAACCAGAAATAGAACATGTAAGAGTGAGAAACCAATATATGGATTTAACGTGATAACTACATGCGCGACACAAAAGAAAACATATACACATATACCAGTTTATAACAACATAGACATTCATAATAAGGCAAATAGTTTATCCATGGGTTTCACACCCCAAACAACATCAAGTACGAGTGCTCAATCATAAAACCCCTAGACCGATGCCTCGGGCTTAGGTTCGTGGTAATAGAAAACAATATTCACTTTGAATAATACTATTTACCTCGAAATTAGGACACGCATTCCAAAATTACCCCGAAATTAAGACACAAATCCCAAAACACCACAAAAACACTATTTCCCCTACATCTCGATTACTAAGTTCCAACTCACTGTCTACACTGTTTGCGTAAAATTTGATTCTTAAAAAAAATCATCTCAAAGGGAAAATTCTTAAAAAAAAAATCATCTGATACTAAAATCTTTTATGTAATCGTGTTTTCAGAACTAATTGCCGTCTAGCGTTTTAAAATACTTTTAAGTCAAAATTTGATATTTTTCTCTTTAAATAATTTTCTAAATTCATGATTAAGTTATTTTCAAAGATTAATTTCATAAAATAACTTCTTATACTATTATGGAATTTCTTACCTAAAAATTAGAAGTGCAAAAATAATTTCAAGGTTCCGTCCTTACTATGACTCATAGTTTACTTTTACACTAATAAACCATTAAAATAATAATATTTTTGAAAATTTCTTATTTTCTCCAATAATTATTTAAATCATATTATATTCCAATATCCCTCAATTAAATACTGAATATTACTCATGAAGCTTCTTAAAACTTTTATCTCATTTAATTAATTGAGCATTGACCACTATCAGGCTTCTCAAACCACAATCAACAACATCATAATAATTATTTCCAGATAGATCATGCATGACAACATTATAACATTTAATTGTAAATAAACACTTAACCGCAAATAAATAAACACAGTTATAAATAACACAACTTAAAACAAATTACACACAAAATCCACAACCACAGATAAAATACAAACCAACAACAGGTAGCATGTAGCCATCCGAAAATCCCTTAGGAATTCCCCTCTTTCCTCTCGAAGAACTTAGCTTCCGATTTAAAACTTTGTCACGAATCCGGAAACTGTCAACGCACGTACACGATAATCTAGCCTATCCTTCATTAAACACAACAATCAATTAACAAACAAACAACTTAATCAAACCTATAATCCTATATGTTGGTTTCGGCCTAGGGCTAACTTTGGGGGTTAGAAATCTCTAAAATTTCTAAACTCTTGGATTAATGATTCCTAGTTACTTAAAACCCTAAATCAATGATCATTGTAAAAAGATTGAAATTAAATCTTCCAATCCTCAAACTATTAAATTTCAGCCATGACAACTAAATTATCTCAGAGACCTTGATTCGTTTCTAACAACATAGATCCAATACATAACTCATAAGATTGAATCATGTAAAGAAAATGAACAAAATCCCCCCCCCCCCCCCCCACCCACCCACCAAGACATAGGTTCCGCCTCTTTGGGTTATCTAGGAACGAAAATTTATTTTTATGCACACTCTTGGATCTCGAATATAGAGAGGATAATAGGATCATAGAAATTGGTTTCACATTTTTTGGATTTTTCTATGATTTACTATGATTTTTCAAAGTTCTAGATCTAGAAATTGGAAAAGATGATTAAGGATTTAAATCATGAATGTAAATGAAGAACATGAAGATAATCAAGTGAGGAGAGCATGATATAACTCTTGTAATTGATAAATGAGCAAGAAATCTCGTACCTCCTTCACAAAATCAAGCTTTGGCAACTTAGGGTTTAATGGTGGAAATGGTAAAGTTTGGTGAAGATGATGACTCCAGCCTTTTATAGAAGTGAGGATGGCTTCATGGAGTGCTTGGTCTGTGGGGTTTGAAGGGAATTTGGGTCCAAAGTGCCAATTTTGAGGGGTAAAATAGTAATCTTGTACATTGGCAAATTTGTAAATAAAACCAACATAAAGGGTAATTTAGTCTTTTCCTCCTAAAATGTAATCATGACTAAGGGTAGTCATCCAATGACTCACCTCTTGTGACTCATCATGATTTGACATCCTATTTATCCGTTAGCGGGTCCCGTAAATCCCGTTTTCAGCTCTGTCGTTTACCCAATTTCGTATAACGCTCGCATAATATATATTATTTCACTTTTTAAGTGAAAAGTTTTAAAATAGCCAAAGAAGTTGGAAACTTCATAAAAACCTTAAGTGTTTCATTCATGAGTCAAAATTAGGTCATTTGAGTAGTATAATTATACTGTCAGTGAAATTCACAGACCGGGTTCCACCTAACTTTTCAACCTAAATTTTAACCGTAACTCTCTACCGTCAAGTAGAGTATAACTATGGCTTCGGAATAATTAAAATAATTTTCTAATTTTCAGATAAAAATATAAACATAATTATATAAATTTCTGATATTAGAAAACAGCGAAAAGTCGGGGTGTTACAGAGAGTGGATGTTAAGGACTCCCATCTTGGAAAGAAAACCAGAAAATAGAGTAGGCTCGAGTGGTTTTGTGAAGCAATCATCTAGTTGACTTGAAGAAGGAACCGGAAGAAGATGGTACAGTTAAGCTTAGAGCTTCTCATGGACAATGTGATAATCTATGTCAATATGCTTGGTTCGCTCATGGAAGCTTGGGTTGGAAGCAATGTGCATGGAGGATTGACTATCACAATATATAGGATAGCTGGTTCAATGAGAGGAACATTTAGATCCCTTGACCACTGTATTTCACATGTGGTGGAGGCAAGTGCACGGTTCTCAGCCTTGGAGGAGGAACATGACACATTAGTTTGCTTCTTGGAACGCCAAGAAATGAGAGATGCACCAAGAAATACTCAAAATCCAGTTACAGATTTGCGTGTTGAGGAACAGGAAGCCCAGTCAAAATCATTAAAGGCTTTTAGCTGTAGTGATGAATCGGAAGGAAAGAGCAGGACTTGTGCAGGAGCTTTCTTAATGTATCTTTGTATTCTCATTGCTGCCTAAAAGTGACAAGTAGTAGGATGTTGCATGAATTGACTAAGTTGTTGCAGTGCAAATGTTATGTGCAGTCTTGTAGTTCTCAAGTATAGAAGACATCCAATTAGGCGCCTATAGGCAGTGGGATCATGGGGTGGGGCATTTGAGTTGTAGAGCAATTTAGTGTCTTTGATCATTGGAGTGCTAACCGGTTTGGATGCTAACATTCCAGTGTCAGAAAGAATGTCAGGGGCATATTTTCGTTGGCATAAATGGATGCCAAGTTTGGAATGTGAAACTTCAAGGCCTAAAAAGTATTTGAGATCACCCAAGTCTTTGATCCGAAAAGTATTATGAAGAAACCGCTTTACTGAGTTGATTTCTTCAATGGAATTTCCTGCTAAAATTAAATCATCAACAAAAATCAGCAAGGCTGTGAAGGAGCTGTCTTGCTTCTTAATGAACAGAGAGTGATCATGTTGAGAATGTGTGAATCCAACCGTGATCAAGGCAGAAGAGAGCTTGGTAAACCATTGGCGGCTGGCTTGCCTGAGTCCATAAAGGGACTTTGTTAATCTAAAAACTTGATTCGGCTTGCAAGGGTCAAGGCCAAGGGGGAGTTCCATGTACACCTCTTCATGAAGATCCCCGTGAAGAAATGCATTATCAACATCTAACTACTTCAAGTGCCAGCGTTGAGTTGCAGCTATGGAAAATAACAACCCGATAGTAGTGACCTTGGCAACAGGTGAGAAGGTATAAAAGAAGTCCACACCCTCTTGTTGTGTGTACCCTTTGGCCACGAGCCTTGCTTTGTATCATTCAATGGAGCCATCAACTTTGTATTTGAGGAGGTAGACCCATCTACAACCAATTGGAACTTTGCCTTGTGGTAAATCAGTTAGCTGCCATGTATTGTTAGCTTCAAGAGCACTCAGTTCAGCATTCATTGCATTAATCCAATCAGTAGACTTAATAGCTTCAGCATATGAACTAGGTTCGGAATTAGTGGAAATGGATAGTGTATATTTGAGATGAGATGGGGAAAGAGAATTATAGGAAAGGATAGAGGATAAGGGATGAGAAGTGTTACCAGAATTTGAAGAATGATTGATACTTGCTGAGTGGAGATGCTGATAGTGGAAGTCCTGCAGATAGGTGGGAGTTGTTTTGGTTCTGGTGGATCTTCTAAGTGGAGGATTGTTATCAGGATTTTGGGAATTGGTGGTGGTGATGGGTGAATAGGGTATAGGAGAAGGTGATGGAGGTCGATTAGGAGTGATGGTTAGAGGGATAGGTTCATGAAGGAAATTGAAAGAGTCATCTAAGTTTGGTGTGGTTTCTGTTGGTTGAGGTGGTGATGAGGCTTGATATGGGAAAATGTGTTCATGAAAGATTACATTGCGAGACAAAACAACTCTCTAGTGTGGAGATCATACCGCACATAGCCTTTAGTGCCAAATTTGAAACTAAGAAAAATGTATTTCATTGATCTCGGGTCAAGTTTTATTCTTTGTTGTTCCAAAGTGGATGCAAAACATAAGGAGCCAAAGACTTTTAGATCAATGAGGGTTGGGGGCTGATTGTGTAGTAACTCAAATGGTGTTTTGTTGTTTAAGGATGGTGATGGTAATCTATTAATGAGATGAACAGCATAAGTTACAGCATATGACCAAAATCATTTTGGTAATTTGGCAAGAAACAAAAGGCTTCTTGCCACATTGAGAATATGGTGAATCTTCCTTTCCACTATAGAGTTTTGTTGTGGAGTTTCAATGCATGATGTTTGGTGTATGATTCCAAAATTGGCAAACAGATCAGGATAAAGGAACTTTGCCCCATTATCAGATCTGATGGTCTTTATGTTAGCAGTAAACTGAGTTTTTGCAAAAATGACAATTTGGAAGAGGGGGTTGAACTTCCAAATTTTGCCAAACAGTCATTAAATCAGTAAAAAAGTCAAACAAATTTATCACCTTGCTTGATCGAGTGTACTTCTTCAAGAAGACTTGATAATCGATAAGCATTTCCTTTGGTGAATCGATCACGAAGTTCATCCCAAAGCACCTTGGCATTATCAATATCAACTACAGTTTGAGCAATTGGAGGATCTAGGGTTCGATTGATCCAAGAAATGACAGTGTTGTTGCATCGATCCCATGCCTCGAATTCATGATCACTCTCACTCGGAATTGGAAAAACTCCATTGATAAACTTCAATTTGTTCTTTGATACAAGAGCTCGTCTCATTCCTTTGCTCCATGAGTAATAATTCGATCCATTCAATGGGGGAGAAATGAGCACCATACCCGGATTTTCACCAGGATGTCAGTTTGAGAGATGCGGAAGAGAGAATTACTGTCGATACCATATTAGAAATGCATAAGTGATTTTCTTGATTGATAATGTGGTGTGTTTACAATATTTATACATGATAATCTAGAGTAGCTAGCTGTCCAATTTTGCAACTATTTGCTAACTGAATCCAACCATATCTAACTGCTTTTGTAACTAAACCATACAGTTTATTGTATATCCTAACAGTGGGATTCAGGGAGATTCTAAAATATCAAGTTGCTTTCAGCGAACCTGTAATCTAATCCCAAGTTTTTTTTTTGGAATCAATCTAATCCCAAGTTAAACTAGGCAAACTCAAGCTCATTAGACTATAAGTACAAATCCAAAATGTGTTGCGTACTGGATTTGTACCAATCTCAACTTTTTCTCTTATATATGGTACCAAACAAGAAATCAGTAGGTTAAGTTGTAAGACATGAATTGTGATAATTGTAAGTCTACTATATGAGCCTTCCATTAGACAAAATAAAAACTCAAAAACTCAGTTTGATTTTTTCAACAGCTACTTTTATCACATTATCTTAAAAAATCACTTTTCATACTCATCAAGGACAATTTTGATAATTATATATTTAAAAGTCAATTTGAATGACACGACCCAAACAACAATTGATTAGATCAAATTTTTTTAACAATAAAATAGAAAAATTACTACAAATTCACTTTTAGAAAAGTTATTTTGTTTAATTTTAGTTTTTAATTATTTTTATTAAATAAAATGATACAATACAAATAATATAATAAAAATAAAATGACATATAAATATGATTTTGGTGAAAATGCACTTTTCGTCCCCCATCATTTTAAATTTTTTTAAATCCCCCCCCCCCCCCCCCCGGCTAATGTTTTTTGAGCGATTTTAGTCGGCTTATGTTCTCAATCATGCAAAAATGGCCCCTCTGTCAAGTTGTCATCCAAAAATTAACATAAGTTGATGATGTAACATACATCTAGCCACCTGACACCCAAATGGCTCGCTTAGTTGGAAAAAAAATATAAATTACTTAAATAGTATAAAAGTATTATTATAATATAACTAAAAATAAAATAATATTTTTGTCAAAAAAATAATAATAATATAGAGACTATAATCCTAACATCCTATCCCGTGTAGCCACCTGAACTAAGCTTCTTACCTTCCTTTAATACTTATCTTCTCTCCACTCAGTTGGTTCTCTACTACATTGTAACCATCCAATTTATTGTCGATCCCCTCACAATATGAAGTCTTCTGATACCATGTTGAGAATTATTGCCAAAGAAATAATTTTTATGAATTTATTTACATCATTGTCAAAAGAGTAGAGAACCAAGTCCCGTTCCCAATTTTTTTTTCCTAACACACCGTAATTAGGGTCTTTGACTCCCAAGTGGTCATCCCAGGGTATCCCACAAGCTTAGATCATTTGGACAAACTACGAGACTAATCCCCGAGTCGGCAGCGGGACGTCCGATTTTTTACACACGAGATTGTAATGACTACCAAATGGGTGACTCCAGGGATAGAACTCGAGTTCTTTTTCCTTGGAGAGAGCCACGTTACCGACTCTCCCAACACCATGTTAGTCCCTTTTCCCGAATATTAAGTAAGGCAGAATCAACATCCAATTTAAGTTATTATAAAAAAAATCTAGAAAGTATTAACAAAAATTCTAAGAACACACACTTTATCACACTCCTCTTCAACACACTATATTATTGGGTGGATTTCATGTGAGACCCACCATACATATGATCCCACATGAAATTCACTCAATAATAAAGGGTGTGTTAATAGAAGTGTGATGAAGAGTGTGATGCTAGCATTACTCAAGTATTAATGTTTAATGACATGAAATCTAATGATCTCAATATGAAGGAAGATTTACTTCCTCGGTAGAACCTTATGCCTCCTGCCGATGGTGAAGGAAGAGAGAATGAAGAAAAAAAGGGATATGTGGAGGGACTACAAGGGACATGTTTGGGTCTGTCCATACATATGCAACATCTTCAACATCCATAAGTTTTTAACGGCAATTTAACATAGGGATATTTTACACAATTGAAAAAATAGGAGCACCAAAATCGCTCAAAATAAAATTTGGAGGGGGGGGGGGGGGGGGGGATTTTCGCCAAATTAAAAAAACATGGGGAGGAAAAATGCATTTTAGCCTATGATTTTTATATAAATATATTCTCTATTGTTTTTCAGCATCCTAAATATAAATCTAGATAGTGAAACTAGTCCTTAAATATATCTTGAGATATTAAAATTATGATATTTTATTTTATCTATACTAATATAAAAGGTGGATATCTATTTTTACTGTACATCCACTTGGCAAGTTATAGATTTTTTGGTATTATTTTATTAGTTACTTTTTATAATTTATATATATTTTATAAAGTGGGTAAGGGGTGTTATAAGGGTTTAGGGTAGGTGGGGAGGGTGATGTTATGAAGGGGAGTGGGGAATAGGTAAAAAGGGTGGGAAATAAAAATAATATTTATTATAAATAAAATTATTTTTATAATATATTTAATTATAAAATATAAAATAAAAATTATATATTACTTTTAAAATATATATATAAAATATAAGTAATATGTTACTTTTTTAATTAGGGGTACTAATGTCATTTTGCATATTCATCATCTTCTTTTTAAAAAATTTCTCTCAACTTCTTTATCTCACCAAAAGCTAGAGCCCAAAGGCCCTATTAGAATGAAAGTTATGCAAAGAGATTTGAATTAGGCGGGGAAGAAAAATAATGTAAAGTTTGAAAGTAGCTGAAAGAAATTCTTACCTGATAACATTATTATTAATATTTATTAATATTTATTATAAATAAAATTATTTGTATAATATATTCAATTATAAAATATGAAATAAAAATTATATATTACTTTTTAAATATATATATAATACAAATAATATGTTACTTTTTTAATTAGTGGTACTTATGTCATTTTGCATATTCATCATCATCTTTTTAAAAAAATTCTCTCAACTTCTTCCTTATCATTTTCTCACATATTTCTCTCATATCAAATAAATCTTAAAATTTGTTATTTTTTACCATCTTCTCTCTTCTCACATTCTCTTTTTTCCATCTTCTCTCTTCTCAATTTCTCTTCCATACCAAACAAAGCATTAATGATGTATCGTTGTAGTAAAAAATGAATGGATTGCTTAAATAGATGTCACACAATGAGGTCCGGAGTAGGGTCCACTTAAGAAATCAAAGTGGGTTGCTTATCTAGATAACGTTGGATAAGTATTATTAACATAGCATTTGATCACCTTTTCAAAATATGTGTTATAACAATTGTATAGTTATTAGTTATTATATCAATCAACATTTTTTGTACTTTGTACTCTTTTAAATTTTTGTATAAGTTATGATTGTTTTAGATACTATAACTAAACAGAAAAACTATGTTACTAAAACATATTTAGTTATTTCGGTCAAAAAAAATTAAAGTGAATGAAAAGTGAATGAAAGTGAATGAAATGAACACAACTATTGGGAAACACCAAAAGCTAGAGCCCAAAGGTCCTATTAGAATGAAAGTTATGTGAAAATATTTTAATTAGGCGGGGAATAAAAAGAATGTAAAATTTGGAAGTAGCTGAAAGAAATTCTTCCCTGATAACATTATTATTATTTGACTTCATGATTATAATTTGAACCATATTATGGGTTGAAAACGTTACATAAAAACATACTTATATGTATATCTAGATGTATATAATTATATATAATGTATAATATTTTATATTGAAGTTAATGTTTTAAATGTGAAGACAATAATTTAAGTATTTACTATCCACGAGAATAATTTTCTAAATGAGTATATGAATTTGTAATATAATCTCAAATTATTTATATATATATATATATATATATATATATATATTCATTTTGATTGGATCATTTCAACGTGAGTTAGTAGAAAAACTTTGTTACTAAAACATATTTTAGTTGTCTGAATTTGAGAAAGGTGTTTAAACACGATGTGTTCTAATGCATTAAAAAAACAAAAAACAAAAATAAAAATAATGATAGGGAATGAAAGGGAAACGACTTTTGATTTGTAAAGCATTAAGTGAATTTGGGAAATTAAGTGAATTGTCCGAACATATTGGAAGAAACAAGAAAAATGAAGGGCATGGAAAGAACACAACTCTTAGGAATGATTGTTAATGTTCTCAAATGTGGCATCAATAGTGGGAGTGCAACTTTATCAATTAACTAAAGATTGGATTTTGGAATGTTGAAAAAAATGGTATGACCGGTTAGCCAAAGTTTCTTTGTAAGTTTCCAGAGGACCAACTAATCTCAAGTCGTGAAAGATAAATATGTTTTTTTAAATGATTAATTTGACGGGGAAAAGCTGAGAAATAAATCAAATAGATTTTTCAAAGGGAAGGAAAATAAAAATGATAGATAAATATATTTTCTAAAAAGAAATGACTTACACGAAAAAAGGATAGAAAGAAATCAAATAAATTTAAGGAAAAAAAGTGAATATAATCCTCTTTAACCGGAAATCACTCTTGTCCTTGGATTTTCATTGGTGACTTCAATGTTGTCTTGGGAGTTCATGAGAAGAGAGGAGGCTCTTTACCTTTGAAGCAATCTTGCAAGGATTTCAGTAACTGGTCGAATGCCAATGAGCTAACTCATGTGCAGACAAAAGGTGCGCAGTTCACTTGGTGCAATAGAAGAGCTGGGAGGGCATATACCGAACTTAGGCTTGACAGGGCTATTGTAAATGATAGTTCCATAGCCTTTTGGGACAAAATTTCCTGCACCACTCTAACTAGGAACAAATCTGATTATTTCTCAATCCTTCTATCGATGACCAAAGGTTTTGTTCCTAAACCTTCCTCTTTTAAATTCTTTAATATGTGGTGTGATCATGTGGACTGTGGTAGGATCGTTAAAGAGGTCTGGAATAGGCAAGTAATTGGCTGCCCCATGTTCATCTTAGCTCAGAAGTTGCAATTACTGAAAGCTGAATTAAGAATATGGAATAAAAACATTTTTGGGAACGTCGCTCAAAATGTTGACATGGCATTCTCTGATCTGAACTTTGTGCAGCAACAAATCCAGGATGTTGGTTATTCAGATTCCCTTCAAGAATAGGAAAATAAAGCGCAAATTGACTTGCAAAAAGCCTTGTCTTATGAGGAGGACTTTTCAAAACAGAAAAGTCAGTTCAACTGGTATTCAAAAGGAGATAGAAATACTACATTTTCCCATAAAATGGCTAAAGTCAAACACACTACAAAACAGTTGACAGTTCTGAAAAAGGGGGATCTGGTGATCGATTCTCAAGCTGGTATTGAGCAGCATGTTCTTGATTTCTATTCCAACCTCTATGCCTCTGAGAATGAGTGTTCTGATAACGGTTTGATTGATAGAGCCATCCCCAAACTAGTCTCTAACGTGGACAATTGCATGTTAACCAACCTTCCTTCTATGGAAGAGGTAAAGATAGCCGCTTTTGCTATGAATGGGTCTGGTTCTCCTGGTCCATATGGTTTTGGGGGCTGCTTCTACCAATCGTTATGGGACATTGTTTGTGATGACGTTCATAGATCAGTTTTGCAATTCTTTACTCAAGATTGGCGGCTGCCTGGACTGAATTCAAATTATGTGGCTCTTATTCCAAAGTTCCTTGAAGCTATTAAAATTGAAGATTATAGGCCTATTGCACTTGCAAATTTTCAATTCAAGATCATCACGAAGGTTCTAGCAGACAGGTTAGCTTTAATTGCCCCCAAGATTATTTCCATTAAGCAAAGAGGTTTCATTAAGAATAGGCACATATCTGATTGCATTTATTCTGCCTCCGAAGCAATCAACCTTTTAGACTCTAAATCTTTTGGTGGCAATGTGGCTTTGAAGTTTGATATAAACAAGGCTTTTGACACTTTGGATTGGGCTTTTCTTCTTAAAGTGCTTGATGCTTTCGGTTTTGCTCCTAAGTTCTGCAATTGGATCCTCACAATCCTTAAATCAGTCAAACTCTCTTTCATGGTTAATGGTCGTGCTGTAGGCTATTTATCTTGTAAGAGATGTGTTAGACAAGGCGATCCTCTATCTCCATTTCTTTTTTGCATAGCTGAAGATGTTTTAAGTAGGAGCGTTGATCTTTTAGTGAAATCCAAGAAGCTTTTGCCTATGGCAGGTCCTAGGGGGTTCCAAACTCCTTCCCATGTCCTTTATGCTGATGATGTTCTGGTTTTTTGCAAGGGAGCCAAAAAGAACCTATCCACATTGATGTCATTATTTGATGACTATGCTGCATTTTCTGGTCAGTATCTTAACCTTGGCAAATGTAGGTTCTTTAAAGCGTCAGTTTCTTCCAGAAGATTGCAGGAGCTAAAGTCCATTCTTGGTTTCCCTACAGGCAGTATGCCTTTCACGTATCTGGGTGTTCCAATCTTCAAGGGAAAACCTAAAGCATTTCATTTACAGCCTATGGCAGATCGAATCAAGGCCAAATTAAGTACTTGGAAAGGCTCTCTTTTGTCCATTATGGGTATAGTGCAGTTGGTAAATTCAATTATTAATGGCATGTTGCTTTACAGCTTCCACATATACTCTTGGCCTGTTTCTTTACTAAAGTCTATTGATAGATGGATTAGAAATTTTGTTTGATCTGGGGATATTCATTCTAAGAAGCTTGTCACAGTTTCTTGGAAGAAAGTGTGCACTCCTCTAAAGGAAGGTGTCCTTGGCCTTAGATCAATCCGTGCCATCAACGATTCTGCCTTGCTAAAGCTACTTGGGAAGTTGTTTCATCAAATGAAATATGGGCGGCCTTCTTGAGAGCTCGATTTCTCAGAAACAAAAAGTATCCTTCCACATATTGTAAGTCATCCATTTGGCCTGGCCTTAGGAAATACTTATGCTTGGTTTATGACAATTCCTCTTGGATTATTGGGGATGGAAAAAGTATTAATTTTTGGAGAGATAGTTGGCTTGATCACCCTATTGCAGATGCCATTCATTTGCCTTCCAATCTTCATGAATCCCTTCGAGCTAATGTTCATGATTTCATAAGTAATGGCTCTTGGTTGCTTCCCCCTGAATTATGCGAAAAGTTCCCCGATCTTTGTGAAGACATTGGTAAAGTGGTGATTCCAATTTGCGCTGATGAGAAAGACCAGCTGGTTTGGAAAAATACAGACTCGGGTGCTCTGTCCCTCAAAGAGGCTTTTCTGTTTCTCAACCCTTCTGCAGCTCAGAATTGGTGTAAGGTTCTTTGGTCTAACTATATTCCTCCATCTAGATCTTTTTTAGTTTGGAGAATATATCATAGCAAAATGCCAACTGATGACTGTCTAAGAAAAAGGGGTGTTATCTTAGTCTCAATGTGTTCTTTATGTGGAGAATCGGATGAAACCACTGAGCATCTGTTTTTACACTGCAAATTCTCAACCCACTTATGGAACTGGTTGAGTCACGTGCTACAATGTCCTCTAGATCTGTCCTCAATTGCTGCAATCTTTTCGGTTCTGGACAGGAATTGGAGCAGACAGCTTAATTTGGTCATCAAGGCTGCCATCATCAATGTGGTTTGGATGGTTTGGAGCTGCAGGAATCAATGCAGATTCAATAACGTTTCCATTTATCCTTCAAGGACCTTTGATGCTATTTTAGCTGCTACCAATCTTTCGGGTTCCTTATATCCTAGTCCAATGTTTTCCTCAATAGAGGAGTTTAAGATTCTAAAGCATTTCTCAATCTCTGGTAAGTGCTGCAAGGCTCCGTCCATAAAACAGGTGAATTGGTTTCCTCCAAAGTGCTCTTGGATAAAATGTAACATTGATGGTTCAGCTAAGGGCTCCCCTGGTCATGCTGCTAGTGGGGGTATTTTTCGGGATTCAAGTGGTGCTATTCTTGGTTGTTTTTCAACTTACATTGGCATAAACTTTGCTTTTACAGCTGAGCTTATGGCAGCCATGACCGCCATTGAGATTGCTTTTAATAAAGGTTGGGTTAAGCTGTGGTTGGAAAGTGATTCTAAGCTTGTAGTGCAAGCTTTTAATTCTAATAAGTCCATTCCTTGGAGACTGAGAAATAGATGGAGAAACTGCTTGGTGTATGCGTCACAAATGTAATTTTCAGTTACTCACATTTTCAAAGAGGGTAATGCGTGCGCTGACAAATTAGCCTCATTTGGATCCTTAAACCATGGTTTCCACTGGTGGGACCTACCCCCTCCTTTTATTAAGGATGACTTCATTAGGAATAGACAAGGTCTTTCTAACTTTAGATTTTGCTAATTTTCTCATGGGTTTTGGTCATTGTCCCCCCATGTATTTTGTATTCTTTTTATCTTTTTAATATATTTAGGTGTGCTGCAAATGATGGGTAGGGCTGGTGGTGCCAACCTAGTTGGGATTACCTTCTCTATTGTGATGCCTATGCATGCCTTAGCCTTTTATTTAAAAAAAAATGATAGACACATTTTTTTGACTTAAAAAAATAATACTTAACTTGAAAGGGAAATGAGACGAAACAATTCAATAGATTTTTTAAGGGAGAAGAAAATATGATAAATATAATAAAATGTAATTAATTGAGAAGGCATTTGATATAAGATACAGTTCGAGATTCCTAGGAAAGTGAGATGAGAATAAATTTTTTCATGTTTTGTGCAAGAGATAAAAGGTTATTCTATGAAAGGAGGTTCCCAAAAATGTAGTTTACACGAAAATATAAACATTCTTAAAAGTAAACGTTATATGAAATCCAAAATTGTCAACTACCGTTTAAATGTTAAAATACTATTGCCATCGATGTAAAATACAACCGCCTTACAAAATATGATATGCATTTTTTACTGTACATTACACGTGTTGACACCTCATTTTTCCTTTCTTTTAAACTAGTTTTTAATAATTAAATTTTTTCTAATTTTTTTTTTAATTTTTTTTTCCTGAATTGTTTTTTTATAATTTTTTTTCTCAATGTTTAATTTTATAAATAAATTTTTTTAAATATATTTTATTCTAAATAATTTTAGTTTTCTATTTTTTTAATTATTTTTTTCCTAAATTTTTAAAAATAATTTTTCCTTCATTATTTTTTATAATTTTTTTCGATTTTTTTTTCGATTTTTTCTTTTATTTTCATTTTTTATAATTTTTCTAAATATATTTTTTCCTAATTATTTTTAATTTTTTAACTATTTCTTTATATATTTAATTTTCAAATTATTTTAATTTTTTTTAATAAGTAATTTATTTTTCTAATTTTTTAAAATCAATTTTTTCCTAATGTTTTTAAAAATATTTTTTGCTAATTTGTTTTCTATTTTTTTTTCGAATTAAATTTATTTCCTAATTTACTTATTTCTTTTTGCTTATAAATTTTTTTGTAATTAATTTTTTATTATTTATCCAAATATTTTTCCTGATTAAAATAAATTAGAAAAATAAAAATAATTATAAAAAATACTGAAAATAATTATAAAAAAATATATTAATAAATTAAATATTTTAAAAAACTAAATTAGAAAAATAATAATTAATTTTATTTTTCTAATTATTTTGTTTTTACCTTTTTAAATATATTTTTTATTTTAAATATTTTTAATAATTTCATTTTTTCCTAATTTTTTTTAGATATTTTTTTAATTAATTATTTTCCTAATTTTTTAATTTCTTTCTAATATTTTTTTAAATATATTTTTTCTACTTTTTTTTTGTTAATACTTTTTTTTTGGCTACATCTTTGCCTTTGTTTTTTTCTATTTTAAATAATAAATCTATATTAATACTAATTAAAAAGGGGAAATTGTGATTTTAGTGTAGCACATTAGTCCTAGTCACATGTCAAGTTATGGAATTTTTTTATTATTTTATTTATTTATTTTCTAAAATTCATATATGTTTTTGTTTTAAAATATTTACAAACTGGTAAATGTATAATGTTTTGGGAGTCAAACATGACAATCTCTGAATTGACATAAATAGAGGTAGAGCTATTCATATTTTCTAATATATTTTTTGGCTACATCCTTGCCTTTGTTTTTTCTATTTTAAATAATAAATCTATATCGATACTTATTAATAAGGGGAATTGCTGATTTTCTAATAAAGGGACACGTGTTAGCGCTGCATGATTTAAGAGGATTAGTTGATCATTAGTAATAATCAAAGAGGAACACTTAACAAATAATGTTACATTACGTATTGTAATATCATTTTAGAATATAAAAAAATATTTAACTTTTTGCACTCAAATTATTATAGGTAAGATTGTTTCAAGGTTTTTGCTGATCACTTCTGTCTATAAATAAAAAGCCTTGGAGATACCAACATGGTGTGGTACATTTGGTAGATAACTGAGCCCCTTAAGCATGTGGTCAAGGGTTCGATTCCTGACTCACGCGTATGGAAGTGCATCTGTTGGGAGAGGTCAACCCCTTAAATTGATCTCAGTACCTCTAGGGATTAGTTTTTGGCCCCGGCCGGAGGATACCCGGGTTTACCAAAAAAAAAGCCTTGGAGATGAATGAGTACCACCATTATGGGTGGGAATGAAAGATTGAAGGCAAAGTGTGAAATAAGTAAATAAAATGTTTGACATAGTGGACTTAATTTGTTACAAAGGAAAGAAAAAGTTTGGTAGATATAGAGGCACAATTCAAGTTATTAATGATAACAATGCTATTAATAATAGTAGTAATTGATGACCCACGCATCGTACATGTGCAAAAATACTAGTTTTATTTAAGAGTGGATAATAGAGCAATTTAACTAAACTAATAGTCAAGCTCGAGCTGTTACACAAAAATGAATCTCAACATTAAAAAAATATTATAAATAGTTGAGATCCCAACACAAATGTTTTTGTAAAAGATCCCAACACAAAAAATGAACACCCCACATTTAAGGGCTGACCTCTCCCAACTAGGTTTTCTCCTTACGCAAGAGTCAGGGATCAAACCCCTGAACTTGCTTAAGGGGCCCATGCTTGTTACCACTTGGACCAACCACATGTTGGTAATGAACACCCCATGTTGGTAATATTTCATTTAATTTTTTTATATTTGTATTCTATTTTAAAAAAGGAAATTAAAATTTAAAAAACAAAATCATAAAAATATGTTAAAATTTTATATCTGCTACTAACTATTTGATTTAACTACATTTAATTATTTATGGTATTTGGTGTTATGTTTTAAATTTCTAAGTGTCATATTATTGATATGAAATAATTGTTGATGTGGATTGTGAGTTTGAAAGCCTGACAGTGGTCAGAGCTCAATTAAATAAAAGTTAAAAGCAGTTAAAAGCTTTTTATGAATTAATGAGTTTAATTCAATGGAAATAGTAATATAATATTACTTAGTTATTTATTTAATGAAAAATGGGAAAAAGTGAAAAATAATATTATTTTAATCATTTAATAGCGAAAGAGCGTTTTATGAGCCATAGTGAGAACATAACCGTGAAAATATTTTAGCACTGTTAATTTTCACCCGAGTAATTTATAAATATTAGAAAATAATATTTTATGCGAAAAAGTTTTGAAAATAATTTTATTACAGTGTTGGAAAAATTAATTTACGACAAAGAGTCCTATTTTTACCTAAATGCGTCTTGAAACAGCAAACGACGGACAATTCCGTCAATATTTACCAAAGTGTTTTTAAAGAGGGTATTATTGAGAATTTGTCTCAAATAAGGTTTTACAGTTCAAATTATTGATTTTTGAACAAAAAAAATTAGTTTTAAGGAATTTTGTTAAGTTTACAAAACGAATTTCCAACGTAAAAGGATTTTCGGTAAACCTAGAGTTATTTCCATCAACTTGGATAGGTTGAGGAAACTTTGATTTTGTTTTGTTTTTCACAGAACAAAAATGGTGTAAACGAACCTAGCAACCAAGACGTCGGGTCTAGAGTTCTAAGATATGGGCCTGGGGTCCGAAGAGGAAATTATGGACTATAATGTCCTATAAACCGTATATTTGGTTTTGTGCAATAGAATCTACGCGTCCAAGACTGGTGCATCGGTCTTGATTTCGTGATTTGCACACCTTTTGACTTGGAGTCAGTTATTTTGGAAAGAGGTATTAAACATGAAAGTTTAAATTGGTAATTTAGCTGTGAGACTTTTAGCTCCGACACCTAAAGATTGATCACAAAGAAAACAACGAGAACAAAATGTTTTACATGCATTACAGGGCAGACGTGCCTTTGCATAGGACTTGAATGCTTCATGGCAAGTATTCATGCAGTTTGCATCACTGTGCCTTGATGGATATACGACCAAGTAGACCATGTGCTATATGTAGTCACCACTTTGACTTGAGTTGGACTGTGGAATGGTCAATAGAACTTTGCCATATCGGGCATTGATTCTGCCTTAATTGGCAACTAGAGCCTGATCAACTCATTTACTTGTTGATTGTAGCTCCAGAGATTAGGTCTCAAAGTTAGTTGTTGAATATTGAAGTGTCATGGTTTTTTTCTTTAAAACGGTTATGACTGTCGGGTATGAAACCCTTTGATAAATATATTGTTTATCTTTGAATATTCATGTTAATTGGTATTTGAGAGTCGTGCATATGGTTATCATTTTAAAATCCATATATTGGAACTCACCCTTGCATATACAGGTTCTTCTGTCTTTGCTATTGTACCTTGGTACACGAATGCAGAAGTTGCAGAAGAGTTCCTTAAGTCACTTGGAGGCTTAAGTCTGGATTGCGGGAAAAGATGTGTGATCATAAGGATGATCACGAGGTCTTATCAGTGAGTGTCTTTTAGAGCGACCAGCTTAGGATTTCTTTTGGGTGGTATGTTTTGAGAAAGTTTGTGTAGGTATTTTGAAAACCTTTACATGGTTTAAAATTTTGTTGTGAATAATATGTTTTATTTTATTTTTTTACTATTGTGATGAGTACGTTACGTACTACACTATTCAAAGGAAATTGTTTTATACCAAGAATTTTTTGACTCCAAATAAATCAAATTTTTCCGAAAGCAACCAATAAATTCTTTTAATTTATTTCCGCACGTGATAGTATAGTAATGCCCAAGGGGGTGTTACATTTACATCCTATTGTTGTGGAACTAGGTGGGAGGTCTACTAATTTCCAAATTTTATTCCCCATTTATTGAATCAATTTTCTATTGTATGGCTTCATTCCAGAAAGTAACATCTTGAGACCTTTTGTCTCCTCAAATGTTGCTAAATCACTTTCAATATAACAATATATTGGTCCATAACCGTCTATGGACTCACTTGTTCCTTCAACAAGGAACATGAAAAACCTTGGTCTATAAGTTTTCTCTTTTCTAGCTCTCCGACTTCTCTTAAGTTCTAAACCCACCAAAGTATCTTTATTAGATACATTGCTTTTCGGATCAAGTGCATTACTATGAACATTATCCTTGTGACTTGGAATTGAGTTAAACTTATCTTCTTGAAAGATTCTACCCTAAACTCAATTATTGTATTAACAGGATGAGTCGCTAGATTCCATAACCATGAATCTAGAAGCTTTGGTAATTTTAGCATAGCATGGGAACACACATTCAATTCCCCATTCAGATAATTTATTTCTTCTGGTTCAAGAACTTTTACTATTGCCCTAGAACCTCAAACTTTAAAAATTTTGATAATGGGTTTTCTATTTTCCAGTGCTCATATGGGGTTATCTTGTTCCTTCTTTTGGAACCCTATTTACTATATAAAAAGACTTCAACATGACTTCTCCCCAATATCATTTTGTTAGACCAACATAGGATACCATGGCTTCTACCATTTCTTCTTATATCCTAATTTTCTTTTCAATTATACTAATTTGTTATGGGGAATAAGGTGTAGTTGTTTGGTCAACCATTCTAGTAGACTCAAAGTAATAACTAGGATAATAACATTCTCATATTCTATTACTCCTAAGACATTTAATAAATATCTAATAACAAATCACTTCAATTTACCGACATTATATAATAACATATATAATAATCAAAATTAATGGGTAACTGAGAGTTATTGTATAGTATAAAATTAATTTCCTTAACTGTTATTAACAAGCATTCATAATAATTTTAAATCATTTATGCAAGAAACAAATAGGAAATAATAACCAAATATTCTCGATATAAATACTTTCTTAACAATCCAATTGTTAAGTTCTTTGGCCTTGGCCTGATAGTTAACACACCAGACATTTTGAGTCCTTCCCATGCGTCGCGGGTTCAAACCCCAGCGGACACACTTTTTCAATTCAAATAATTTTGTCTAAAGTAAAAACATTCCCAGTTGCAACTGTGAGGGTTCGAACTCGTGCACTGCATGGAAACAGAGATGACACTCCACCACCAGACCAACGAACCGACAATGATTATTAATGAACCGTTTTATATATATAACTTTTAACCACGATGCACCCTTCCCAAAAGATACAACTTTTGAGTGTCACCTTCTACTATCAACCGGGTCAATAAAACCCGTTTTCTGTAAACCGGGTTCACACAACCCACCCACTCCATTTTTGGTTATTCAATCCCAATCTAAACTAATTTTCAATGTTTCTATGTTTTGTATTCATGTCTAAATATGTTCTAGGATAAATCTACATGATTTTCATTATAGAAAACAAACAAAACAATGATCCAATCATCATAAGTTTTCTATAACATTTCTCCATGAACATCTATGTCCAATTTAACAACTTAGAACACTTCAAAAATTAATTGGTTCTTACATGGATCAAATCCACTAATGCATGCACATGATATAATCATTCATATATCAGACAATTCTATCAAAATAGAGCAACATACTTGCATGCATAATAAACCAAACATTTTTATGTTCATCAAAATTCACATACTTGATTTTTTTCTAAATTATGCATCTAAGGCTCTAATACCACATGTTAATTTTAACATAAATAAAGAATGCCTTTATGATTGAACATACATGAATTTAGAATATCAAGCATATCATAGCCATAGAAAGTAATATGGTACCTTTCACCATGGTCACAAATAAAATATTTTGATGAAGTCTACGAGTACTCATCTCTTCTTGTTCTAAAAAGGCCATGCATCACTTTCTTCCAACGAACAAAGTTTCCACCCTCGAACCTCTCCACTTTGACAATGTCAAATGTAATCTCCCTCAATGTTGCAACCATTATTATAAATCGAAGATCGAACCTAAAGATTGTTAGAAAATGGGGAGTGGATCTGCAACAAAGAAGAAGAAAACAATGGTAATGCACAATCTCCAAGGCGTGTAAGAACACTAGGCTTTAGGTTCGATTCGCCACCACCAATCTCTCCTCGTAGATTGGATGCAACAGGTAAAACCGGCGAATCCCCTTCAGGATACAATGGAGAACCTTGGTTTGGTTTGGACACCCTAAACCAATCTTATCGTCAATGGTAGTTTACAAAACAATAGTCTCCTTAACTCTCTCTGCACATAAGGGAGAAAAGAAGATGATTTGGAGTGAAGAATGGTTGAGAGATTCTGAGTTTTTTGCCTGTTTTAATGCATGCAGATGGTTCTATTTATAGACCAAATCATGCCTCTTGGTTAAGGAAAACAACTCTCCAAGAGTTTCGCCAACGGTCAAATCCTACACTTAAGTATCATTAACGGCGATGAATAGACACAATATACCCGTTAGCCTAGTGGCTATCGGTCACGTCCCATTCTCTTGCAGAACCGAGTTCGAACTTTCACATGTCAATTTTTCCATTTTAAACATTTTAGAAACTTTCAAAAACATTAACGTTGAAAATGCCACAAATGGGAATCGAGCCGCGTACACCTTAGATGCAAGGCATGCGCTAATACCACTGAACCAAGGCCATTATTGATGCAAGGAAGCATTCGTTATTTTCATTTAACCGTTAACATGCAACCTTAAATAAGTTGCTGCTTTAATTTGAAAATCTCTCACAGTTTCTGCAAGAATGAGATGATGGTTGAGTTGTCCAGCCCTTAGCTCCCTGTTTGGCCGAAAATGCAAGCTTGAGAGGGGAAAAGGGGTGCTTGGTTAAAAGTGAGAGTAAGAAGAGGAAAAGATAGGGTTTTAATGCAAAATGAAAGAAGAAGGAGTGTGTCTCTCCTTACCCACTTGGTCTGGCCGTATCCTAGCTTGAGAAGGTGGATGTGAATTCATTTAACCAATAGTGTTAGACTTCATTGATAGGCATTGGTCACTTGTTGATTTTGAATAGAGGTAAATATTATGGTTTAAATTAATGGTTGTGTTAAACATGTGTATGCACAAAATGAGAGGGAATATGATTGTTCATTTAATTGGAATGAATCTAAGTGAGGGTGGTATGTGAACCTAGACTATTTCTAGAGTACTACTAATCAACCCAATACTTTTGGTATAAATACAAATTTATATTCTTTCTCTAAACCAAAAAATTATTACTTCACTAATCAATCAAATATAGATTGTACATTTATGAAATATATAAGGATTCAAAACACCCATGATAAAGTTATAGAAGCTCGGATACTCTTGAGAAAGGATGTTACATTGATATTTTTTTAATTAGACTTTATTCAATTACCAAGGCAATGGCCATCGATTTAAAACATGGCAATAAACATGAAGATGTGTTCTCTTTCATCACCCTAGCTTAGCTACCACCCTTTGCATGTCCTCCATCTGTTGATAAATTGATTGATAAAAAATATTACTAATTAATTGATATTTTTAAATTTATCGCTATTCAATTAAAGAAAAAAGGAAAAGACAAAAAATTAAAAACAGGAATTTGGTCCAATGGGCATGAAAGTAAATGGACTTGTTAGATGACATGAGCTGTCTGTTTCTAATTACAGAAAAGTTGTCCATCTGCATGCACCATGCATTGCCGCCATCTATTAGATAAACATGCAGATGTGTTCTCCATGTGTTCTTAGCTACCACCCTTTGCATGTCATCCATGTGTTAGACCAAACAATATACATGCAGCTCGAAAACATCGCTTAAGTTAAGAACATTAATTGTGGAAGGAAATGTTGACTATTTTGCTTGCCATCTGCTGATCTGCATGCACCATCGCACATGTTTGGCTGTTAGCTACCACACCTTTTTGCATGTCCTCCATTTGTTCTCCTATTAATAATTAAGAATAAATTATTATTAATTAATTGATATTTTTATAATCTGTTACTATTAATTAATTAATAGGATTGACTTATGTAACGTTTATCAAGGTGAAGAGGGTCAAAAGCTTCTGCGATCTGCATGCACTGTCGCTGCCATCTGCATGTGCTAGCTGTTAAGGAAGGGACATTTCACTCAGGTTGGGGTTTCCAAAAGCAAGCTGTGTGGGCAGGAGTCATCCTTTGGCTCTTTAATTTTGTGCAGAGAAAACGACTGTATGCACCAACGCTGTCATCTGTATGCTCACCCTACCACCCTTTGTTGTAAAAACTTAATTTTATCAATTAAGTATTTATTTTCTAACTGAAATTACAAAAATAACATGTAAAAACATCACACAAATCTTTCTTCTCAGCTTAGAGCCTTAGACCAAAAGATAATTTAAACAAAAATAAAATTAATCAGATTCTTAAAAAAAAAAATGAAACATAGGGAAAATTAAAGATGGAACATTACAACTAAATAAATAAAACAAAAGCTTTAATGCATCAGCAAAATCACTAAACACAAAAGGAGAATCATGTTATATCTGGGAAGAAACAAATGCATGTGAACAGGAAAGTGACCATACTTTTGGTATTGGGGAATGAATCCAATGAGAACCAATGACACAGGGAAAAAAATAATGCCCATTATTTCGCTTCCTAAACTGTCGTCGCTCACATATCCATAAATGTTACCTAACCAACATTGTTTGAATATGTCCGAAAAATAATTGTGGTCCATGTTTTAAAAAACCAAGGTCAAGCCTTCATCTTGAATTCTTGTTTTTGCTTAAATCTGTTTATTACTATTAACGTTTAAAACTAAGATTCATAATATTTGATAATTTGATCCCTAATTTGAGGCACTATATATGTCATATGCTTAGAGGTGTCTATGCAGTAAAAATACTATCTTGCTTCGTCTCTTATTGACTTCAGAGTAACGAAAATTATTCTTTCAACAAAACCATGTTTACAAAAACTTGGTTGTTGTTCCTCCTGTATACATACATATATAGTCTTCTCTAAAATTGAATGCTACATATTTGGCAGCAGAAAGCAATTGTTGCAGTTCATTTTCATACACAATGGCTAATCTAGGATCCTGAGCCAGTGGGTATGACACCCTTTCTGGGGGTTTCACATAGTTACCCAAAATGCGGAAATAAAACTAAAATGCTGGTTACTTTTGGAAAATGTTACTTTAAATGCTATACCTTTACCGAAATTGTGATAAAATTTGAAATTTTTCCTTCTTCATAATATCAACTCAAGACAACGCAACCAACCCAGAGATGTACGTCATAAGCATAAATAAGCATCATAAGTTTTATACAAAACATAAAACTATAACTATAGGAGATCACAAAAGAGCCTCCATCACCATAGGCTTTTCTCCATCACACTAAATAAGAAAAGGTAAAGACATATACCTAAACAGTAGCGACACAACTAGAACCATAATCAAAATAAATGGCTCTCAGTAGCCTGATCAAAAACTGATGAAAGACTCGCTATGTGACGCTCAAAGCCTCGGGATTTATCTCCCATGCGCCATCATAGTGGGCCCGATCAAATGTGATCGTCCTCAACCGCTGATGGGCTAAGGGGATCTATGGATCCATCTAATCGCAGATAAAATATAACATGAGTAGAGAACAGAAAGAAATGATGACCATGTGCAACATTTAATGTGTTCACATTGTGACTCACCATCATGAATCGTCCAAAATTCTAAGATAACTCCTTTATCTGCTCTTGGAAACTCCGTCGTTCGCCCCGCCGTTTATTCGATTACATATTTCACCGGTAAAAGATAAATTATTTCACTTTTAATGAAATAATTCTAAAAATACACAATCGTAGGAAATAAAATAAAAATCTTAAGTTTTTCGTTCACAAGTTAAAATTAGGTCTCCTGGTCAGTATAAATATATTGTCAATAGAAATAGCGGGCCGGGATTCGCCCGTCGTTTCAACCTAAATTTTAATCGTAGCTTTCTACGTTTAAGTAGAATTAAATTACCAACTCCATTTATTTAATATAATTTTCTAACACTCGAATAAATATATAAACATATTCATCCATATTTCTGTTATTTAAAACAGTAAAGAAAACAGGGTGTTACATTACTACCCCACTAAAAAGAATTTCGTCCCCGAAATTACGTACCTGAGAATAATCTAGGATATTATAACTTCATCTTATCCTCAACTTCCCACGTTGCTTCTCCAGTAACATCATCGCAAACAACCTTGACCAAAGAGATTTGTTTACCTCTGAGCTACTTTGTCATCTTATCCACGATTCACACAGGTTTAGTTTCATAAGACAGATTTTCTCTTAATTGCACAGTATCGGGCTCAATGACATGAGATGGACCAGGAATATACTTCCTCAGTTGTCAAACATGAAAAACATCATTAAGATTTGAAAGAAAATGTGGTAAGGAAATTTTATAGGCTACAGGACCTACACGACGAAGAATTTGGTAAGGTCCGATAAATTTAGGAGTGAGTTTTCTGGACTTAATTACCCGACCAACCCCAGTCATTGGTGTGACTCTCAAAAACACATGTTCACCTTCCTCAAATTCAAGAGGTTGTCTCTGCTTATCAGCATAACTTTTTTTGCCTACTTTGAGTCGTCCGCATCTTTTCTTGAATCATCTTCACCTTCTCCGTTGTTTGTCGCACAAAGTCTGGTCCCAACAGTAAACTTTCACCATCCTAATACCAACACAAAGGTGTTCTGCACCATTGACCATATAAAGCTTCATAGGGTGCCATTCCTATGCTTGAATGAAAACTATTGTTGTAGGTGAATTCTATTAATGATAGAAATTCATCCCACCTCCTCGAGTCTTCTAGTGTACAAGCTCTTAACAAATCTTCAAGTGACAGTATAGTCCTTTGCGATTGTCCATCCGTCTGCGGATGATATGTCGAACTCAATCTGAGTTTCGTTCCCAAAGCCTCTTGTAAACTCTGCCAAAATTTTGACGTAAATCTTGGATCACGATCTGAAAATAATGCTGGTAGGTATACCGTGTAACCTAACAATTTCATAAACATATAGTTAAGTTAAATTTTCCAACGGGTGTTTCATCTTGATAGGTAATAAGTGACCCGACTTGGTCAATCGATCAACTATTACTCATATTGCATCATTTCCCTTTCGAGTCCTCGGCAAACCTGACACATAGTCCATCGATATCCTATCCCATTTCCAATATGGAATATCCAAAGGTTGCAATATTCCTACTGGTTTTTGATGCTCAATCTTAGCTTTTTGACAAACTAAGCAAGAAGCCACATAATTCATGACATCCCTTTTCATGCCATACCACCAATATAATTTCTTAAGGTCTTGGTACATCTTAGTAGTTCCTGGGTGTAAACTTAGCTTACTTCTATGTGCTTCCTACAGAATTAACTTTTCCAGTTCGGCGTCATCTGGTACACAAATCCTCTCACCAAATCTTAAAATTCCATCATTCCCTTCTCTAAATTTTGACACTGCTCCTTGTTGTATTAGCTCTCTCTCTTTGCAGGTATTGATCACCTCCTTGTTTTTCCAGTATTTGTTCCATCAATTAGTTTGTAACAGTAATCATACCCAAACAAATCATTCCTGGTGATCTTTCCATTGTTAAGCGCATATCCCGAAATTGTTCCAACAATTCTTGCTCTCTGGCCATCATATATGAAGCACACACTGATTTCCTACTCAAAGCATCTGCCACTACATTAGCTTTCCCATGGCGATATTGTAGTTGAAAATCATAATCTTTTAAGAATTCCAACCAATGCCTTTGTCGCATGTTCAGTTCCTTTTGATCAAATAGGTATTTTAAACTTTTATGATCACTAAAAACATTAAATATTGATCCATACAAATAACGTCTCCATATCTTTAAATCAAATACCACCGCTGCTAATTCCAAATCATGCGTAGGGTAATTTCGCTCATGAGTCTTTGTAACACCCTGTTTTTGCTGTTTTCACCGTTTTACTGTTTTTACTGTTTTTCAATTATCGCTAGAATTTTAATTGTTTGTAATTTTTATATTAGATCTATAAAATGATTTTTAATAAAATAAAATCATAATTGTACTTTACCTTATGGTGTAAGGTTACGGTAAAAATTTAGGTTTAAAATTCAGACGAAACCCGGTCTGCGTTTTAACTGACAGTAAGAAGATTTTTTGATCGATCGAAAACCTAATTTTGACCCGAGAACGAAACAGTTTATATTTTTATTTTATTTCCAACCATAGTGGTTATTTTAAAAATTTTCAAAATAAATAAGTTATTATACGTTATTCGGGCGAATACTCGTTGATCGGGGATCGATGGAATCGAGAATGGTGGTGCAGAGACAAAACCCGATGCCGGACGGATGAGAACAATGAGTCATTTGTAATGACTCATGGGGGTGAGTCATAGGGGTTAGTCATCATGCATGTAATGATGACTTAAGTGTGAAATGTCTAAAATACCCTTAAGCTTGCATTGTAATTTCAAATGTACCATGACAACATTTTACCTTATTCTCCCTAGAAGCTCACGGTCACCCTCCTTAAGACCACACTTGGTCATTCATTTCCTTCATTGTTCATGTTGTTCTTCATGAACATGAAAGAAAACACAAAGTTCTTCATTTTCAATTTTCAAAGGAAGTATAAGTTGTTGTTGGTTTCTTGAAATTCCAAAGGTAGATTCTTGTGATTCATGATCATACCTTCCTTTACTTTCACAACTTTTCTTCATATCTCATGTTTTTACAAATTTCAAATTCCTAGATCTTGAACTTCAAAAATCTCTAGAAAATCATAGAAAAATACTTTTAATGTGATTCCAATTTCTATGATCTTCATATGACTTCTATTTTCATCATCCAAGAGACTGAAAAATTTAGAGATCCCTAGCCTATTTATCTTGAGTTTTCTGAACCTAGGTGCTAGTGGTTTAGGATGATTTTCTTCATTCTTTAACTTGTTTTCTTGTTGGTTGTTCATGACTAGGTTTTGGTGGGTGACCGCGCTGTCGCCACGCGCCAAAAAGAACGAGCGATTATTAAAATAATGTAGTATAGAGCGACAACTCGAGTATCGTCTCTCAAGGACTCTTAGGTGTTGTTATTATTAACAGAAAATCAGTAAAAGTCAGATTTGGGGGGTTTTGAGATTTAAAACTAAATAAAGAAAACAAAGCAAACAAAACAGAGCAGTTAAGAGATTAGCAAATAAACTAAAGACGATTAACCTACTATTCTTGGTTTCCCACTATCATTGGTTCAAATAAATCCAAGCCCTAAGCGGATTCTAATCCCCTCCCGGTTGTAGCAACAATTAACAACGCAATCACAACTACGGATGCATGTTCCTATTCCCGAAATAACAAACGGGGTTAAGCCCTCATGAACAAACGAACATGAATGAACGCACGCGAAATAACAAACGCGATTAAGTATAAGAACATGGCATCACCGAAATGAATCAATACAACACTATACATTCCTGAAATAACAAACAGAAACATATAGCATTGCATTGAAAAGAGAAAAGCATACAAAACAGGAATACAAGAACCTCAAATGTAATAGAAACCAATCACAGTAGATTAATCTAGGAGACTAGTTCTCCATTACAAAAGAAACACAAAAGTACAGAAAAGAGAATAAACTACTGACTACTGTCTACCAAAGACTAGCCAAAACTGGCTAACTCTGGCTCTCTTTTCATTCTGCCATAGAGCAGTTTATATACAATTTCTGGAATCCAAGGCCTCGCGAGGCGAAGCACTGCTCGCGAGGCGAATAACACGAAAGGTCTGCAACTCTTGGTCTTTTCGCGAGGCGATCATATCTTCGCGAGGCGAACTCTTCAAATTCCCAACTGTAACGCCCGTGACCTTCAACATGCTCAAACCGTGATGGCTTATGGTCTTCCAAGACTCGCGAGGCGAAGGTATGCTTGCGAGGCGAACGCTTCAACTTCAAAACTGCCACGGTCGTGATCTTCAACACGGGTAAACCGTGATCGTCTCTGACTTTTCAGGCTTGCGTGACTCGCGGGGCGAGATATCCTTCGCGGGGCGAGTGGCTCCAGATTTATTTTATTTTATTTTATTAACCTGAAAAACAGAAAATAACATAAGTACTTTATTTAACTCTAAATCAACTAAATTAACCTAAAAACACTTTACAGACTCAAAATACTACTTAGAGACAATCAAGTCTAATTTGGGTGAAAATGATATAAAATAAGCACAAAGCCAAGGTCTTTACCAGTTATAAAACCAGTCAAACAGAGGCTCATCAAAATACCCCAAACTTAAACTTTGCTTGTCCCCAAGCAAACTAAAACTTAAAAACTCAAAAAGACTCAAGACAGGTAAAACATGGCAAACTTAAGGATTCAATCAACTTTCACACAAATTTCAAGCAATTTATCAAAATAATTCAATGTTCCCCCTTTAAACAAAGCAATCCCCACAATCATTTATTCTAAACAGTTGAGAATTTCATCATTCAAACAATCATCAATCTAAGCAGGGGATCTAAGTTACATACAAAAGGGAGATCACCAAAATCAAACAACTGCCTTCCTCACAAGGGAAATTTGTGTTTCACTCATCGCTCAGTTTGTGTCAGGCTAACAACTTGCACTCAGTTTCACTTTTCGAGAACACTTCCCAAAAATTTGCTTTTCATCTCAAAATGGCTCCCACAGAAAACATGCAAGCAACATCAAGAGGTCTTTATGGGATGTAATGGGGCCTGGCTAAGGGTAGGATATACAAAGGAAACTAGGCTGAAGACCCTAGGAACTAAGAGAGCATGAACATTTATTTACACTCTGAAATTCACTCAAGTTCCTTTTTTTTATTTTTTTTCTTTATACTTCTGGGTGGCTACAGCCTTTTTATTTCCAATAGCCTTTTTGGCATTTTTGCTCTTTTTTTTTTTTACAACATTTGTACACTTTTTTTTCACAAGCCTTTGGCTCCAACTTTTTTTTTTTTCAATCCCAACATCTTACACCTTGCAGCCACCCCAAACTTGAGTTTCTTGCACCCATTCTAAGATTCCATGCTCTCCTAATCCTAAGATCGGGTTAACATGGTTTTCCAGATTTTTGGGCTTATAACATTAGGTTATCAAGAATTAACAGGCTAATAGGCTCAATGGGGCTAACTAAGGAACATGCATTAGGAATTGTTATTTTTAGGCTAAGTAGTTATTTACAAAGAAAATGCCTAAATCATCTGAAGCAAACACATAATCATGCAAACCAAAAAGAGATTCAAGCAAATTCAGGAAAGTGCAATCAAAAGTGATTTTCACACAATCAAAAACATGTTGGAGGCTGAAAACCTCACCTGGACATTATTTGCAAATTATTTGACAGAGATTCTATCCCTAGTGTGTGCTTCCTATCACCCCAAACTTATCATAAATCATGTCATCATAACAAAATCTCAAAGTTCGGTTTTCAATCATATGGGGATCATTTTTCAAAAAATTTTCAAATCCTAGGGGTAAACAGTCAACACATATTATGTAATCAATCTATGCAAATTCAATCAAATCCAATAAACTTGCCATAACCAAGACACAAACACAACTCCTGAGCTTCTCAAATTATTCAGGAGCTTTATTGAAAACAAAACAGAAATAAAGCAAGGAAAATAAAATTAAAAAGAAGAAAGGGTTAAGAAAACTCATTGAAGGGCGGTTCCACCAGGATCCCATTGCTTGTAGCATAAGGCCCACGTGATGGACAAAGAGTAGAAGTTCATTCCATGCTTCCCTAACTCGCAGCCTTGATGTGGGGGTGAGCACTTGACAATTATGATGACTTCGCCGAGTGCGGCGGACTTCTCACTCCCCTTCGGGTCACAGCTGACCTCTTTATCTACAAAGTCTCCCCAATAGAAGTGGGGCTCAACCTCTTGGACCGGCCATGGTGCAAAATCCAAAGGCTTAAACTCCATCACTGGTTCCTCAGGGGGAGGTGGCAAACAGTTAGCTGGGGTTACTGGTGCTGCTTCAACTTCTGCAAGGTCTTCATCCACTGCACTCACAAATTCAACACCTGCTATACATGCAGAAATTTCAGCACACGCCACACAAAGGTTAGAGTTAGTAGAGTCAGTACATATATCACAATAAAATGAATCGGAAAAGTTCTGAATGTCTGGAAATTCAGCAATTAATTCATCCACCCCATTACTCTCAACACATGCATTTGAGTTACTTGAATCATCTACTTCCAAAGGTTCTTCATCATCTTCAAGCACGGGGGAGCAGATGTCCTCCTGATCCTCCTGATCCTCATTTTCTTTGTTTCCTGAACAGAATAAAGCTGCATAACAGAATATACACAAAGCAGCACTGCCATCACAATAACAATCATCACATGAATTAGAATCAGGGGATTCAACACACACTTCATCATCAGAAATATTATCAGAATTATCATCAGAAATATTTTCAAGAATAACTATTTGTGAATCTTTATGTTCTTCAGGGGGCTGTGGAGTTAGCATTGCAGCCGAGTTGGCAACAATTTGATCAATTTGCATAGCCAACTTCTGAGATTCAGCTTCTCCCCTCTGATATTCGAGATTACTTGCCTCCATTCTCTGTTGGAACTCGAGATTTTGTTGTGCCCACCGTTGATTGTTCTCTTCCATTTGTTGTAGCATTGAAGCAATCTCATCCAAGGTGCTCTGTCCTACACTTTGTTGGCTAAAATGATTATTCACTCCAAACCTGCCACAATCACTATTAGACTCATAACTTCCAGTAAAATTAGGATAATATGTGCATGGTGGTGGCTCATAATAGCATGGTGGTGGCTCACTAAAATTAGGATAATACATGCATGGTTGCTCATAATAAACATTAGGCACATAATTTCGCATATAATTATCCATGGGGCAAAATTCACAACCAGACAATGCAGACAAAACTAATTAGCAAAG
The DNA here is from genome assembly GCA_030762895.1 of Sophora flavescens. Lineage (NCBI taxonomy): Eukaryota > Viridiplantae > Streptophyta > Magnoliopsida > Fabales > Fabaceae > Sophora > Sophora flavescens. The sequence continues at coordinate 247,357,820 of CM061064.1, forward strand.
AATTTTTTTTTCTGCTAATAACAACAAACCAGAGTCCCCGGCAACGGCGCCAATTTTTGACCGCGCTGTCGCCACTCGCCAAAAATAACGAGCGATTATTAAAATAATGTAGTATAGAGCGACAACTCGAGTATCGTCTCTCAAGGACTCTTAGGTGTTGTTATTATTAACAGAAAATCAGTAAAAGTCAGATTTGGGGGGTTTTGAGATTTAAAACTAAATAAAGAAAACAAAGCAAACAAAGCAGAGCAGTTAAGAGACTAGCAAATAAACTAAAGACGATTAACCTACTGTTCTTGGTTTCCCACTATCATTGGTTCAAATAAATCCAAGCCCTAAGCGGATTCTAATCCCCTCCCGGTTGTAGCAACAATTAACAACGCAATCACAACTACGGATGCATGTTCCTATTCCCGAAATAACAAACGGGGTTAAGCCCTCATGAACAAACAAACATGAATGAACGCACGCGAAATAACAAACGCGATTAAGTATAAGAACATGGCATCACCGAAATGAATCAATACAACACTATACATTCCTGAAATAACAAACAGAAACATATAGCATTGCATTGAAAAGAGAAAAGCATACAAAACAGGAATACAAGAACCTCAAATGTAATAGAAACCAATCACAGTATATTAATCTAGGAGACTAGTTCTCCATTACAAAAGAAACACAAAAGTACAGAAAAGAGAATAAACTATTGACTACTGTCTACCAAAGATTAGCCAAAACTGGCTAACTCTGGCTCTCTTTTCATTCTGCCATAGAGCAGTTTATATACAATTTCTGGAATCCAAGGCCTCGCGAGGCGAATAACACGAAAGGTCTGCAACTCTTGGTCTTTTCGCGAGGCGATCATATCTTCGCGAGGCAAACTCTTCAAATTCCCAACTGTAACGCCCGTGACCTTCAACATGCTCAAACCGTGATGGCTTCTGGTCTTCCAAGACTCGCGAGGCGAAGGTATGCTCGCGAGGCGAACGCTTCAACTTCAAAACTGCCACGGCCGTGATCTTCAACACGGGTAAACCGTGATCGTCTCTGACTTTTCAGGCTTGCGTGACTCGCGGGGCGAGATATCCTTCGCGGGGCGAGTGGCTCCATATTTATTTTATTTTATTTTATTAACCTGAAAAACAGAAAATAACAGAAGTACTTTATTTAACTCTAAATCAACTAAATTAACCTAAAAACACTTTACAGACTCAAAATACTACTTAGAGACAATCAAGTCTAATTTGGGTGAAAATGATATAAAATAAGCACAAAGCCAAGGTCTTTACCAGTTATAAAACCAGTCAAACAGAGGCTCATCAGTGGGTTCAAAACCTTGTGATTTAGGTGAACAACATCCTTCTACTACTTGGGTTTCAAGTGATCTACAAGAGGTAAGGGGAGAGATTACTACTATCCTACCTTAATGTAGATATGTATGTGGTTTAAAGTATTTGTATGTTGTCATGAAAATCCTAAGTGTTAGGATTATGTATTATTGTTTATGGTTGTGTGATCCTCTTGAAGGATTTGATTTGATGTTTGGTTGTGGTATGATATGTTATATGGTTGTTTTGGTTCCAATGACCTTAAGTTGGAACCATGATTGTTGCTTGCTTGATGTGTTAAGAAAAATGCCTAATATATTTATTTAAGGCCATTCGGCCATAACTGGTTGAGGGAGTTACATGGGGATTCAATTTGGTTGGATAATTTTTATAAGAAGTGAATGAGTATGTAAGAGTATAGAAATTGGTTTGGATGGATTTGGATATGTATGTTAAAAGTTATGAATTTTTGAAGATATAGGGACCATTGTGCAAATACTGAGAAATTCGGAGACTGTTCTGAAAACAATATTATTATATGTTTGGATTGTAGTTCTTGGTAATATAAGATTAAAGAAATTGGTTTGAAGTCATTTGGATTTATATATAAAAAGTTATGAGCTTTTTAATAGTTAAGGACTTATTTGCAAATATTGAAAAATATGTGACCCAAAATATAAATTTTTGGAAATTTTTTGGAAACTGAAAATCATTTCTAAAGAAGTTGGTTTGGTGAGATTTGAAGTTTTAAATAAAAAGTTATAAGGTTTTAAGTGAATAAGGACCTTTTTGTAATTAATGAAAGTTTAGGGACTAAAATGCAATTTTCGAAAATAAATGTTATTGGACAGTTAGGGACTGTTTTTCATACCTATTAAACTGTTCTAAAACTCCAAAATGAGTTTTGGACTATTATAGTGTAAAATCGTTGAAAATTGATTTACGCGTTTTACAAATTTAACGACGTTCGGTCAAGTTTTAGGAATTTTGTATACATGGAAATGAAATTGTAAAATCAGTGTTTTAACATCTTAAAATGAGTATTATAACCTAGGTAAGTAATATATTTGAGGTGAATAATCATATTTTCAAAAGTATGGGTTTTGGGCCTAAAACCAGCAAAAAGCGGCGAAACTGTCGTCAAACGTTTTTAAGGATTTTTGAGAAAACAATGATGTAAAGTTTGAAAGCAGTATTATAATACTTTAATGTAAGTATGGAAACTCAGGAAATTAAAGTATTTGAGAAAAATAATTATATTTGTGAAAATATGGAATTAAAGTTGAAATACAGTAAAAAATGGTAAAACAATATTTTAAGTTTCAATGTTTTTCAAGAAATTGTTTTGATGAATTTGGTACTTATGTACTTTGATGTAATCTGATTTCAAAATGATTTGCTTTTAACCAAAGGTTTTGGGTTTTAAGACAAGATAATTTTAGTCTTCAAGACTAGTATTTCAAATAAATGGAAAACCTAAGTCGAGGATGACTTAGTGAAAATATGAACTTAATAATTTATGACTTATGGTGAAGCAAGACCATTTGTCGTAAAGTGTGGATAATTCAATATCCATACCTCCATAAGATTTAATAGACTAAAAGTTATTTGATTTCTTGAAAGCCCAGAGAAAGGATCAATTAGAAAAGTGTAAAGAAACAAATGATTGGACTGTCGATCCAATTTCATAATATGTTAGGACTTGTAAGCAAGTACCTTAAAATATATTTACACAAACATGACAAGTCAGTTTGAGAACTGTGGATCAGTGAAGGGTCGATGATTTGTACCCGAGAATATCGTTCGTCAGCGATTGACAACAAGTGGATTCTGGTGGAATCATGAGGTTATCCGATGGATATACCAATTGGACGTATTCCGGCAATTTTGCCCAGATACATAGTTAAAACTATGTTCGGTGAGGCCGTTGTGCCCAGGGAGCTGAGTTTCGGTTGTAGAGGTTTCATAAAGAGCCTGATGTGTTACAGATAATTTGAGATCACATGTGATTATGATAGTACGTACATTATGATTAAAGTCTCATGAGCGTAAAACAATAGCCACGATTAGATTGTGTGCGTAACACGATAGCTCCATTGCCTGATGTGGGCGGATGTGAAACCTACACTGACCATTCCTTTCCAAAATATCAAATTAGCTCCGATGTTAGAATCGGATATTCCTTGAGGCTGTGTAGGAATGGGACTATACGGTTTCAATCAGTTTCTCTCTATTTCTGTCCTTCGATGGACAAACCGTATCCGGTATGCTTGATAAGCTCACCGTCGAGTTTGGTATATTATATTCTTGGAGTTTTGAGTTGCAGCATTAAAATGGGAGATAAAAGGAATATAGTATTCTTGTATTATGTACCTGTGAGTCGTACCACTGCATGTCTGCCTTATGTGTAACATAAATGGAATCTCACCTCCTTATTTTATTTTACCTATGTCGGCTGGCTATGTGCTTTTTGTATTCTGTTGAGAAGATTGAGACGTCAAGATGACGCTTGACTGATTCATCATAGAGATCGAGGTTCGAGCATGCGAATATTATGGTGGAACTTCTATTGGACGTCTTCCAGACTTCAGAGGGTTCAAGGAGATGGCATTAGGGTTTCAGTTATGCCTAACCTTTCTTTTCTTGAGATAGGCATAATAGTCATTAGTTCGTAAGTTGTAGTTTTCCTTAGAAAGGGAAATGGGTTAGTCTGAGAGTTACTTTTGTAGTGACTCTAGTAGAGACTTTTGTGACGACGTCGGCAGTGGACTCAAATAGAGTTTCCACTAGATTTCATCAGTTGGGTTTATCCTCCTCACGATGTACGAGAGAGGATTGTCTTTTCCATTTTAGTTTGGCCAGCTGGGTATGTCTGGGAGTTAATGTTACTGTTTATGGAGCTGCAACTCCAAGTACTTTATATTTTAGGAGCTACGTCTCCATATCTTTCTATTGAGTATGTATATTCTTATGGCTTCTATCTATGAGTCGGGTGGGATTTTTATATAAGTGACTTTTGAACTAATAATCTTGTTATGCTTATGAAACATGTTATTGAACTTTTACCTTATTCCCAACTAATTATATTTATGACTTATGAAAAAGAAAAAATTCCCCATTCGAATATAGCCAATTTTAATTAAACTACTTTTCGGCCATAAAATGTCACGTACGATGTAGTGCTTGAGAAGGGTGTTACAGTCTTCAACTGTCTTGAAGCATAAGCCACGACTTTCCGATTTTGCATTAAGACACAACCCAATCCTTGATGTGAAGCATCGCAATATATTTCAAATGATTCCTTAGGATCCAGTAGTATCAATACAGGTGACGTAGTCAGCCTCTGTTTTAACCCTTAAAAACTTTCTTCACAAGCTTCAGTCCATGTGAAAACTTGATCCTTCCGAGTGAACAGGGTAAGTGGTCCAACTATCTTAGAAAATCCTTCAATGAATCTTCTATAGTATCCAGTCAACCCCATAAAACTACGGATCTCCGTTATAGTCTTGGGTCTTTCCCACTGTAAAACAGCTTCAACTTTCGACGGATCTACAACAATTCCATCGCTCGAGATCACATGTCCTAAGAATTGAACTTGGTCTAACCAAAATTCACACTTTTCAAGTTTCGTACAAAGTCTTTTCTCCTTTAAAATTTGAAGAACCACAATGAGATGTTCAACATGTTTTTCTTTATCAGGGGAATAGATTAGAATGTTGTCAATAAAGACAATGACAAACTGATCCAGATAAGGACAAAAAATCCTATTCATGCAATCCATGAATATAGACGGAGCATTCATCACACCGAATGGCATTACAAGGCACTCGTAATGTCCGTAGCGTGTTCGAAACGCTGTTTTTGGAACATCTTCCGGTTTTACACGGATCTGGTGATATCCGGATCGTAAATCTATCTGAGAGAAAACAGTCGCTCCACACAGCTGATCCATCAAATCATCTATCCTTGGAAGTGGATACTTATTCTTAATCGTCACTTTGTTCAATTGGAGGAAATCTACACATAAGCGAGAAGTTCTGACTTTCTTTTTCACAAGCAACACTGGAGCTCCCCATGGTGATACACTAGGTCTAAAGAATTCTTTACTCATCAACTCAAATAGTTGTCCTTTCAAGTCCTCAAGATCCGATGGCGACATACGATATGGTACTATAAATATCGGTCCAGTGCCTGGGATCAGATCAATGGCGAATTCGATCTCCCGAACAGGTGGTAGTCTAGGTACATCATCAGGAAAAACTTCCGGAAACTCGTTGACAACGGGTATACACTACAAGTCTAACTCGCTCTTAACGTCTAAGGAAAATAACAACATGTATCCTTATGCTCCCTCTTTTAAAGAAGTTATTACTTGATTAGCGGATAAAAATCCAGAATTCTCATCCTTAGGAAAAATTAAAGATTTACTGGAAGAACCTATTAAAATAAGGTTGGAGGATAACCAATCCATGCCTAAAATTACATCTAACTGTATCAAAGGCAAATAGATCAGATCAACACAATAGGACAACTTAAGCAAGCAGAGCTAACAGTAACTGGCTTAGCAGTTGGAGTAGAAACAATCAGATTATATGGTAAGGAAGTGTAACACCCCGATTTTTACTATTCTTCAATAATTGTAAATATGTGTATATGTTTATTTGGAGTGATTAATTATCTGAATGTTTATTTTTGTTTATTTTTATATGGTTTGGTTTGAGTAATTTTAATTACTCATTTAAAATTTATTTTTGAGTGCGTTAATATTGTCTTATGTCACTGTAGGCACGATTACTAGACAATAGTATTATGTTATTGTCACTAGCAGTATTTGTTTAGAAAAATATTTTAAATGTTATGATTTAAGAGAAATTATTTTCCTATTTGATTCTATTTAATTTGAGATTTGAAAATATGTTGGTTTGAAATTAATCGGAGATTAATTTTGGATCATTGATTTTCTTGGTAGATCAATTCAATCATCAATCTTGACTCTATTTTGAATTTTGAAAGTATATATTTGTCACCCATTGTTTTTAGATCTAATAGTCAAGATTATTTCCCTTTTTCTAAAATCAATTTCAACCACATATATTACCTATTATTAACTAAAAAGAAAAGAGCATTCAAATAGAACTTAAGTTCCTCTCCCTCCTCTGTTCAAGCACGATCCCTTCCCTTCTTCTTTTTTTTTTCTTTTCTTTTCTCTTCCTTCTTCTTGTTCCTCTGGACCACATCCTTCCTTCCTTCCTTCAACTCAAAGTTGCTCCTCCCTTTTCCTTACTGTCCAGGTCGTGCCACCGCCCAGCAAGCTCATCCGGCCGCCGCTTGATCAACCACGAGGAGGATATGATGCGTCTCGCATCCCTGCTCATTTTGGTTCACCCTTCGCCGCTGCGAAACGACATCCTCACCTTGGTAAGTCTGAACCGCCGCCCTTTTTGGTGGTTTCCACCTCCTTCATCAACTTATTCCTTTTATTTGAAGATCACCTTCATTGTTTGGTTATGATTCATCACAGAAACGAAGCTCCACCATGCCGGAGCCACCACTGCCGCCGCTCACCATTCCAACCCACCACCTCTTCTTCTTCCTCTTTGTTGGGTGAGTGATTCCTCACCTTATCTTGTTAAATTTCAAGAAACTCCAAATTTCAGTTACAAACCCTAACCCTAACTCCTTGTTTTCATGTTGTAATATGAAATTAAAACTTGTTTTATGCAATTGGGACTATAAATTAGTGTTTTATTAAACTAATTTTATTATCCTTTAATCAAACGAGTTTTCCCCAAATTGTGTTTAGGAACCCTAAACCCCAACTTGATTTTTATTGAAATCGATTGTGTTTCTATAAAATTAACTATGTTTTATTCAAATTAGGACCTCTAATCTGAGATTTCTAAGTTCAATTTCATGTTTCTCAAACCAAAACAAATGTTCCCCAATTTTAATTATGGATCCTTTTTACCCAAATCGATGTTATTGAGAAATCGATCCTATTTACTGAATTAAATGTATGGTTTCTTTTGATTATATGTTTTGAGGATAAAAATTGAATTTGTGAATTTGTTTGTTTGTTATCATGCTTGGTTTGCGTCTCTGTGATGTTGAACACGGCTATGCTTACTTGGTGGAGTAGAGTTTACACTCTTGGAACTAACGTGAGCATTAAGACGAGGACCCTTTACTTGTCTTCAAAGTTAAGGGGAACTTGCCTAGGGATATTCAATGGCTATATGCATGTTTTTATGTGTTTAATTGAGTGTTGTGGATATTATTGTGATATTGAGCCAATACTTGAATAACTTGTTTACTTGAACTATTGTGGTTATTACTTGAAGTTGAACATTACTTGCTTTAAAGTGTTATGAATTATATATATGTGATGAACTGTCATTAATTGTGATATTATTATTGTTGTGAATATATTACTGTTGATTGAAGTTTGAGAAGCCGGACTTGAGTCTGTGCTCAATGACTATAAGGATTAAAAGCCTTAATAAGCCTTGAATAGAACTTTGAAAGTTTTGGGTTCATTTATAAAAGTTCCTTGTTTAAAGTGCTTACTTCAGAAGAATAAGATCTTTGTTTTTAGAAAAATGTTGAAGTTATTTTAAGTTGAAGGAAACTACCTTTTTATGATCAAGAGTTTTGTACGAGAGAAAACCCTTTCGAACTGTAGGTTTTATGAAGGAAAAACCCTTTGAAAATATTTGACTTTATTCCATCAAGGATTTCAAAAGAAAACGAATTTCCAAATGTTTTATAAAAGAATTTGTAAAGGAAAAGATTTTCTCCTAAATGATTTAGAAACGTTCCGGTTACTTGGATAAGTGACCGAGGTTTTGTTTTGGTTTTGATTTTCACTAAGCGAAAAGTAAGCACATGTGAAAGAGAATACTAGTTCGCGAGACGTCGCCTCTAGTATTCAGTTTATGCACGTGATCTGGGATCCGTGTCAAGAATTATGGACCAAGGGTCCTAATCGTGATATTATGGGCTAGGAGTCCTGATTTTCGAATTGAGGACTGTGTGTCCTAATTTTGTTGCATGGGCTAGGAGCCCTTATCATGTTGAAGTAAAACATGGATACAATTATAATTGTTTCTACGACCACAACCTTGGACTGCGGCATCGGTCTAAGGTGTTGTGATTGAGCACTCGAACTGTGTGTCCTGTGTTATTGATTTTCAAGTAATGAAAATTGTGAATAGTCGTTAGCTTTGGGCTTCGACAACGGAAAAGAGTGAACACAAAGAAAAGTATCGATAATGAAAAGTCTTTTATTCATATGCATTTCCCCTTATAAGACGTGCTTGAGTTAACCAAATACCGCTTAAGATGTGGTATTCGATGAGGTATACATCCGAATGGCCATTATAAGGGATTTGTGATTATGTTGATCCGGGTGCATGAGGTGACAGAGACAACTTGCCAAACGGGGCGTATGATCCTGATCAACTCTTTCTTTCTTAATGAGACCCACTGATATAACACTTGTCATTTTATCTCTGAATAATAATTAAATGTTAATGTGCTGAGGTGATGTATGTATCGTGTATATGGTTGTTGTGTGATATATCCATTTGTCGGTATCTCACCCTTACAGATATATCAGGTTTCTTATGGTTCGCTATTGTACCCTGGGTACTTTAGTACAGATGGTTCAGAGGAGTCTTCCTAAGTCACTCGGAGACTTAGATCTAGTTGTTTGATGAAGTATTTGATTGTGGAATGACCACGTGAGTTTTCCTCAAGAATAACTTAGGGTTTTAGACTTAGATTTTTGATAAGTATGTATGAGCATGGCTCAGAGAGTATTTATTTTAAAATGGAATGTTTGTGGCTTGGAGAGCATCTCTTTTGAATGAAAACCTAAATTTTTCCTTTTGGTCATGTATAAATTATTGATGTAACTATTTTTAGTATATTACTGCCTGGTGGTTTTTGGTGTAACTGGAATTGTGGAATGAAAATGTAATTATTTTAGAAGTTGTTCTTTTACCTGGGATGTTCGAATTACAGAGGAGACTCTGTCGAAATTTTTGTAAAAATACTAGCTTTTATTTAAGTATATCTCTGAATTAAATAGACTCATCAGGCTAGGATTGTGAACCGGTGTGCCAATCAAGACTTTGGTTTGGAGTCGTGACAAATTTTTATACCCAAATTCAGACGCTTATGTAATTAAATAAATTATTTTGCGAAAGCAACCAACAATTATCTTTTTAATTTAAATTCCGCATGTGTTACGTAGTAATACCTAGTGGGGGTGTTACAAGTGGTATCAGAGCTGGTCGAGTCTTTCAAGATCTTTGGGGAATAGGTCTATTAAGTTTTTGTTGTGTGATCTCTGGTTAGTTCTTGTTTGAATTGTTTCTTGTTGAAGCAATGTGTGTTAACGCACAAGTATATGTTTCTTGATGGTTTTCCAAGGGTTTTATGTCCAGGGAGACCGTAGATCTTGAATGTTACTCGGGTTCGGATATGGCATTCGATTATCCTTGTGAATCATGTCAGACATTCGAAAGAAGGTGCTTGTGTAAAGGATTTTTCCGAGAGTGTTCCCTGGAAATATTCTAGGTTTATGGTTAGCAAAGGACGTTGATTTTAGATTGATCTAGTTTCTGGATTCGGTCAGATCTCTGTCGCTTTGTGTAGGATGTTGTCTACAAAGTTAAAACGAGTTGTACGACTCGATTCAACCGGAAGATCGGTGGTCTGAACCGTTTGTTAGACCGAGTATTTTCCTTGTGCAGCACCAATGTTGTGTGAAGGCTCGTGTCACTGTGTGGATTTTTGACAACTAAGTAAAAGGACAAATTATGAACAAGTATTCTCTGACTTGCGTAGTTGATTTGGTAAATCAAATGCGAGGAGTGGTCGTCTACTCAAGGATCGACTTGAAGACGAGTTATTACCAGATTGGAGTGATGACCTATCTAAGATTTTGCGTCGTCAACTCAGTTTATGAAGAAATATCAACCCTTTGTATGTTTGATCGATTGATTAAGTTGTTCGGGATCGTACCCAATTCAAGGTGGTCATACTAAGCATGGCTAGAAAGACTTGTATGTTGGTTGGAACCAAGATGAATAGAGTGGATTTTTGATCTTTGGTGAGTGTCTCGTGATTAAGAAACCCTTCACTGTACCCTTTGATTCTGTTGTATTTGTCAGTTGACATTTATTTCTCAAATCCTATGATTGTATTAGATAATCACAACGGGGAAGTTTGTATGTGTCAGACAAATTTTCTGATTTTAATTTGAAATCTGTCATGACTCGTGAATTAGTTATGCTAATTCATAATTTCCAGTTATTCATTTCTCTGTTTGTGAGAAGTCGTACTCACACTTCTAAATAATCCTCAAGGTATTAGATATTTGAGTGAATTGATTTAACGGAATCCATTGGTCTGGATACGTTCACATTTTGTTGAGAGAAGTGGTTATGACTATTTCTTGAGTTATAACACGGATAATTTCGTGATAGCAGAAGTTTCTTGTTTCGCTGCTTATATTTTTGGTAAAGGTGAAAGTCATCATTTTTGTAATTTCTTTGTACTAAGAATAAGAATTAATCCTCTTTGGACTAGAAATTGTTCACCCTTGATTCCTTAAATCCGCTGGAAGATTCGTGTGGAAGAATGAACTTTAATAGATTCATGTTTGTAAATGTGTATTGATCATGCATTTTTACATCCACAAACCTGATGGAAGGATCTTTTTCCATACCGGATGTTCCCGTGTCCTTCAAATTAATGAAATTCTTTTCTATGCTTATGTGAAAGTGAAATTAAGAAAATTTTCTTTTCTTGAGAAATTCTTTTATGATCACCAAGGTCACGTCTTATTGGATTCGAAAGTACTTGCCATCGTTGATCATCTTAGTTCTACGTATTATCCAAATGTCGTCGATGTGTGACCTATCTCATCAGTCATGAGTTGGGTATCTCCACATCAAGATGCCAGAGTTAGTCGAGTACAGTGAAAAAGGGATAGTTTAACAATTGAGACCTTCCTTGTTAAGATATTGGCATTCCTTGAATCTTTGTTATGAGTTTGCTGAAGACCTACATGAGTCTTGTTTGAGTTCAAGTGATCGTGGATCGACTGGTGAAGTCTACACCCTTCTTACAAGTTAAAATCCACTATGCAGTGTTAGTAAACCGAATAATGTATAACAGGATTGTTCAGACTTCATGGAGTACCTTCAAGTGTTGTATCATATGAAAAACAGAAGTTTATCAACGTGTGTCGGTTAAGTTTGCTTGAAGTGTTGAGGACTAAGTTGAGGCTAAGTCCAACTGATCATCCTCAGCGGGATGGATAATTAATGAGATGACATATCCTTAACAAGTTAGTTGGGAGATGGTGTGCTACCTAATTTTTGTCATCTCTATGGAGGGACAACCAGAGTTGATAGGAGCTTCGTTAATGTATAGATGTGAATGGTACTATGAGAACCCTTAAGTTCAACATCATTGAGTGAGATGATTACAATGGACCTTATCATGATCAAGGCAGATATATCATTAAAGGAATTTAGAGTAGTGATCAACGTTTATGGTTAATGTTGACTTAGTGAATTTGAGGATTAACCGAAAAATATCTATAGTAGTTTTCCTTAAGCTGAAAGGAAATAGTAAACAAGAGTTCTTGAGAAACTAAGTTGTGAGAAGAGTTTGAGAGCTCTGTTTTAGAGTTTGAAAGGTCTGATCGTGATGAAATTTGGAGTGGTGGAATAAGTCCAAAGGAAACTAAGGCTACAACTGTGTGCTTTGGGTTGTAAGTTGATATATGTGGTAGAGTTAATGTTGAACTTGATGTTCGTCGTGAGGATAAGGTGTTGAAGAAGTTTTGCTAGCGGACTAATTTTGAGGCATGTACAAAGTAAGATTTTAGGGTCAAGGTGTGATTACAAAATCTTGTTTAGTTTCGAGCTACGAAATTTCGAGGACGAAATTTTTTTAAGAGGGGTAGTAATGTAGCACCCCGATTTTTACTATTCTTCAATAATAGTAAATATGTGTATATGTTTATTTGGAGTGATTAATTATCTGAATGTTTATTTTTGTTTATTTTTATGTGGTTTGGTTTGAGTAATTTTAATTACTCATTTAAAATTTATTTTTGAGTGCGTTAATATTGTCTTATGTCAGTGTAGGCACGATTACTAGACAATAATATTTTGTTTTTGTCACTAGTAGTATTTGTTTAGAAAATTATTTTAAATGTTATGATTTAAAGGGAATTATTTTCCTATTTGATTCTATTTAATTTGAGATTTGAAAATATGTTGGTTTGAAATTAACCGGAGATTAATTTTGGATCATTGATTTTCTTGGTAGATCAATTCAACCATCAATCTTGACTCTATTTTGAATTTTGAAAGTATATATTTGTCACCCATTGTTTTTAAATCTAATAGTCAAGATTATTTCCATTTTTCTAAAATCAATTTCAACCACATATATTACCTATTGTACCTAAAGACCAATTAATTATATCATAGATATGTGGATACTAAAATAAATATTTTGAATTCCATAAGATAGTTAAAAGCTTTTCATTATTTAAGTATTAAGTTATTTGATAAAGGTCAGCTAAGATAGTCGCTGTAAAAATCAAAGAGTTTTGAACAACAAAAATGTGCCAAAATTTTAATTGAAATTGATGGCAATTCCATGCGTTTTGCTTTGCATTTTTTTAATATCTTAATGAATGTTCAAATTCTATTGTTTTACATTCATTATATTCATTAAATTCTCTATATAAGAACGAGTCTTAAATGTTAAGTACATGGAACTACAAGTTCTGCCCCATTTCCTACTATTAATATATATATATATATATATATATATATAGAAATGGCCATGTAATGTTGTCAATAGGAAATTGGTTCTTCGCAAATACATTATCTTTTAATTTGATATTTTTATATTTATCTTTTGTACTAAACACTTAAAACACTAATTTTTATTACAGATTTACTAGGTCGAAGAGAAGATATACCTATTTTACATTCAAAATTCAAATTTTGTAATCTCAGATAAGGATTTTATGTTTCTATTTCGTAATCTTTTATTAGCATTTTTAGTTCTTATCATTTTTTTGAATGCCTTTTGTAAACTCTATATAAATTGATGAACTGCTTTCTTGTATGAAAATGAACTGCAACATATGCTTTCTGCATACAGATATGTATTATTCAATTTTGGAGAAGACTATATGTGCATATCTACAGGAGGAAACAACAACCAAGTTTTGCAAACATGGTTTTCTTGAAAGAGAATAACTTTCGTGACTCTAAAGTCAATAAGGGACAAGTGCGACACCCCCTTTTCAGGTATCACATTTACGTAACATTACCCAAACATCAAACTAAATAAAATATTAAGTTGCTAGTTTTCTTCGGAAAATAAGATGCATTTTCTAATTCCCTATACTTCTTTTTAAAAATAGTGATAAATTTTTTTCTTTTTCTGTACATACATTCAAACTCTCATAATATAATATACACCACTATATATATATTTCACATATACTTCTCTATTTTACAAATGACCCTTTTCTTACTAGGTCACTATCCACTTGTCACACATATTTGACATCATCAGAAAATTTTACAACTAACTCATAGTGGGTGTCTAAAAATACTACGTAAAAGATGACTCTCAGGAGTCACTAATTCAGACTATCCTAAAATTCCCACTCTTCCTAAAACTACATCCTAAGCTGGTCACCACTATATAAAACCATTGGGAAGCCCAGTGTACACTCCCCCACCCCCTGAAGATGTGTCTGGAGAGGATACAACAGCCCCCACTCCAGCAGCTCCAGACCCTTCGTCTGCTATAGGAACATAATCAGGATTTTCCACCGCATTCTCCTCTGGGTCTTCCTCCATCTCCTCCGGAATGTTCTCTGGAACTAATATAATGGGTGCAGGAGGTGATCCTGGTGCAACTTGTTGTAGTGGTTGAATAAACTGAGGTGGTTGGTGTTCTAGACTCCCATGTTGTACTAAATACTGTAGTATCATCCAGATGGGTGGTAGCGATACTTCAATTGTTTCCCTGCTATGAACTAACTGTTGTGGTCCTTCAGTGAGAGTGCCTCGGAGTGTACTCAAGGAACCAGTATTGGTAGCACTCCGAGCCCCTGGGTTGATAACCCAGGCGTCTCCTCTATCAGCGTTGTCAAACGTCAAGGATCGTAACCCTGAGTAGTTCAAATCCACCTCGTCCGGATCCATCTAAAATGTTTGTAAGGGTGAGTTTCCAATATATGAGTTTTATAAGACAACCCCATGCAAGACTCTCAAATAGCAATTACCAAATATTCACAATATAATAACATGAATTCTAACAGTAAAATGATATAATTCACAGGGCTTCATGCCCGACAATCATCGTCATTTTATAAAAATGCATGACACTTCTATGTTCAATTTCTAATTTGATACCTAATCTCCGGATATCCCACAACTTTCTGTTTCGTTTCAAGCTGATCAGGCTCGCACATGGCGCATTGTAAAAACGAACAAAACAATGCCCAAGAAAATAAATGGTGCACATCCCCATTCTCGATAGGATGTTCATGCCAGCACCTAACACAATTGTGCACATCCCCATTCCCGTTAGGATGCTCATGCAAAGCAACGACACAATTACAATTGTGCACATCCCCATTCCCGTTAGGATGCTCATGCAAAGCAACGACACAATACACATCCCCATTCCCGTTAGGATGCTCATGCAAAGCAATGACACTATTCCCCCGTTCCAGTTAGGAAATAGCGGCACATATGTTCAATCTGGACATATAGTCCTATCAATTTGGACACAAAGTCCTATGAAAGATACATTGATCCACTCCGGACCTCAATGATCATCACCACCTGACACGTCTGTCATATACATTGATCCACTCTGGATTCAATGCCATTTACTTGACACAATGGCCATTAAATGCATGAGAAAAACTTTTATTCTCGTTTGTTTTCTTTGTCGTAATAATCTTTCCTCGTTGAAGCACAAAGCTTAACGACCATGCTTAATTCTTTTAATTAAGACTTTTCACTTAAAATAAATACAGGACACACAGTCCAAATCTTTTAATCCCAACATAGGACATACAGTCCGAATGCTCAATCACGATGCCCTTAAACCGATGCACCAGTTTTAGGCTCGCGGATATGGAACTCAAACTGTCCACATCAACTTAGGACACACACAGTCCAAAAAGAAAACTTGCAGGACACTCCGTCCCATGACACAGATCCTTGATCTACATGTCCATACAACACTAGAATCCCGACGTCTCGGTTCTAGGCTCATTTATCTGCTTATAAAACATTTTACTCAGTGTAAAACAAAACCAAGCTTTGAAAACTCATCCAAGTTTAACGGAATACTTTCACTGAATAAAAACATTGTTACATAAATTCTTTTCTGTTAAAACGTTAATAAATTTCAAAAATCATTTATAATTTCCTTTGATTTCTAATTATTTCACTTTAAGAAATAATTTCCAATAAAGGTCAACAAAACAAAAATTTTAATAAATAAAAAGATTAAATAAATAAATTTCGAAAATTTAAATAATTAAATATTTAATATTAAATAATATTAATTAAATAATATTAATTAAATAATATTAAATAACTAATATCACTTCTCTGTCAGAAGTAATTGTTCTGACTGCTGTAAATATTATTTTTTGAACTTGATCACTTTAAATAACATTTTATAATAAAATTGAATTTATTATATAAAAATTAGAGCGTGTGAAAAATTTCACGGTTTCGCCCTTACTATTGCTTATTTACATTGTTTTCACAAAATATTATTAAAATAATAATTTTTTTCCTTTTTCTCAAAATCTCCCAGATTAATCCCTCAGATTAATTGTCCAAGCTTATTAAGTTTTTGATTCTTAATTAATTTTTTTTAACACTGACCAATGTCAGGTTACTCAGTCCAACACTCAACAGCAGATAAATTCCAATCACTAAATGACATGGCATATATCAATTTATGACATGCATCACAATTATAATATAAACAAATAATCATGTAAGTTCACACATCACTTCAATTCAATTACTCAGATAAACATCACATCAATCTAGCAATTAATAGTAAACAGTATAATAAAATAAACTATTGCATACATAAAATTAATACATGACTCCACAAATAAGCATGAGATTATCTCAACTCCTCGGGAATACCCCCCTTACCTCTTGAAGACCACACTATATTTCCTGTTAATTTTTCGATCCGATCCGATTTTTCTCCGTCAGCTTGACTCAGCTAACTCAGTTATTTCCTTCAAATGAATTATAACCAAAATAAATCAAATCAAACAACAATACACTTAGTTTATGAAGGTTAGGGTTCGGCTTCAACCCATTATCTAGGTTAAGAAAAATTAAATTTGATTAACTTAAAGATTAATGATCCATAGGTTAATTAAGCATGATTAATCACTTTAACCATGATTAGGAACTAAGACATGAACTAAACTCATCTAGTTCTAAGAACTACGGTTCGGAGTTCCTCAAGATCCTTAGGCTAGAAGTTTTAAAATTTCATCAACTTTTGGGATTTAATCAATATACAAAACTTAGGGTTTGATTCAAGTGTTACAAACAACTTTTGAATCACAAAACCCTTGAGTACACAAATCTAGGGTTTCGGTTTTGATGAGATCAATAGGTTAAAGTTTGATTTTTTTGATCTTCTATATATTTGAATACAAGAACTAGCAAGATACAAAAGAATTGAATCATGAATCAAGTCATGAAAATGAAACAAAACCTAAAAACTCAAAGTTAACCTAGGTTCGGCCATAACCAGAAATCAAGGAAAGAAATTTCTCATGATCTTGTGCTTCTAGATGATGAAAATAGAGATGATTATAAGATCATAGCAATTGGTTTCATGTAAAAAGGATTTTTCTAGAATTAGTTATGAATTTTTGAATCTAGTTTCATGAACTTTGAACAAATGAAGAACATATGAATCTTAGCCATGAATCTATCAAAAGTTGTGAAGAGAAATGTTTAAATGACAATAGAATAAGGTATTACCTTTTGTTGATCCAAGAAAAACAATATTTGGATGAGGTTCTTTTGAATTTTCTTATGGCAAATTTATGAACTTTGAAGAAGAAAGAACATGAAAATGGAAGAAAGGTATTTATATGAAGAAGACAACTATCTTAAGGAAGATGACACTATTGAAGCCGTGAGGGTTGGGCAAGGTTTGGTCAACTTGTCCAATGGCATTTGTTTGAAATTGTCATAAAAGACAAGGGCAATTTGGTCATTTCATAGGAAAATTTAATTTTGCCATAAATGTGCCATTATGGCCATTTATAATACGGATAAACTCGTCATAAATGCTCGTCAAGTCGGTCAATCCAACATCTCTGCTACGTTTCCGACTTCCCGATTCATCTGGCTCAAGCTCTTCCTAGAGACATCTCGACGTATATGCCCGCAACAAATATAATATTTTAATTTTTTTACCAAAATTTTCAAAACTTCCAGTATCGTAGTAAATACGATAAAAACATTTTTCATCTCGTTCACGACTCAAAATTAGGTCTTCTGAGCAGTAAACTTTTACTGTCAGTGAAAACGCAGACCGGGTTCCGCCTGAATTTTCAACCCAAAATTGCATCGTAACCATAAGATATAAAACATGACAGGAAAATAACATTATTTTACCCAAAACAATTTTCTAAGTCTCAGATAAAAATATATTTTTATATATTAATTACCGACACTAGAAAGCAGTGAAAATCGGGGTGTTACATTACTACCCCACTAAAAAAAAATTTCGTCCTCGAAATTACGTACCTGTAAAGAGTTCAGGATACTGTAATCTCATCTTGTCCTCAGTCTCCCACGTCGCTTCTCCAGTAGTTTCATTCCAAATAACTTTAACTAATGAGATTTGCTTACCCCTGAGCTGCTTAATCATCTTATCTTCGATTAAATGACAGGTGAAGTCTCATAAGACAAGTTTTCTTTTAATTGTACTTCATCGGGTTCGATTATATGTGATGGATCAGGAATATACTTCCTTAGTTGTGAAACATGGAACACATCATGAATATTTGAAAGAAATGGCGGCAAAGAAATTTGATAGGCTACTGGACCAACACGACGAAGAATTTGGTATGGTCCAATGAATTTAGGAGTGAGTTTTCTGGATTTCATAACCCTACCTACCCCAGTCGTTGGTGTGACTCTCAGAAATACATGTTCACCTTCTTCAAACTCGAGAGGTCGCCTCCTTTGATCTGAATAACTCTTCTGTCTACTTTGTGCTGTTTTCATCCTTTAACGGATTTGTTTTACTTTTTTCGTCGTCTGCTGTACGATTTCAGGCCCTAACATCATACTCTCTCCGTCTTGGTACCAACACAAAGGTGTTTGACATTTCCTTCCGTACAAAGCCTCATAGGGTGCCATCCCTATGCTTGAATGAAAACTGTTGTTATATGTGAATTCAATCAGCGGTAACAAATCATCCCAACTTCCTCGATGATCTAAAACACATGCTCTCAGTAAATCTTCTAATGATTGAATCGTTCTTTCCGTTTGTCCATCAGTTTGAGGATGATAAGCTGAACTTAACCTTAACTTAGTTCCTAAGGCTCGATGTAAACTTCCCCAAAAACGTGAAGTAAACTTTGGATCTCTATCTGACACAATACTCGATGGTATCCCATGTAATCTGATTACTTCCTTGATATATATATCCTCAATTTCTCTACTGTATAATTAATCTTAACAGGTAAGAAATGTGCCGATTTTGTTAGCCTGTCAACAATTACCCAAATTGAATCAAAGCCTTTAGAAGTTCGTGGTAAACTTACCACAAAATCCATTGATATACTGTCCCACTTCCATTCTGTTATATCTAGTGATGTAAGCATACCCCCTGGCCTTTGATGTTCCACCTTTGCTTTTTGACACGTCAGACAAGATGCAACGTATTCTGCTACTTGCTTTTTCATGCCTGGCCACCAAAATCTTTGTTTCAAGTCTTGGTACATCTTCTTCGATCCAGGATGAATACTTAACTTACTCTTATGAGATTCATCTAAAATCATCTTTCTCATATCAGGATTATCAAGTACACATATTCGTCCATTGCACCTTAAGATATGATCTGATCCCAAACTAAATTCTGCAACCATTCCTTGTTTAATCAATTCCCTATTTTCTTGAAGATATACATCCGAAATTTGTCGTTCTCGGATTTCTTCTATTAATCCCCTAGAAATTTTGATCATTCCCACACTGATTTTCTCTTTATCAAATTCCATAATCAAATTGAGATCACGGAACTCTTCTATTAATTTCAATTCCCTTACCATCATAGCTGAGATATGAATGGCTTTTCTGCTAAGTGCGTCGGCTACAACATTAGCCTTTCCAGGATGATACTGCAATTTGAAATCGTAATCTTTTAAAAATTCCATCCAACGTCTTTGTCTCATGTTGAGTTCCTTCTGATCAAACAGATACTTTAAACTTTTGTGGTCACTGAAGACATCGAATATTGCCCGCAGTACAAGTAATGCCTCCAGATCTTTAGTGCAAAAACCACTGCAGCCAACTCCAGATCATGCGTCGGATAATTTCTTTCATGTGTCTTCAATTGACGTGATGCGTAAGCTACAACTTTCCTATGTTGCATCAACACACATCCTAAACCTTGATAAGAAGCATCACAATACACTTCGTAAGGTTCGTTTGGTTCAGGCAGTATTAAAACTGGTGAAGTTGTCAATTGTTCCTTGATCTTCTGAAAACTTTCTTCACATTTGTCTTCCCATACAAAAGGTTGATCTTTTCTCGTAAGCAAAGTTAACGTCGCAACTATCTTGGAAAATCCTTCAATAAATCTTCTATAGTAACCGGCTAAACCCACAAAACTTCTGATCTCCGTTACTGTCTTTGGTCTTTCCCAAGAAAGTACCGCTTCCACTTTTGCGGGATCGACAGCAATGCCTTCCTTGGTAATCACATGTCCTAAAAATTTCACTTCCTTAAGCCAAAATTCACACTTAGACAATTTCGCATGCAGAACTTTCTCACGTAAAATCTGTAAAACTTGTTGCAAATGTTCTTTATGTTCCTCATTACTCTTAGAGTAAATAAGAATGTCATCAATGAACACCACAACAAACTTATCAAGAAACGGACGAAAAATCCGGTTCATATAGTCCATGAAAACGGCTGGTGCATTGGTTACTCCGAATGGCATTACGAGATATTCATAATGTCCGTAACGAGTTCTGAACGCAGTTTTTGGAATATCTTCACTTTTTACTCTAATCTGATGATAACCTGTTCTCAAGTCAATCTTCGAGAACACAACAGCTCCTCGCAATTGATCCATCAGATCATCTATACGCGGTAACGGATACTTATTCTTAATCGTCACTTTATTTAGTTGTCGAAAATCCACACAAAGTCTCGAACTTCCGTCTTTTTTTCTCACTAACAGAACTGGTGCTCCCCACGGAGAAACACTTGGTCGAATGAATTGTTTTGACAAAAGGTCCTCTAGTTGAGTTTTCAATTCTGCAAGCTCTGTAGGCGCCATCCTATACGGAGAAATAGAAATCGGCCCTGTTCCTGGTATCAAATCGATGGAGAATTCAATTTCTCTTACTGGCGGCAATCCAGGGACATCATTAGGAAACACATCCAGAAATTCTCTCACAATAGGCAGAGTACTCAAATCGATCTCCCTCTCGACTTCTAAGTTAGTTAAAAGCATGTATCCCTGACCTCTTTCTCTCGAAAAAGTTCTTATATGGTTGGTTGATAAAATTCCAGAAATCTCAGGATTAGGAAAAACTAGAGTCTTATTTGCACAATCTAACATAATATGGTTGGAAGATAACCAATCCATGCCTAAAATTACATCTAACTGTATTAAAGGCAGGCATATCAAATCAACAAGAAAATGTCTATCCTGAATAACAATAGGACAGTTCGGACATATAGAATTCACAACAACTGGCCTAGCAGTTGGAGTTGAAACAATCAAGTCATAGGACAAAGATGAAATAGACAATTTCAAATGTTTCACAACATCCATCGAAATAAAGGAATGCGTCGCACCCGAATCAAAAAGTACAGTTAAGAGATTACCAGTTATGTCACAACTACCTTGTATGAGATCGTCAGAATCAGAAGCCTCAGCACTACTCATGGTGTAAACTCTCCCCTTAGCTATCGGTTTATTGGTCTTGACAGTATTGACAACTGGTGTAGTCCTTGGTTTACCACAGTCTCTAGCCATATGTCCCACCTTACCACAAGTATAACACCTGGGTCCTTTCACTGGACAATTATTCGCCATATGATTTGGGTTTCCACACTTGAAACATTTCCTGATTGTGTTTTGATTTTGATTCTTCTGGTCTCCACTACTTGATGCAGTAGCTACAGGATGATAGGATTGTTGATAACGATTACTTCCCGGTGCTCGATAATACGGTTTACTCTGGACCTGCTTCCCTTTCTGGTTCTGATATTGACCTTTGGATTTTGATGGTCCTCCCGCATATCCTCTGTTATCTCTTCCCTTCCTCATTTGCTCTATCTTCCTACACTTCTCAGCCAAAGCTTGAAAATTCCTGATTTCCAACGGAAGTACAGATTCCTTAATCTCGAACCGTAATCCTGCTTCAAAACGTTCACACTTCCGATCTTCATCCGGATTGTTTTGGAAAAAGCGAAAGTATTTGGCCAATGACTCGAATTTAGCTGCACACTCTCCTACAGTTAAATCCCTTTGAGATAGACGTAAAAATTCCTGCTCCTTCTCTGCTCGAGCGCTTTGTGGAAAATACTTGTTCAGAAACATGTTCTTAAATATCTCCCAAGTAATCACCTGATTTTCTACTTCTAATAGTTGCTTAGTACCTCTCCACCAATATTCAGCATCCCCTAACAGCAAATGGGTAGCATACGGTACCTTCACTCCTTCTGGACTATTGATCAACTCAAAAATCTTCTCCACTTCCTGAATCCATAAGTCAGCCTTAACAGGATCCACATCTCCATGAAATTGTGGAGGATTCTGGTGTCTAAAAGCAGTAAGACTTCTACCTTCAGCAGCCTGTTCTGCTCGAATTTGTTCCTGCAAATTCTGGGCAGCCATCGTTGCAGTTTGTTGTATAATAGCAGCAGCTACATCCGCCATTGCTTGTGCAGCAAAGTTCATACCTCCTCATTCTTCATAATTTTCCTCAAAATTCTCTTGACCGTTAACATGACCACCCCTACGTCCTCTTCCTCTTCCTCGACCGCGTCCACGTCCACGACCACGTCCACGTCCAAGTCCACCCTCTGGTTCCATAACTGACCTACAAGACATAATCAGTTAAATGGCAACCAGAAAATAAGACTTTAATCTAATAACTAACACATATTACTTCTAAGAAGTAATTCAAACAATTCTCTTCAGAGATCACACAACATCAACACAACAGACCTACTCCCAAAGATTTCCCGAAAGACTCGACCAGCTCTGATACCACTAATGCGACACCCCCTTTTCAGGTATCATCTTTACGTAACATTACCCAAACATCAAACTAAATAAAATATTAAGTTGCTGGTTTTCTTCGGAAAATAAGATGCATTTTCTAATTCCCTATACTTCTTTTTAAAAATAGTGATAAAATTTTTTCTTTTTCAGCACATACATTCAAACTCTCATAATATAATATACACCACTATATATATATTTCACATATACTTCTCTATTTTACAAATGACCCTTTTCTTACTAGGTCATTGTCCACTTGTCACACATATTTGACATCATCAGAAATTTTTACAACTAAGTCATAGTGGGTGTCTGAAAATACTACGCAAAAGATGACTCTCAGGAGTCACTAATTCAGACTATCCTAAAATTCCCACTCTTCCTAAAACTACATCCTAAGCTGGTCACCACTATATAAAACCATTGCGAAGCCCAGTTTACACTCCCCCACCCCCTGAAGATGTGTCTGGAGAGGATACAAAAGCCCCCTCTCCAGCAGCTCCAGACCCTTCGTCTGCTATAGGAACATAATCAGGATTTTCCACCGGATTCTCCTCTGGGTCTTCCTCCATCTCCTCTGGAATGTTCTCTGGAACTAATATAATGGGTGCAGGAGGTGATCCTGGTGCAACTTGTTGTAGTGGTTGAATAAACTGAGGCGGTTGGTGTTCCAGACTCCCATGTTGTACTAAATACTGTAGTATCATCCAGATGGGTGGTAGCGATACTTCAATGGTTTCCCTGCTATGAACTAACTGTTGTGGTCCTTCAACAACAGTGCCTCGGAGTGTCCTCAAGGGACCAGTATAGGTAGCACTCCGTGCCCCTGGGTTGATAACCCAGGCGTCTCCTCTATCAGCGTTGTCAAACGTCAGGGATCGTACCCCCGAGTAGTTCAAATCCACCTCGTCCGGATCCATCTAAAATGTTTGTGAGGGTGAGTTTCCAATATATGAGTTTTATAAGACAACCCCATGCAAGACTCTCAAATAGCAATTACCAAATATTCACAATATAATAACATGAATTCTAACAGTAAAATGATATAATTCACAGGGCTTCATGCCCGACAATCATCGTCATTTTATAAAAATGCATGACACTTCTATGTTCAATTTCTAATTTGATACCTAATCTCCGGAGATCCCACAACTTTCTGTTTCGTTTCGAGCTGATCAGGCTCGCACATGGCTCATTGTAAAAACGAATAAAACAATGCCCAAGAAAATAAATGGTGCACATCCCCATTCCCGATAGGATGTTCATGCCAGCACCTAACACAATTGTGCACATCCCCATTCCCGTTAGGATGCTCATGCAAAGCAATGACACAATTACAATTGTGCACATCCCCATTCCCGTTAGGATGCTCATGCAAAGCAACGACACAATTACAATTGTGCACATCCCCATTCCCATTAGGATGCTCATGCAAAGCAATGACACTATTCCCCCGTTCCAGTTAGGAAATAGCGGCACATATGTTCAATCTGGACATATAGTCCTATCAATTTGGACACAAGATCCACTCCGGACCTCAATGATCATCACCACCTGACACGTCTGTCATATACATTGATCCACTCTGGATTCAATGCCATTTACATGACACAATGGCCATTAAATGCATGAGAAAAACTTGTATTCTCGTTTGTTTTCTTTGTCGTAATAATCTTTCCTCGTCGAAGCACAAAGCTTAACGACCATGCTTAATTCTTTTAATTAAGACTTTTCACTTAAAACAAATACAGGACACACAGTCCAAATCTTTTAATCCCAACATAGGACATACAGTCCGAATGCTCAATCACGATGCCCTTAAACCGATGCACCAGTTTTAGGCTCGCGGATATAGAACTCAAACTGTCCACATCAACTTAGGACACACACAGTCCAAAAACAAAACTTGCAGGACACTCCGTCCCATGACACAGATCCTTGATCTACGTGTCCATACAACACTAGAATCCCGACGTCTCGGTTCTAGGCTCATTTATCTGCTTATAAAACATTTTGCTAAGTGTAAAACAAAATCAAGCTTTGAAAACTCATCCAAGTTTAACGGAAAACTTTCACTGAATAAAAACATTGTTACATAAATTCTTTTCTGTTAAAACGTTAATAAATTTCAAAAATCATTTATAATTTCCTTTGATTTCTAATTATTTCACTTTAAGAAATAATTTCCAATAAAGGTCAACAAAACAAAAATTTTAATAAATAAAAAGATTAAATAAATAAATTTCGAAAATTTAAATAATTAAATATTTAATATTAAATAATATTAATTAAATAATATTAATTAAATAATATTAAATAACTAATATCACTTCTCTGTCAGAAGTAATTGTTCTGACTGCTGTAAATATTATTTTTTGAACTTGATCACTTTAAATAACATTTTATAATAAAATTGAATTTATTATATAAAAATTAGAGCGTGTGAAAAATTTCACGGTTTCGCCCTTACTATTGCTTATTTACATTGTTTTCACAAAATATTATTAAAATAATAATTTTTTTTCCTTTTTCTCAAAATCTCCCAGATTAATCCCTCAGATTAATTGTCCAAGCTTATTAAGTTTTTGATTCTTAATTAATTTTTTTTAACACTGACCAATGTCAGGTTACTCAGTCCAACACTCAACAGCAGATAAATTCCAATCACTAAATGACATGGCATATATCAATTTATGACATGCATCACAATTATAATATAAACAAATAATCATGTAAGTTCACACATCACTTCAATTCAATTACTCAGATAAACATCACATCAATCTAGCAATTAATAGTAAACAGTATAATAAAATAAACTATTGCATACATAAAATTAATACATGACTCCACAAATAAGCATGAGATTATCTCAACTCCTCGGGAATACCCCCCTTACCTCTTGAAGACCACACTATATTTCCTGTTAATTTTCTGATCCTGATCTGATTTTTCTCCGTCAGCTTGACTCAGCTAACTCAGTTATTTCCTTCAAATGAATTATAACCAAAATAAATCAAATCAAACAAAAATACACTTAGTTTATGAAGGTTAGGGTTCGGCTTCAACCCATTATCTAGGTTAAGAAAAATTAAAATTTGATTAACTTAAGGATTAATGATCCATAAGTTAATTAAGCATGATTAATCACTTTAACCATGATTATGAACTAAGACATGAACTAAACTCATATAGTTCTAAGAACTAGGTTTCGGATTTCCTCAAGATCCATAGGCTAGAAGTTTTAAAATTTCATCAAATTTTGGGATTTAATCAATATACAAAACTTAGGGTTTGATTCAAGTGTTACAAACAACTTTTGAATCACAAAACCCTTGAGTACACAAATCTAGGGTTTCGGTTTTGATGAGATCAATAGGTTAAAGTTTGATTTTTTTTTATCTTCTATATATTTGAATACAAGAACTAGCAAGATACAAAAGAATTTAATCATGAATCAAGTCATGAAAATGAAACAAAACCTAAAAACTCAAAGTTAACCTAGGTTCGGCCATAACCAGAAATCAAGGAAAGAAATTTCTCATGATCTTGTGCTTCTAGATGATGAAAATAGAGATGATTATAAGATCATAGCAATTGGTTTCATGTCAAAAGGATTTTTCTAGAATTAGTTATGAATTTTTGAATCTAGTTTCATGAACTTTGAACAAATGAAGAACATATGAATCTTAGCCATGAATCTATCAAAAGTTGTGAAGAGAAATGTTTTAAATGACAAGAGAATAAGGTATTACCTTTTGGTGATCCAAGAAAAACAAGATTTGGATGAGGTTCTTTTGAATTTTCTTATGGCAAATTTATGAACTTTGAAGAAGAAAGAACATGAAAATGGAAGAAAGGTATTTATATGAAGAAGACAACTATCTTAAGGAAGATGACACTATTGAAGCCGTGAGGGTTGGGAAAGGTTTGGTCAACTTGTCCAATGGCATTTGTTTGAAATTGTCATAAAAAGACAAGGGTAATTTGGTCATTTCATAGGAAAATTTAATTTTGCCATAAATGTGCCATTATGGCCATTTATGATACGGATAAACTCGTCATAAATGCTCGTCAAGTCGGTCAATCCAACATCTCTGCTACGTTGCCGACTTCCCGATTCATCTGGCTCAAGCTATTCCTAGAGACATCTCGACGTATATGCCCGCAACAAATATAATATTTTAATTTTTTTACCAAAATTTTCAAAACTTCCAGTATCATAGTAAATACGATAAAAACATTTTTCATCTCGTTCACGACTCAAAATTAGGTCTTCTGAGCAGTAAACTTTTACTGTCAGTGAAAACACAGACCGGGTTCCGTCTGAATTTTCAACCCAAAATTTCATCGTAACCATAAGATATAAAACATGACAGGAAAATAACATTATTTTACCCAAAATAATTTTCTAAGTCTCAGATAAAAATATATGTTTATATATTAATTACCGACACTAGAAAGCAGTGAAAATCGGGGTGTTACAACAAGCAATAGTATTATTACTGCATAGACAACGCTAAGCATATGACATAGACCATCAAATTAGGGCTCAAATTATCAAATATTTTATGATCTATAAATTAAACTTGGTGAAAGTATATATATTCTAAAATTTTAGAAGTTGGAACAGGTACCAGTTGGCTACTTTCACATCTATTACGAATCTTAGTTTTTAAACTTTAATAGTAATAAACAGATTTAAGAAAGAAAAAAAAGAATACAAGATGAAAGCTTGAATCTGGTTTTTTTCTTCAAAACTTATATTTTTTTGGGACATTAATTCTTCAATATCCAAACAATGTTGGCTAGGTAACATTTATAATGGATATGTGAGTGATGGTAGTTAAGTAAGCGAAATAATGAGCATTATTTTTTTTCCCTTTCAGAACGTCCCTCTGCTCCATGTGTCATTGGTTCTCGTTCGATTACCCGAAATCAAAAGTATGGTCATTTTCCTTTTCACATGCATTTGTTGCTTCCTAGAAATATCATGATTCTCCTTTTGTGTTTAGTGATTTTACCGGTGGAATAAAGCTTTTGTTTTATTTATTTAGTTGCAATGTTTCATCTTTTTTCCCTATTTTTCAATTTTATTTTTTTAAGAATCTGATCAATTTTATTTTTCTTTAAATTATCTTTTGGTCTAAGGCTCTAAGTTGAGAAGAAAGATTTTTGTGATGTTTTTACATTTTATTTTTGTAATTTCAGTTAGAAAAGAAATACTTAATTGATAAAATTAAGTTTTCACACCGAGGACATACAAAGGGTGGCAGCATTGGTGCATGCAGTCGTTTGCTGAAAACAAAATTAAAAAGCCAAATTACTTCCTGACAGACAGTGACTCATGGAGGGCATGCAAAGGGAGGTAGCTAAGTAGCTAACATGTGCGGTGCATGTTTATCATTAGATCAACAGATGGCATGCAGCATGTTTATCTCCTGAGCATGCAGATGTAGAACACATGGATGACATGTAAAGGGTCATTAAAGAGGTTCGATGGTGCATGCAGATGGCAGGGAATCATACAAATCTAAAATGAATAAACGACTCTTAAAAAATTGGTTTGATATTCATAACGAATGTTATTAAAAATTGGTCTCTCCTGAGCATGTAGATGGAGAACACATGGAGGACATGCAAAGGGTGGTAGGCTAAAAGAGAACACATCTGCATGTTTATCTAACATATGGCGGTGATGCATGGTGCATACGCAGATGGACAACTTTTTTGAAATTAGAAACAAGACAGGTCATGTTTTAAATCAATGTCCATTGCCTTAGAAATAGACCCCTCATGTCATGTAGCAGTGTCCAATTAATTACTTTCACGCCCATTGGACCAAAATCCTGTTTTTAATTTTTTGTCCAATTACGTACAAAGCAGGAATGGGTAGAGAGAATTTGACTTATGCCTCATTAATTACTAATTAAATATTATCTAAGTATAATTTACATGATGGTTGAAGTAATATTTAGCTCACTTAAATTTATGAAAACTGTTTTATCTTCCCAAAAATGACAATCTAAGGCCACTATGTTGCTACCATCATCGAATCCCATGTTATCCGGGCTATTAACTTAAAGTAAAAGTTTTAAACCCATGTTAATGTTATCAATCTTTTTGTTTTCTTTCCTATATAAGACATGGTTATGGATTAGTTTGCAATGGTGTTGTATTCCAAATATATATTGCTATAGTTACTTTCCAATGATATGTGCTGAAAATGTGTAATAAATATGGGATCATAGTTTATGGTTCTTTGTGAAGCTAATAGTTTGAACCAAGTTCTTCAAAAAAATGAAAATACAAAAATAAAATGGAAAAACATCATAGAAATCTTTCTTCTAAGCTTAGACCAAAAGATAATTTAAACAAAAATAAAAATGAAAAATAGAAAGAAAAAAAATGAAATATTGCAGCTAAATAAACAAGACAAAAGCTTTAACACTTGGGTAAAATCAAAGATGGTAAATATAAAGACATAAAAAGACTAAACACAAAAGGAGAATCCTTCTATATCTAGGAAGCAACAAATGCATGTGATAAGGAAAATGATCATACTTTTGATCTCGGGAATCCCAATGAGAACCAGCGACAAATGCTTATTACTATTATAGTTTAAACACTAAGATTCGAAATAGGTGTGAAATGGTAGCTTGTTGTTACCTATTCTAACTTTTAAAATTTCAAAAAATATATATAATTTCACCGAGTTTAATTTATATATCTTAAAATATTTGAAAATTTGAGCCCTAATTTGATGGACTATGTCATATGCTAAGAAATGTTTATGCAGTAATGATATTATCTTGCTTCGTCCCTTATTGACTTTATAGAGTAACGAAAATTATTCTCTTTCAACAAAACCATATTTGCAAAAACTTGGTCGTTGTTCCTTTTGTAGATATGCACATATAGTCTTATTTGGCCTGTATTATGGGTTGAGGGTGGGTTCCTTTTGTAGATATGGACATATAGTCTTGCTTTATGGGACTTTCAATATTGGTATAAAGTAATGACGGTGGGATCCTTTCTGGCTTTTTGAGGTGGTTCCTTTAGTTCCTTTTTCTATCGATTCGTGTAAGAAGATAACACATGGTATTGGTTGGGTTTTGATTGGTCTATATTATGGGTTGAGGGTGGCTCGGTGCTTTAGCCTTTGAGCCTGATTTTTATGTAATTTTTGGTGCTTTGGTCTTCAGGGGTTTGGCATATGTAAAACTCATATCGATCCACGAAGCGGGTCACTATGCCTTTTTACATTGGCTTTCCTCTATTTTTTCTTTCTCTTGTACATGTATACGGGTTAGAATACCCCTAGTACTCTCAATCAATATATGTTTGGTTTATATAAAAAAAAACAAAACATATAGTCTTCTCAAAAATTGAATGATACATATCTGCATGCAGAAAGCAAATGTTGTGCAGTTCATTATCATACAAGAAAGCAGTTCGTCAATTTATAGAGTTTATAAAAGGCATTCAAAAACGAAAAATGATAATAAAATATTACAAAATAGAAACATAATGTAAAATAGGAATATATTCTCTTGGACTTGGTCAATCCATAATAAAAATTGGTGTTTCAAGTGGCTTATTTAGCATTTTGATACGTAAAATAAATGTAAAAACATAAAATTAGAAGAGAATGTATTTGCAATCACTGTGTTTAGAAGGAACAGTGAGGAACCAATCCCATTGGCAACATTACAAGGCCACTGCTGTATATGTTAAAATAGGAAATGGGGCAAAGCTTGTAGTTCCATGTATACTTAACAATTAAGACTCATTCAAATATAGAGAATTTAATGAATTTAGTGAATGTAAAAGAACTGAATTTTAACTTTTATTAAGATATTAAAATCACAAAAAAAAAAAAAAATGCATGGAATTGTCATCAATTTCAATTAATATTTTGGCACCTTTTTCTTTGTTCCAAACTCTTTGATTTTTACAGCAACTATTTTAGTTGACTTTTATCAAATAACTTAATACTAAAATTATGAAAAGCTTTTAACTATCTTATGGAATTGAAAATATTTATTTTAGTATCCACATATCTATGATATAATTACTTGGTCTTTAGGTGCATATCTACGAAAGATGAAAAGTAACCACAAATCAAAGTAATCAAAATTAGTGTGGTCTACCAAATCATCTCGATTATTCTACTAAGACTTTGTTTGGCTTGTCAAGTCTGTTAGCTTATAGTGAATGAAAAATAGCTCCATTTGGTAACTATTTTTAAAACCAGCTTATAGTGTTTTTTCCAGATGCTTCTTGAAGTAGTGTTTGAGCTTATAACTTATCATTTTTCTTTTCTTTTTATCCCTATTATGTTAATTAAATTTCTCACTTATTCTTAGCTAAATAAAATAAAAACCTAATCATACTTTTTTTTTTTGCATTTTCGAGTTTTCTATGTCATAGCTATAAAAATTGGTATGTGTAGTTTAGACAAATTATAAATTTTTATATTAAAAAAAGAAATTTAATTTATTTAACAGAATATATAAATAAAAAATAATTTCACCATTTAGATTTATATTTAATATAAAAAAATTTATTTATGAAGATAATTAAAATTAAATTAATAGCAAAACTAAAATTAATATTCAAGTTACTCTGAATTTTAATGGGGTACCGTAGAATTCACCTTCTAGGAATTTATTTATATCATTGCCAAAAAAAGGTAGAGTATCAAGTCTCTTTCCCGAATTTTAAGTCAGAATCAACATCCAATTTAAGTGTATTCACATGCTCTGATTAGGAGACAACTTGCAGGTGGGCTACATTGATTTATATGCTGAAATGTTGTAGGGGCGCTCATCAAGATTGCAGGTTTCATTAACAAGGGCGCTTTTTAGTTCACTGCTTTATTATGATTCGGACTAGAAGGGTTCATACAGAGGAGTATTTTGCTTGCTCAACTGGCCAGGTATTCATTAGAGTTTAATATGTAGGATTGTTGTGTAACATCCCTCGCTCGCTGCTCCATGGATTGGCGACTGTCCCCACAGACCAACACAGGTTTTTCAGTGTGATTTGTCCTCACTCACACGCTTCTTGAGAAAACTTCCCATGAGGTCACCCATCCCAAAATTGCTCCAAGTCAAGCACGCTTAACTATGGAGTCTTAAGTGATGGGCTCCTGAAAAGAATATGCATCTTGTTGATATGGGTAGTACCAATCAATTCTTATAAGCAATCCTCAACTGTATAGTCCCATACCTACACAGTCTCAGGATCCCTCTTATTCGGGTGTGTAATCGATTCGTTCATGCATCCCTCCGCATAGAAGCCTGCCAGGAGCCGCTCCTTGTCTGTTCCTTCTTGCACTGGCGACCACTCCCCGCCCTCGTCGGTACCCGGGTGATACATGCCCACCAGCTTCTGCTTAGTTCGTCCCCGAACCACACCGAACTGGGAGATGTGCCACTCTGATACCATTTGTAACATCCCTGGCTGCTCCATGGATTGACGATTGTCCCCACAGACCAACACGCTTTGTCCTCACTCACACGCTGCATGCTTTGTCCTCACTCACACGCTTCCTGAGAAAACTTCCCAGAGGTCACTGATGAGCCTCTGTTTGACTGGTTTTATAACTAGTAAAGACCTTGGCTTTGTGCTAATTTTATATCATTTTCACCCAAATTAGACTTGATTGTCCTTAAGTAGTATTTTGAGTCTGTAAAGTGTTTTTAGGTTAATTTAGTTGATTTAGAGTGAATAAAGTACTTGCTGTTATTTTCTTATTTTCAGGTAAATAAAAAGGAATAAATCTGGAGTCTTTCGCCCCGCGAAAGCTATACTCGCCACGCGACCCCGAAGCTGACTGTTCCAAGAAAATGCAAGGTCTCTGGTTCGCCCCGCGAAGAAGATATCGCCTCGAGAGTCACCCAACCCTGAAAAGTCAGAGACGATCACGGCTTGCCCGTATGAAAGGTCACGGGCGTTGCAGTTTGGGAAATTGAAGAGATTCGCCTCGCGAATATATGCTCGCCTCGCGAGAAGATGAAAGGTTGTAGACTGTTCGTAATATTCGCCTCGCGATCAGTGCTTCGCCTCGCGAGGCCTTGGATTCCAGAAATTGTATATAAACTGCTCTATGGCAGAATGAAAGGGGGCTAGTCAGTTTTGGCTAGTCTTAGCTAGTCAGTAGTTGTAGTTTGTTTTCTTTCCTTTTCTGCTTATGTTTGTTATGGAGAACTAGTCTCCTAGATTAATCTACTGTAATTGGTTTCTATCCATACTTGAGGTTCTTGTATTTCCTGTTTTCATTTCCTTTTCTCTTTTCAATGCCATGCTTTGTATTTCTGTTTGCTTAATTCAGGAGTATATTGTGTTGTGTTGGTTTATCTCGGTGATATCATGTTCCTATATATAATCGCGTTTGCTTAATTCGCGTGTGTACGTTTCGTGTTCGCTTAGTTCACGAAGTGCTTAACCCCGTTTGCTTAATTCGGGAATAGGGACATATATCTGTAGTAGTGGTTCCGCTTGTTAATTATTGCTGCAACCGGGAGGGGATTAGAATCTGCTCAGGGCTAGGAATTTGCATGAACCGATGATAGTTGGGAAACCAAAAGCAGTGGGTTAATCGCTTTAGTTTATTTGTTAATCTGTTTTACTGCTGTTTTCTTTCTTTGTTCTGTTTTGTTTTCTTTATTTTAGTTTCAATCCAAAACCCCCCATTTCTAACTTTTTCTGTTAATAATAACAACACCTAAGAGTCCTTGAGAGACGATCCGAGTTGTCGCTCTATACTACATTATTTTCATAACCGCTCGTTCTTTTTGGCGCGTGGCGACAGCGCGTTCAAAAATTGGCGCCGTTGCCGGGGACTCTGGTTTGTTGTTATTAGCAGAAAATAAAATTTATAAAAAAATAATAAAAAAATCTCTTTGCTAAATTAGTTTTGTCTGCATTGTCTGGTTGTGAATTTTAGCACCCCCATGGATAGGTATATGCAAAATTACATGCCTAATGTTTACTATGAACCACCACCATGCATATATTTTCCTGATTTTCTTGGTTTATCACATTGGTTGCCAAGGTTTAATGGTTTTGCAGGTGAAAATCCGCAGGAGCATCTGAGGGAATTCCAGGTTGCTTGTTCTATAATGCTGAGACCTGCAGGAATAACAGAAGATCACATTCAGATGGAAGCTTTCCAGTTCTCACTTGAAGGAGCTGCAAGAGATTGGTTGTATTGTCTTGATGAGAATTCCATCTCAAGCTGGTTTGATTTAAAGGAAGCCTTCCTATTTAGATACTATCCTGCCTTCAGAGCTGCACCTTCCGAACCTTCCCTAGAGGACCTGTTCAAGTAAATGGCTGAACAGATAAATGCACAAATGGAAGCAAACTTTCTTGAATTTCAACAGAAGATGGAGGCTGAATACCAGAGGAGCCAAGCTGAATCTCAGAAGTTGTCCGCTCTAATTGATCAAGTTACCGCCAACTCGGATGCAATGCTAACTCCACAGCCCATTGAAGAACATACAGAGTCACAAGTTATTCCTGAAAATATTTCTGATGATGATTGTGATAATATTTCTGTTGATGATGAATTGTGTGTTGAATCCCCTGACTCTAATGCATGTGATGAGTGTTATTGTGATGGCACTGCTTTGTGTGTAGATTGTTATTTTGAAAGGTATGTTAAGCAAAGCATCCATATGGAACAGGAGACAGATGAGGTTGAGGGCCATGTTCATATAGGAAATGAGCATCAGGAGGATCAGGAGAACATTTGCTCCACCGTGCTTGAGGATAAAGAAGAATCTTTGGTTTTAGATGCAGGTGTTGAAAGTGATGGGATGGATGAACCGTGTGCAGAAAGTCCAGACAATCAGACCTTTACTAACTCAGTTTCTTTTACTACATGTACTGACTGCATCTTGACACTAACCCGTGTGCTGTTTGTGGCCAGTTTCTTGATTCTATTTTGCAGGATGATAGTGAGAGTGAAGCTGCCTGTTCGGTCGAAGTTCCAACTATACCACCCATTGAGCAGCCACCCTCCTCAGTTTCTTGTAATATATCTATTAACTGTACTAACTCTAACCTTTCTGTGGTGTGTCCTGAAATTTCAGCAGGTTTAACAAGTGATGAATCCAGTAGTGCAGTAGATGAAGACCTTGCAGAATTTGAAGCAGCACCAGTAACCCCAGCTAACTGTTTGCCACCTCCCCCTGTGGAACCTAAAGCTCTGGATTTTGCACCCTTGGATTTTGCACCATGGCCAGTCCAAGAGGTTGAGCCCCACTTCTATTGGGAGGATTTTATAGACTTTGTAGATAAAGAGGTCAGCTGTGACCCGAAGGGGAGTGAGAAGTCCGCCGCACTCGGCGAAGTCATCATAATTGTCAAGTGCTCACCCCCACATCAAGGCTGCAAGTCATGGAAGCATGGAATGAACTTCCGCCCTTTGGCCACCACGTGGGCCTTATGCTACAAGCAGTGGGATCCTGGTGGAACCGCCCTTTAATGAGTTTTCTTAACCCTTTCTCCTTTTTAATTTTCTTTTCCTTACTTTAATTCTGTTTTTGTTTTGAATAAAGCTCCTGAATAATTTGAGAAGCTCAGGAGTTGTGTTGAGTCTGGTATTGGCAAGTTTATTGGTTTGATTGAAATTTCATAGATGGATTGCATGTTATGAGTTGACTTTTTCCCCCTAGGATTTGAAAAAAAATTTTGAAAAAAAAATGATCCCCATATGATTGAGAACTGAACTTTGAGATTTTGTTATGATAGCATGATTTATGATAAGTTTGGGGTGATAGGAAGCACACACTAGGGATAGAATCTCTTTCAAACAATTTGCAAAAATGTCCATGTGAGGTTTTGAGCCTCCAACATGTTTTTGACTGTGTGAAAATCACTTTCAAGTTGCACTTTTCCAAATTTGCTTGAATCTCTTTATGGTTTGCATGATTATGTGTTTGCTTCAGATGATTTAGGCATTTTCTTTGTAAATAGCTACTTAGCCTAAAAATAACCAATTCCTAATGCATGTTCCCTAGTTAGCCCCTTTGAGCCTATTAGCCTGTTAATTCTTGATAACCTAATGTTATAAGCCCAAAAATCTGGAAAACCATGTTAACCCGATCTTAGGATTAGGAGAGCATGTAATCTTAGAATGGGTGCAAGAAATTAAGTTTGGGGTGGCTACAGTAAATGTGTTGTCTGGGATTGAGAAAAAAATTGTGAAAAAAAAGGAAAAAAAATAGAAAAAAATAAAAAAATAAAAATTTTAAAAGTGCAAAAATGCCAAAAAGAATAAATGGCTGTAGTCACCCAATGCAAATGAAAAGAAAATGGAAAAGGAACTTGAGTGGAATTTCAAAGTGTAAATAATGTTCATGCTCTCTTAGTTCCTAGGGTCTTCAGCCTAGTTCCTTTGTATATCCTACCCTTAGCCAGGCCCCATTACAACCCATAAAAGACCTTCTGATGTTGCTTGCATGTTTTCTGTGGGAATCATTTTGAGATGAAAATCAAGTTTATGGGAAGTGCTCTTAAAAGTGACACTGAGTGAATTGCTGATAGCCTGACACAAACTGAGCGAATGAGTGAACACAAATTTCCCTTGTGAGGAAGGCAGTTGTTTGGATTTGGTGATCTCCCTTTTATGTGTAACTTAGATCCCCTGCTTAGATTAATGATTGTTTGAATGATGAAATTCTCAATTGTTTAGAATAAATGAATGTGGGGATTGCTTTGTTTGAAAGGGGGGAACATTGAAGAAAAATATTTTGATAAATTGCTTGAAATTTGTGTGAAAGTTGATTGAATCCTTAAAGCTTGCCATGTTTTGCCAGGTCTGTAGTTCTTTTTAAGTTTTTTAAGTTTTAGTTTGCTTGGGAACAAGCAAAGTTTAAGTTTGGGGTATTTTGATGAGCCTCTGTTTGACTGGTTTTATAACTAGTAAAGACCTTGGCTTTGTGCTAATTTTATATCATTTTCACCCAAATTAGACTTGATTGTCCTTAAGTAGTATTTTGAGTCTGTAAAGTGTTTTTAGGTTAATTTAGTTGATTTAGAGTGAATAAAGTACTTGCTGTTATTTTCTTATTTTCAGGTAAATAAAAAGGAATAAATCTGGAGTCTTTCGCCCCGCGAAAGCTATACTCGCCACGCGACCCCGAAGCTGACTGTTCCAAGAAAATGCAAGGTCTCTGGTTCGCCCCGCGAAGAAGATATCGCCTCGCGAGTCACCCAACCCTGAAAAGTCAGAGACGATCACGGCTTGCCCGTGTGAAAGGTCACGGGCGTTGCAGTTTGGGAATTTGAAGAGATTCGCCTCGCGAATATATGCTCGCCTCGCGAGAAGATGAAAGGTTGCAGACTGTTCGTAATATTCGCCTTGCGAGGCCTTGGATTCCAGAAATTGTATATAAACTGCTCTATGGCAGAATGAAAGGGGGCTAGTCAGTTTTGGCTAGTCTTAGCTAGTCAGTAGTGGTAGTTTGTTTTCTTTCCTTTTCTGCTTATGTTTGTTATGTAGAACTAGTCTCCTAGATTAATCTACTGTAATTGGTTTCTATCCATACTTGAGGTTCTTGTATTTCCTGTTTTCATTTCCTTTTCTCTTTTCAATGCCATGCTTTGTATTTCTGTTTGCTTAATTCAGGAGTATATTGTGTTGTGTTGGTTTATCTCGGTGATATCATGTTCCTATATATAATCGCGTTTGCTTAATTCGCGTGTGTACGTTTCGTGTTCCCTTAGTTCACGAAGAGCTTAACCCCGTTTGCTTAATTCGGGAATAGGGACATATATCTGTAGTAGTGGTTCTGCTTGTGAATTATTGCTGCAACCGGGAGGGGATTAGAATTTGCTCAGGGCTAGGAATTTGCATGAACCGATGATAGTTGGGAAACCAAAAGCAGTGGGTTAATCGCTTTAGTTTATTTGTTAATCTGTTTTACTGCTCTGTTTTCTTTCTTTGTTCTGTTTTGTTTTCTTTATTTTAGTTTCAATCCAAAACCCCCCATTTCTAACTTTTTCTGTTAATAATAACAACACCTAAGAGTCCTTGAGAGACGATCCGAGTTGTCGCTCTATACTACATTATTTTCATAACCGCTCGTTCTTTTTGGCGCGTGGCGACAGCGCGTTCAGTCACCCATCCCAAAATTGCTCCAAGGCAAGCACGCTTAACTGTGGAGTTCTTAAGTGATGGGCTTCCAAAAAGAATATGCATCTTGTTGATATGGGTAGTACCAATCAATTCTTACAAGCCATCCTCAACTGTATATTCCCATACCTACACAGTCTTAGGATCCCTCTCATTCGGGTGTGTAATAGGTTCGTTCATGTATCCCTCTGCGTAGAAGCCTGCCAGGAGCCGCTCCTTGCACGTACCTTCTTGCACCGGCGACCACTCCCCGCCCTCGTCAGCACCCGGGTGTTATATGTTGTCAGGTGGTTATTTGTATCTTGAAACTTAGGGTCGGTTCTTCCAGGATGTTTAGCGCATGGGTGTTGTTCTGATGGGGTTATTTGAGTGTTTTTTCTTTGGGGTGGACACTAGCTATTAGTTAACCTTCAAGTAATTTTTGTTG
The DNA here is from genome assembly GCA_030762895.1 of Sophora flavescens. Classification (NCBI taxonomy): domain Eukaryota; kingdom Viridiplantae; phylum Streptophyta; class Magnoliopsida; order Fabales; family Fabaceae; genus Sophora; species Sophora flavescens. The sequence continues at coordinate 247,396,326 of CM061064.1, forward strand.
TAGGTTGACACAATATCTTCAGTTCTCCCATTTGTGCTATTATACTACACTTACTTTGAATACAGGTTCGGGTACCCCTAATAGATTCAATACAATTTTTGCTTATTAAAACAAAGGTGTATTCACATGAGTGCAAGAGGGGCAGAAACATATGCACAAAGAAATTGCCCCTTTGATGAAAGCCTGCAAAATCCGCTTAACCAGTCACTAACAAAGCCACTGAACCTAATCAGAAACGCAATAATAAAATGCAAATCTCCTCTGTTTAATTAAAATCCCTACAGTTAACATGAGAGCCCATCATCCTTAACATTTCAGCGTATAAACCAAAAGTGACCACCTGCATGTTATCTCCTCACTTTTAAACATTGGATAGGATTAATGTACCAATCAGAGAAAGAATTAAAAAGCATAAAAGAAGCTGAGAACCATTCACAAGACTTGAATTTTGCGACACCCCTTCTAGGGTCATCACATAGTTACCCAAAAGAGGAAAATTAAATTATTAATTGCTGGTTACTTTCGGAAAATAAACTTTGAATTAACCATCTTATCACATAAATAGTGCTGAAATTTTTTTTTAAACGTCGATAATATAATCAACCAAACACGTCGTGAATAGAACAAACGTATACAGATATATCTATATATATGCATCATAAGTTTTAAATAAACTCTAATCACTATAAGGTTACAAAAGAAGCCTTCGTCGATACAGGCTATCGATACATGCTATTTCTACAAACTAAGTTAGAAATATAAAGACATATACAAAATTGTAGTGAACGCCTAGAACCATAACAAAAAGACAATGGCTCTCAGTACCCAGATAAACTGACGAATATCACTACCCCAAAACTATACCCTAAGCTGGTCTATACTAATGAAAACCATTACGAAGATCATGATGATCACCCCCTCCCAAAGCAGAACTATCCGATGGGGATGCTGCTGCTCCTGCACCCTCGTCGGGTGAATCGTCGTCATCAACAAGTGGAAGATCCTCAAGGATGTCCTCATAAACTCTTCAGGATCCTCCTCAATCCCATCCTCTAGAAGCATCTCAACTGGAGGCTCATCAGGTACGGCTACAACTGGTGCAGCTATCTGTAAAGGCTGACACAACTGAGGGTGAAACTCGATCTCTCCATGATCCATCAAGTACTGTAGGTAAAGCCACGACGGAGGTAGAGATACTTCGCAAGTCTTCACGACATGAGTCCTACGTTGAGGTCCTACAGCTAATGTGCCAATAACCTCGCGAGTGGGGCCCAAATAGGTTGCACTAGTCGCCCCGAGAGTTATCTCCCAAGCGCCACCATGTGCCCTGTGCTCAAACGTAATGATGCGGATCACAGAGTGCGCCAGGGGCATCATCAGATCCATCTAATCTTAGATGTAAATGAAGGTACCACAAGTAGAGAACGAACAAGAAAACATTGCAAGAGTGAGAAACCAATATATGGATTTTACTCGACAACTACATGCTCGAAACCACATAAAACACACTGTGTGGGCCCCACCACTATCAATTGTCGGGTATGGAAAATGAAAAACAAAAGGGAAAGCATTTCCTTCCAGTCAATCAGGTGTTGGATACAGAGCTTAGATAACCCGCTCCACCCTTTAAATTCGAAATTCGAATTTGGAAATCAATAATGGGGATTAAAGTGGAGATTGGTCCCGTTTCATATGCCCTGGCAGCCCTTTTGAGGCAGATATCCATTGGCATAACCGAGGTTGGATCTAGTCAGGATCTCATCTATTTTTCCGCCACTAACTATGTGGGACCCACCACTATCAATTGTCGGGTAAGGAAAAGGAAAAACAAAAGGGAAAGCATTTCCTGCCAGTCAATCAGGTGTTGGAAACAGAGCTTAGATAACCCGCTCCACCCTTTAAATTCGAAATTCGAGTTTGGAAATCAATAATCAGGATTAAAGTGGAGATTGGTCCCGGTTCATATGCACCGGCTGCCCTTTTGAGGTAGATATCCATTGGCATAACCGAGGTTGGATCTAGTCAGGATCTCATCGATTGGCCGCCCCCAACTGTGTGGGCCCTACCAATATCAACTGTCGGGTATGGGAAAGCATTTCCTGCCAGTCAATTAGGTGTTGGATACATACCTTAGATAACTCGCTCCACCCTTTAAATTCGAAATTCGAATTTGGAAATCAATAATGGGGATTAAAGTGGACATTGGTCCCGGTTCACATACCCCGGCAGCCCTTTTGATGCTGATATCCATTGTAATAACCGAGGTTGTGTCTAGTCAGGATCTCATCAATTGGCCTCCCCCAACTATGTGGGCCCCACCACTATCAATTGTCGGGTACGGAAAAGGAAAAAAAAAGGGAAAGCATTTCCTGCCAGTCAATCGGGTGTTGGAAACAATGCTTAGATAACCTGCTACACACTTTAAATTCGAAATTCGTATTTGAAATCGATAATGGGGATTAAAGTGGAGATTTGTCCCAGTTCATATGCCCCGGCAGCCCTTCTGAGACAGATATCCAATGGCATAACCGAGGTTGGATCTAGTCAGGATCTCATCGATTGGTTGCCCCTAACTGTGTGGGCCCCACCACTATCAATTGTCGGGTATGGAAAAGCAAAAACAAAAGGGAAAGCATTTCCTGCCAGTCAATCAGGTGTTGATTAGAGAGCTCAGATAACCTGCTCCACACATTAAATTCGAAATTCGAATTTGGAAATCAATAATGGGGATTAAAGTGGAGATTGTTCCCGGTTCATATGCCCCCGGCAGCCCTTTTGAGGCAGATATCCATTGGCATAACCGAGGTTGGATCTAGTCAGGATCTCATCGATTGGCCGCCCCCAGCTGTGTGGGCCCCACCACTATCAATTGTCGGGTACGGAAAAGGAAAAACAAAAAGGAAAGCATTTCCTGCCAGTCAATCAGGTGTTGGAAACAGAGCTTAGATAACCCGCTCCACCCTTTAAATTCGAAATTCGAATTGGGAAATCAATAATGGGGATTAAAGTGGAGATTGGCCCCGGTTCATATGCTCTGGCAGCCCTTTTGAGGAAGATATCCATTGGCATAACCGAGGTTGGATCTAGTCAGGATCTCATCGATTGGCCGCCCCCAACTGTGTGGGCCCCACCACTATCAATTGTCGGGTACGGAAAAGGAAAAATAAAGGGAAAGCGTTTCATTCCAGTCAATCAGGTGTTGGTTACATAGCTTAGATAACCCGCTCCACCCTTTAAATTCAAAATTCGAATTTGGAAATCAATAATGGGGATTAAAGTGAGGATTGATCCCGGTTCATATGCTCTGGCAGCCCTTTTGAGGCAGATATCCATTGGCATAACCGAGGTTGGATCTAGTCAGGATCTCATCGATTGGCCGCCCCCAACTGTGTGGGCCCCACCACTATCAATTGTCGGGTATGGAAAAGGAAAAAAAAGGGAAAACGTTTCCTGCCAGTCAATCAGGTGTTGGATAGATAGCTTAGATAAC